>CM042087.1:14962596-15016767 GCA_023512835.1 Taxillus chinensis
AAATTACGAGTATTTTGGCCTTTGTATGGGTGCGAAAAGGTGCTAACTTGTGTGATCAAAACTACGTCGTTTTGATCCTGGGATACTTAATCAAAACTACGTCGTTTTGATGTGGGTAGTGTGCATATAATGAGGGCTTGAGTTTGAGTTTAGGGTTACTTGTGTTCTTATCTTTGCTGCGGAGACGCAGAGAGAGAGAGAGAGAGAGAGAGAGAGAGGATCTCCGGGCGATTGCCGTGGTGGTTCGCGTCGTTGGAAGGTGTCTAGCGTGGAGGTTAGGACAAAAGTACGAGGTAGGGATTCATGTTCTTCCTAACTCTCCTCTGTTCTAGGATATTCATATATATATATATATATGTAAATCCATATAGGTGTGATCTCTATATGGATGTTGGCCTTCGAGTGGCATGTTACGTTGATTTTGATGTTGAATTTGGCTCCGAGGATTTTACGGGTTTGTTTATGCCCACCATGTGTTTGATGAAATGTACGTAAGGCGCACACCTATGTATTTGATAAAATGTCCGAGGGCTCCGTGCCATGTATTCAATATAATGCCCGTGAGACCTTGTATATGGGTGTCGATGATATACCTACGTAGCTGGTGTGTCTTGTGTTTGATTTGTATTTGATTTAAAGCCTGTGAGGCTGATGTGTGTGGCTTGTATCGACCATGTTGGTCCCTACGAAATAAAGTGTAAATCTTTGTCTTTGAGTTTACATGTTGAGATGTAATCTTTATCTTTGTTCCGTTGGTCCGTTTGAGGCCAGCCGAGATATGGGCCAAGCACAGTCAGTTGGACCCCTTTGAGATTTGGCCGGGACGTGGTCCTGAGTCTCGGTGTAGCACTCACGACGGTGGGCTAAGTCTACACCCGTTCCGAGGGTAGGTATGGCGCCCGAGGAGGTGGTTGACCATATCGACTCGGGTGGAAAATGTTGCATTGGTGTCCATGCAACATTCGCCTGGATGTGGTATGTCATGTCGCCGTGGTGGCGGGGTGTCCTCTGCCCTCCGGTGCGGGCTCGGGTAAGAGTGTTTCTTGGGTGATGTTTCTTTGCTTTAGCCTTAGGCACGACACGAGCACAAGCATACACATATCATACATGTTGTAGAGCCAGGACGGGTGCAGGGGAGGCCCGGATCCCTGCGAGCTATGGTTTGCTCACCCCTCCTATAAAATGTCCTTTTTGCGGGGTTTAGCGGCGGTAGGTGAAGGCTGAGGAGCTAGGCCCCTGAAGGTGGGAGTTTTATGTTATTTCCTTTGTTGTGCTCGTGGTTTTATGTTTTGGAATTTGGTTTGGTTTTATTTGTAAGTACACGGCTTCATAGGGGTTTTTCCCCGGCAGGTTGTAATAAACATTTAGTCTTTGAAATGAAATAAAATGAGATGTTGTTATTCAATTTGTGTTTGTGTGCATGGTTTGGGAGCGAGGAGCATGCCCCTTGGCATGTTAGCTCTGGTTGTGCGAGGTTTGGGACCGCACCGTCCAGAGAAGTCCTTTTAAGGTGCTTGCACCAGCCCCTTGTCCCTTCGGGTGCGGGCATGGGCGATCCTTACTCATTTCCAAGTGGAAGGAAATTGGGGCGTGACAATATGGTATCGGAGCGATAGTTCATGGTCTAGTGGACCTAGGATAGTGGGGAGGCACGCCACGAGACTCTTAGGAGCGGTATAGGACACCTTGATCAACGTGGTCTATCTGGTTTTCAGGGTGTACTCGGGGGTAGTTAGACCAAGGAGTAGGGCATTTGCATTTGGGTTGAGGGTGCGTACATGCATTGGCATTAGGGCGCTAGTTTAATTTCGAGTATGAGTATCGTGATTGGACATGCTATGTTCTTTGAAACTTGTTCCTAAAAACAAAATTTTGTTCTTTGTGAAATTCGGTGATTTTACGTGAGGCTTGTTCTTTATGAATTCTTGCTTGTGTCTTACTGTGATTTACTGTGTGTTTAAATGTAAAACGTTGCTTGAGTACCTCATGGCCCATGGGGATGAGGGTGTGTAGAGCTTGAGAGAAGGCGATCCTAGTTTGGTTTAAATTATGTAGACTATGCCTCCTAGGAGAGTAACCGAGCTACTCCCAGGTGTAGAAGATGAATCTTACGCACGTCTTTGGAGAGGAAAGAGGACAGCATGTAGAGGGCGATGATCCCCTGGAGCGGATCATGGCCCAAGTCCAGGCCCTAAGTGAGAACGTGCAAGGCATGCGTGAGGACCTCGGGGAGAGATCCTAAACGAGGTGCGTCAGGAGATGATGGCACGACAGGCGGTGCCACCCTCTCCACCCGTGAGGCGGAACCTCCGTGTAGGCGAGGAAGTGCCGGTGAGGCGGGAAGAGGGAGACGTGTTGACACAGTTCCGAAAGGAACATCCACCAAGGTTCAAGGGAGGAGGCTGAACCTCCAGGACCGACCGGCCGCGGCAGATCGAGCATGTGTTCTCCTTTCTTCGACCCGGGAGGAAGACAAAGTGAGACTAGCGGTCCAGCAGTTGGAGGAGGAAGCCTTGGAATGGTGGCTTAGCATCTCGGGAAGCCAGGACATGGAGACCATGGCCTGGAATGAGTTCCTCCAGTTGTTCCATGAGGAGTTCTTTCCGAGTCATTGCGGTGGCGAAGCGGGAGGAGTTCAGCGGCTGAAGCGGGGATCGCGCTCGATAGCGAGTATGAGCGAGATTTCCGGGGGCTGAGTCGGTTTGCTCAGAAGCAATATCAAGGGAGGACCTGAAGGCCCGTAAGTTTACCATGGGTCTCAAACCTGCCCTGAAGCAAAGGGTGGAGATCTTTGCGCCCAAGACCTATCTTTGAAGTCGTGGACACCGCCAAGATTGTTGAGAGAGGATTAGAGGAGGGAAGACAGGCTCACCAGGGAGCGGATGGGGCGGCGCGCGCGACAAGCACGGTGAAACCAAGAGGCGAAGGTTGAGCCGGGAGTGGGACTTTTCCCAAGGATGGGGGCCAAGCTTCAATGGCTCCGCCCGGATCCCGTTACTTTGGAGGACAGGGGAGTCTTCGTTAGGAACTTCCCAAGCGGGTGTACCTGTTGTGGCTGTCAGGGCACGTCAAACGTGAGTGCCCCAAGCGGCACTTGACGTGTCATAGTCGTGGGAAGGTGGGACACATCGGCAAGGTGTGTTTCGGCAGGGGAACGGCCCGGGGAGGCTGGAAGCTTAGCACAAGGGAGCGGGGGTGGGACCCAATTTCGAGGCCCCAGCCCCTAAGCCCGGCACATTCGTGGCGGGCCGGTCAGTTGGTTCCGGTCACACTAGGCCACGGGGGAGAGGCAACCACAAGGAGGATCGGAGGGGCGTCCCGGTGGACTGCGGGCAGGAGCAAAAGGGAAGGCAAGTGAGGCTAGTGGTGGGGCAGGCCAAGGCGAGTGTTCGCGCTTACCTCGGCACCAGGTGAAATGGAGGATTTACCATCACCCTCCGAGGAAGGTGGGGCTGGACCTTCGGTGGTTCGAGGTCCTATTCTAATATCTCTGCTTGTTGTTCTTTGCATTGTTTGATCCCGGAGCTTCGTGTTCCCCGATTGCTAAGTCCTTGGTGGAGAGCCTTGGACTTGATTGTGTGGAGGGTGATAGACCTCCGAGGGTCGAGTCCCCGATGGGAGGTGTGGAGTTGATCCACCAAATGTGTCGAGAGTGTGCGCTTACGATAGGAGAGGTTGACCTCTCATTTGATTTGTACGTAATGCCCATGAGGACTTTTAGTTTGATTACGGGGATGGGCTGGTTGATGGCCTTTCGGGCTAAGATTGGTTGCTATAGGCGGCAGTATCATTTACTACACCCACAGGATCTTCCTGTACCCTAGTGGGTGAATGGGATAGGAATCTTTGGGAGAGGCTGGACCGACGAGGGAGCTATGGGGCAATATTACCCATAGGCTTGCCACCCCAACCTTTGAGGAGGAAGGTAACTTAGAGAAAAGGGTGTGGCCGGATGTTGTCGAAAATTTCCGGGATGTCTTTCCTGGGGAGTTGTTGGAGTTGCCTCCACGCGAAGTATCGAGTTCACGGTTGAGCTGTTGCCGGGGGTGGGACCCATCTCACAAGTAGCATACCGGATGGGACTCTTTGAGTTGCAGGAGCTTGAGAAGCAAATAAAGGCCCGGGAGATAAAGGTTTTATCCGTCCTAGTACCTCACCTTGGGGTGCACCGGTCTTGTTTGCTAAGAAGGCGGATGGTTCGTTGCGACTTTGCATTGATTATCGGAGGCCGAATCAAGTAACGGTAAAGAACAAGTACCCTTTGCCGCGGATTGATGACTTATTCGACCAGTGAGTGGAGCACGGTGGTTCTCAAAAATCGATCTGCGTTCGGGATATCATCAATTGAGGGTCCAGGAGCGAAGACATCCCTAAGACGGCGTTCAGGTGCGGATACGGACACTATGAGTGGTTAGTGATGCCTTTTGGGCTCACGAACGCACTTGCTTGTGTTCATGCATCTAATGAATCGGGTATTTGCCCCATACCTGGATTCCTTCGTGGTGGTATTTATTGACGACATCCTTGTGTACTCCAAAACCCAAGCCAGGCATGAGGAGCACTTGGCCGTGGTGCTTTGCAGGCGCTACGAGATCATCACTTGTATGCTAAATTTAGCAAGTGTGACTTCTGGATGCGAGAGGTGCATTTTCTTGGGCATGTGGTATCTGCAGAAGGGTTAGAGTGGACCCGACCAAGATTGAGTCCGTAGCATCTTGGAAGAGGCCCACAAATGTTTTTGAGATCCGGAGTTTCTTGGGTGCGCAGGGTATTACCGGCGTTTTGTGGAAGGATTTTCTCGGTTGGCGGCGCCCATGGCGGCTCTTACACGGAAGGGAGCCAAATTCGAGTGGACGGACAAGTGCCGGCAGGCATTCGAGGAGTTGAAGACTCGCGACTCTCGCACCGGTGTTGAGTCTACCGCAGGGAGGGAGTGCCATTCGAGGTGTATTGTGATGCGTCTCGCGTTGGGCGGGGTGTGTTCTGATGCAAGAACGCCAAGTCATAGCATATGGCTCGCGACATTGAAGTCCCATGAGCAAAACTACCCAACACACGACCTGGAGTTAGCGGCGATTATTTTTGCCCTGAAGTCTTGGCGACATTACCTGTTGGGAGAGAAATTTGTGGTATATACGACCACAAAAGCCTACGGTATATCTTCACCCAGGAGAGACCTAAATTTGCGACAACGGAGGTGGGTAGAGTACCTGCAAATGTTTGACTTCACGCTCTCCTACACGCCGGGAAGGGAAATTTAGTAGCCGACGCGCCAAGTAGAAAAGGGAAAGGCGAGGTTTCCATGAGAGAATGGAAAATGATGGAGCGGTTGGCGGTGCTCCAGGTGCAACCTGCTTTCAGCGATGGGGAGCTATCCTGTGTCCTCTCGCCGTGATACGAGTTGTATCAGCGTGTCCGTGAGGGACAGTTAGGCGACGTGGATTGTGAGGTGATCCGGGCCCAGATAGAGGCCGGAGAGCTGTCGAAGGAGCCGGACAAGAAGGAGTTGAGCATGAGCTGAAATTTGGGGGCGTTCGATAGTACCACCTCCCTTGCGTGAGGATGTCTTTGAGGGAATTTCATCATTCCCGTTTGGCTGTACATCCAGGAGGAACTAAGATGTATCATGCCGTTCGCGCACGGTTCTGGTGGCCAGGGCGGAAACGGAGGGTAGCGAGTTTGTTTCAGTGCCTTACCTGTCGGCAAGTGAAGCGAGCACCAACGACCCGGGTCAATTGCGGCCTTTACCGTGGGCGAGTGGAAGTGGGAGCATATTACCATGGACTTCGTGACGGGACTTCCTACCCTTCGGGAGGAAGGACATGATTTGGGTCATAGTGGACCGCTTAACTAAGTCAGCCCATTTCTTGGCAATTCGAGAGCGCGACTACATCGGCACGTTAAGCCGGTTGTATGTTGATGAGATTGTCCGCTTGCACGGAGTGCCCTTGTCTATTGTTTCGGACAGGGATGCGCGGTTTACATCCCGGTTTTGGGGAGGTGCCGGAAGCATTAGGAACCCGACTTAATTTGAGTACCGCATTCCATCCCACAGGCCCGATGGTCAGTCCGAGAGGACCATTCAAACATTGGAAGACTTGTTGAGGGCTTGTGTACTTGATTTTGGAGGATCATGGGCTTCCCACCTTCCTCTGGTGGAGTTTGCCTATAATAACGGTTACCGGTCTTCGATTGGGATGGCCCCGTTTGAGGCATTGTATGGCCGACCGTGTCGGTCTCCATTATGTTGGGCAGAAGGCGGAGAGGCGGCTATGTTAGGACCTCAATTGGTCCAGGAGGCTACGGCAAAAGTTCGGCTGATTCGGCAACGCCTTCTTACGGCTCGGAGCGGACGAAGTCTTATGCAGATCGCCGACGCCGACCGTTGGAGTTTTTGGTGGGAGACCACGTATTCCTTCGTGTTTCTCCACGGAGAGGGCATAAGAGATTTGGGACTGGGTCCAAGTTGTCCCCTCGGTACATTGGACCGTTCGAGATTTTGAGCGAGTTGGACTGTTGCTTATAGGTTGGCGTTACCACCTAGTTTGAGCGGAGTTCATAATGTTTTCCATGTATCCCGGTTGCGGAAATATCATCCAGATCCCACACACGTGCTAGATTGGGGTACCCTGGATCTTGGAGAGGATGTGTACGTTGTCGAGGCACCCATCCGTATTGTAGATAGGCGCGAGAAGCAGTACCAGGTAAGACTATTCCGTTGGTTCAGGTGTTGTGGCAACACAGGGCGGAGGAAGAGACCTGGGAACGTGAGGCCGAGATGCGTGCTCATTATCCGATCCGTTCGAGGACGAACAACTACGAAGGAAGGGAGGAGGGCAAGCATCAAACTTCAACATAATCGGGTATTTGCCCAACTAGTTAGGTAACCGAGAATATAACATCGCTACATGACCATGTGGAGTGTATAAATGTGTGAAATAATTTGTGATTTGTTGTGTATTAATTTGTGCTAGAGGGTGTTAGAGGCCCATGCATTGGTTGTGATTGTTTTCTTTCATTCCACCTTTTCTTTTCGAGGACAAAAGTCTTAAGGGGAGAGGATGTAAGGACCCGTACCTTGAGTTAGTCACGGTTTTGCCTTCGAGTAGGGTTTTTCTAGATTTTGACCTAGTGAATGGGCTCAAATGAATTCACGTGCAAAAGGAAAGATGCTTAGAATGATGTCCTCTATCTACCACGAAGTTTCAGGCCAAACGGACGTGTATGTGAGGTGCACGTGAAATGGGTCCATTTCACGTGCAAGTGTGGTTGTCTTCTACATGATGCAAGGAGGCTAGGGGTGAAGTTTGAGCGCATTTGGAGTGCATATGGAGTTGCACGTGAATTGGGAATTCACGTTCAAATTGGCGTGCGGCCATATTTTTGCATGGTTCCCTTGGTTTTGACATTCTAATGATCTTTCTCCAAAGGACCATGTTGAAATTCCGGTATTTTGGCCTATATGGGTGCGGAAAGGTGCTAACTTGTGTGATCAAAACTACGTCGTTTTGATCCTGGGTTTACTTAATCAAAACTACGTCGTTTTGATGTGGGTAGTGTCTATATAATGAGGGCTTGAGTTTGAGTTTAGGGTTCTTGTGTTCTTCTTCTTCTTTCCTGGGCCCAGAGAGAGAGAGAGAGAGAGAGAGAGAGAGAGAGGATCTCCGGGCAGTTGCCGTGGTGGTTCGCGTCGTTGGAAGGTGTCTAGCGTGGAGGTTAGGACAAAAGTACGAGGTAGGGATTCATGTTCTTCCTAACTCTCCTCTGATATCAGGATATTCATATATATATATATATATATATGTAAATCCATATAGGTGTGATCTCTATATGGATGTTGGCCTTCAGTGGCATGTTCGTTGATTTCGATGTTGAATTTGGCACGAGGATTTTCTAGGTTTGTTTATGCCCACCATGTGTTTGATGAAATGTACGTGAGGCCGCACACTATGTATTTGATAAAATGCCCGTGAGGCCCGCATGCCATGTATTCAATATAATGCCCGTGAGACCTTGTATATGGGTGTCCGATGATATACCTGTGTGGCCTGGTGTGTCTTGTGTTTGATTTGTATTTGATAAAAAAGCCTGTGAGGCTGATGTGTGTGGCTTGTATCGACCATGTTGGTCCCTACGAAATAAAGTGTAAATCTTTGTCTTGAGTTTACATGTTGAGATGTAATGCTATTGCGTTCCGTTGGTCTGTTTGAGGCAGGTGAGATATGGGCCAAGCACGATATTTGGACCCCTTTGAGATTTGGCCGGGACGTGGTCCTGAGTCTCGGTGTAGCACTCACGACGGTGGGCTAAGTCTACACCCATTCCCGAGGAGTAGGTATGGCGCCCGAGGAGGTGGTTGACCATATCGACTCGGGTGGAAAATGTTGCATTGGTGTCCATGCAACATTCGCTGGATGTGGTATGTCATGTCGCCGTGGTGGCGGGGTGTCCTTGCCCTCCGGTGCGGGCTCGGGTAAAGAGTGTTTCTTGGGTGATGTTTCTTTGCTTTAGCCTTAGGCACGACACGAGCACAAGCATACACATATCATGCATGTTGTAGAGCGGGACGGGTGCGGGGAGGCCCGGATCCCCTACCGAGCTATGGTTTGCTCACCCCTCCTATAACGTTCTTTTGCGGGGGTTTAGCAGGCGGTAGGTGAAGGCCGAGGAGCTAGGCCCCTGAGGCTGGGAGTTTTATGTTATTTCCTTTGTTGTGCTCGTGGTTTTATGTTCTGGAATTTGGTTTGGTTTTTATTTGTAACGGTACACCTGGCTTCATAGGGGTTTTCCCCGTTGGGTTGTAATAAACATTTAGTCTTTGAAATGAAATAAAATGAGATGTTGTTATTCAATTTGTGTTTGTGTGCATGGTTTGGGAGCGGGCAGGCATCCCCTTGGCATGTTGTTGGTTGTGCAGGTTTGGGACAGCCCCCGTGCCAAGTCCTTTTAAGGTGCTTGCACCAACCCCTTGTCCCTTCGGGTGCGGGCATGGGCAGTCACAGCGCATGTGTCTGGCCACAACATAACACATGCCTGTAAACAAACATCAGGACAACCTACCCACATAGGACAGCTTGTCCACTATCTTGAATAGGATCCACTCGTCAAGAGCTCATCAGGCCGTAGCCTCACCCCACAGGGTATATCACAATCCTAGGGGCCTTAGCCACCTGTCACACCCGCACAAGGGTACATCTGCACAGAGCTTAACTCACCAAGCTAAACCACCGAATGTGTCACCGTTACAATCAAACATATCACATGGACCCAAGAGTCCCACATATCACATATCACATGCGAACATAACTTATCACAACGGACCCAAAGGTCCCATATAGTACACGTATGTATTCAAGCTAACCATAGCATACAAAAACAAACAAACAGACCATGAGGCTCTCACGGTGCCAACCACCCACACCGCCCTATGACACCTTAGCCCTCATGGCCTAACCATAACCTCAAACAAACCATGACAAACCACAAAGGTTTCATCACACAGCCTCACTAGGCTCACAGTGCTCGTTGGCACCGCATGGACTGCTTAAAGTCGAGAACGATATCGGACAATCCACAACGGAGAACATTATATTTCTCGCACACCAGATTTCCCATGGAAACCCCAAAAATAACCAGTCATAATTTCTAACCTCCTTCAATCTTGGAGTTAATCACACATGTGGCGGAACAAACAAACGTCGTAACATCGCAAAACAACTCATAATATAACTCACGGACCCAAGGTCTCTCCCAATCATGCAACTTAATACACAATATAAAGCTCGCAGAAAACTCTATCAGGTCGATGTGGACCCCACCAAGTCGACTGCCCAAAGTGCGACTTTATGCATCAAGCGCATCATCCTTAGACCAAGACCTCAAGAAGAAATCCGAGCGATCACCAATCCGGAACAGCACAAACCTAGAAACATCCCAAATCCGGAAACGTATTCGGAACATCATTACTCCAAAACTTCATAAATGGGAACATCACTCATTCGGAAAACTCATCCGGAACACTCATCGGAACAACATCCTTATCAAAACTTCAATAATCCGGAGTAAGGATCCGAACGATCCTTTCTTAGCACGGAATAAGACATCCACTGATCCGGATTAACTTCCCATTGATCCGGAACATCACACTGATCCGGATTAAGCTCCCACTGATCTAGAACATCACACTAATTCGGATTACTTCCCACTGATCCGAAATAAGGGATCCGAGACTCATTCACACGGAATATGGTCCCACTGATCCAGAAGAACTATCAATTGAATCCACACATGAGTTTCTAACTCATCCTAGCTATATTAGGCTACCAAAGCACCCTTAATTCGAAGGTTAACAATCAAAATCGGGCTTTCTCCAAATTCTAGGGTTTATCCCCATCCATGATTTCACCCAAATCATGCATGCTAATCCCACTGGAATTTATGTATATAGATAGAATCACCTACTAGGAAGCAAATCCACAGCTTGGATCGCTCCAAATCATCCGAAATCGGCATCTCCGATTTTTATCCATCCTCTCCCACGCACAACTCGAACGAACACCACTGCGTTTTCTCTCTCTCTCTGGCCTCCACGTATTTATACTGCTGCCAATAATTGACACAAAGTCGACTAGCACACCTCTGAAAAGTCAACAAATGAGCCTTTCGGGGCCCCAACCCAGAATTGGGCCCAAGTACTGTCAAAATGCTCATAGCGATAGCCACAATACCATCCAGATGTTTTCAACGTTAAGGAAAGGCTATCTCTCAGCCCTACCCAAATACAAGTCTTTACAGAGCTACTATGCAGGGATCACTCAAGGACTAATGACATGAGGTAGCATTGAGTCCTTTCCGAAACTAGTCTCGAGCCCTGACGAAAACGGGTTATAACAATTGGCGACTCTGCTGGGGATATTGTAAGAGTTTAGCCGTGGTCTCAATCTATGGAATGTTTGCTTACTTGCCTTTTTTTTTCTTCCTTTCTTTCTTTTTATTTTATCATAACTAGCTTGATTATGCATACATGCATCTCTCTTTCTCCCTCCAACCTTATACCTGGATTTTCTTTTACACAAGGATTAGAGAGGCTAGTAAAGGTTTGTGCATGTGGACTTGGTTGTGCATGTCTACAAGGAATACCCGAAATGTCTCACTCAGGTAGTGGTCCTTTCTCGTTAATGCCCAAGAGGTATAAGAAGGACCCCCTCCATCAATGCCCTTTAGGGTACATGGGCTCTCTCTTAGTTCTTGTTTGTTGGTCCCTACTTGCCTAGAGGGGGGTGAATAGGCTTAAATCAAAAACTCTTTTCTCACAGGTGTAACACAATCTGGTTAAAGGATATAAAATCAGTGCGGAAGATAACCAGATAGTGGAAGTACTTTGCTTTATTATCAAATGATAATTACAACAAAATAAGCAGTAGTTAGCTGATTACACTAGCACTTGGTTTTACAATCACACACACTGGCGTTAATAATCTCTATAAGCTTTTGTACAATTACTTTGCTCACACACGTATCAGTTTTCCTTTGTATGTGTACGCACACATTTTTGTACAATATTACAGATATATATATATAGACATCTTAGGAATCTATCTTGGAACTCTGTTTTCCGAGCGCTGTGTAGACATTGAATTCTTCTCGGAAAATGCTTCTGCTATAACTGCTTTGGATGTGGAGCTCGAAATATTGGAAACATAAGTGAATTAAATAACTTCGCTCGCTTCCAAGTACATTTGGGACTGCATCCACATCTCTGAGTGGTCCACATGTAAGACAGTTTAGATCTTCAATGAGTTTGTCTTACATCGGAACACAACGAGCTGATATCATAAATGCGGTATTGATAAGTTGAAGTGGTGCCCTTTTAATCCGGTGTAGCTTTCCTTACTCCGTATCAACGAGGTTCGGATCCTTACTCCATATTAGTTATTGCTTACTCCATATACATGAAGTCCTGAAATTCTTATCCCATGTCAGCGCTTCCTTACTCCGCATGATGTAGATATACGGAATCCTTATTCCGCATCAGCGCTTCCTTACTCCGCGAGAGTTCCTTACTCCGCTTGAGTAATAATTCGGATTTCTTATTTCGCATCAAATGTCCTTACTCCGCATCAGTTGTCTATACTCCGCATTAGTTGTCCTTACTCCGCTCCAATGAAAGACTCGGATTCCTTATTCCGAATCTTCTTTTCCTTAGACAACTTGAGCGAAGGACTTAATTCTTTCTCTGCAACGAATCTCTCTTACTCCGTACGAGGCATAGACTCGGATTCTCATTCCGTATAAAATGACTTAGTCCAATCAACAATAAGAGCGCGGAATCCTTAGTCCTTTTCACAGGTGATTAGTTCGTAGGAGAGAGTCCTAACTCCGGATGAAGACTTGGTTGTTTACCAAGTGTTAGACGACACTCATGATGTTCGGATCAGGATTATGTATCCTGTCCTTTGCTTTGCTCTTACAGGAGTAGGTCTGGATAACAATTTAATCTTCTGCACAGACTTAAAATAAACATGAAACAACTAAAATCAAATTACATTAGGTTTGATCCGCATTATCCAAATTCTAGGTTTGATCCAACAATCTGCCCCAATATGGATGTGCCAAACCCTTTGTAATCTGATCCGATTAAGTGACAATATATACGAGAGATAAGGATAAATAAAAGAAATTTCCACTATATCAAGAACGGTAATACAAAGTAAGCCTTAGTACAAAAGTTATACTAAGAATTGTAAGGCTTCTTGTACTTGAATATTTTAGTTCTTTATCTGCTCCCTTAGCCGCTTAGATCGTTCTATAGTGCACAAGAAAAAGTAATTCCAAGTTGGGATCATACTTGAAAAGGTGCCTAATAAAGTAACAGACATAGGCTCCACGAACTTTCTCCGTCGGGTTGTTGGGAAACGTCCTTTATGCTCGCAAGTGAGAATTGAGGAGAGCATTGGGAAGCAAGAGGAGGTTGGCCAATTGATTCGAAAAGTCCACTCTGTTTGATGACCTACGACGAGTCCAAAGCAATGGTCCGAGTTGGCTTCTTCTCATCGGTGTCCCACAACCTAATGGGAGTCGTGCGAGAATAACTCTCCTGTCCTTAATAGAGAAGACCGCGAGCATGTGTCGAGGAGTGCGATCTGTATGGAATGAACAGTTGTAAGATTTTTTCCATGGCTTGCTATTCTCGGTTGTTCCATTTATGAGGGTCAGAATGAAGTCTACCGGGAAGGTAGTGATCAAGCCAGTAAGGTAGGATTTCGAACATATGCTTGTCTTGAGACAAGGTGGGAAACAACCTCATCTCTTCCTTTACCGCCAAGGTGAAGTTGTCAATATCCTCAGTAGAGAACTATCCTTTCTCCGATAGTAGGGTGCTTATGTCTTCAGGGGAGAAAGGGGACAGAGATGACAAGCACCTTTTTGGGGTAGAGGGAGCAGCACTCGCATATGCTAGCATGGTGCAAGTACACGCCCATCCGAATCATATAGATCGAATTCAACATAAGATGGGAGAAACGTGACTTGTGGAGCGATCGAAGAGGAGGGAGGCTGCAGTGGAGGAGCTTGGGATGATCGAAGGAGCAGGGGAGTAACCTGGACGGTCCGAGAGAAGCGGCTGCGTTTGGGAACGGAGACCCGAAGGAAAGATGGGTGCAGATTTTCGGCTTCGGATGGGAACGTCAGTAGTGTCAGGAGCAGTAGTGGAGGGAGTTGGATCAGATGAGACATTCTCCCCCGGTTTGGCAGATTGGCGAGGGGGGCGAGAGGGACGACCCACAACTTGAGTCAGATCCCGGACCGAGGTGGAGAGGGCCGAAAGAGATTGGGCAATAAGGTCTAGCTTCCGATCCAGGGAGAGAGAGGAGTTGGGAGAGAGCGGAAAGGATCTAGGTCCTTAGGTCATCAACTTTGTCGAAGCAATGACTGGGCCGTGAACGATTGTCCTCCGCAATACGATCCAGTGAGCGGAGACCGCGGCTTCAAATAAGATCGTGGCAAATGAGGGGCGGCCAAAGCCGAAGCAGGAGCCTTGGAGGACTCCCCGCATGTAGAGGAGCGGGAGTGCGCGCGCGGAGTCGCGAGTGGAGAGAAGGAGGAGGGACCAGCGACGACAACGGGTGTAGCGGAGCCACTCTCACCGAGAGAGGTCAATGAGAGGAATGTCCGTAGGAGAGGTGGGACCAGCCTCAACAAGGAGAGGAGTCCGTGCGTCATGAGCAGGTCCGGAAGGGCAGCGGTAGTTGGAGGTGCGGCCTGGGCAGAGACGGCGTGAGAAAGCCGTGTTCGGTGTTCCAAAGAATCATAGCTTCTAGGCTTTGAGATTGTTTAGTGTAATGCACCCCGGAGAGCAGATTCATAGATGTCTGTAGTGTGAGCGAGACTAAACCGGAGCCAGCAGTCAGTCAGAATATCGGCGGGAAGATGGTCGAGGTAGTCGTTAGGGTCAACAGGGTGTGATGGAGAGGCAGCTGGAGAAGAGGTAGGTATGTCAGCAATGACAGCAGCAACTGTAGTACTCACCGGAGAGGTGGGTGCAGGATCACCAACAGCAGCATCGGCGGCAAGAACGGGGAGAGATATCGACGGGGGCATCGAGTAGGAGGGGCCAAAGAAATAGTGTCATGAGGAAACGGCTGAGAGGGCCCTGTAGCATCACGAATACTATGCTGCGAACTGTGCAAGAGTGCCGGAGCGGCAACGGACCAGATGCATGAAGACCGAGGAGCTGAGCTAACCTCATGACCCGAGCTGGGGGCGGGGTCCCCAATGGAACTACCATGATGTTCCGAGACAACAACGAGGGCACGAGAGACAGGAGGACAACGAACAGTAAGCGTCCCATCGAAGGTGAGATGACGAAAATAAAATTCTGCGGGAAGGGTATCGTCAACTGGTCCTCGAAGTGCTCGGGACGCAGATGTCTGAAGAGGTGGGAGAGGATCCATCCGAAAAACGAGTTCCTTTTGCCATTCCGCATAATCCAAAAAAGAAAATCGCCCCAGTCAAGAGGCAACTACTCAAAGACCACATACATCGCCAGGAGCAAATCGTACGGGACTGAGTCAAGCGCCGTAGAGCGAGCCAGTAAGCACCGACTGAGTATGGTGGCCATACATCAGTAGGGGCCTTGAAAAGACTTCAGCTTGTATTCCTTCACTTTAGAGGGACATCCCATGGCAGTAGCCATGGTGGAAGCGCTTGGCCGGAAATCACTGCTGCTGGGGAGATTGAAGGCGTCACGAATCACTTGAGGAGTGATCTTGATGGGTTTTCCTCGGATACCAGAGAAAATCGAGTAGTCACGGGATTCGAAGTGCTCATAGAAGGTTCTGACAGCGGAGATGAGAAGATCTACAGGAGCAGAGACGATGTTGAGAAGACCACTGGAGGCTAACAAGGACCGAACCTCCTCGAGCTAGGCAGGAGGGTCGGAAATGCCGGCCCAATCGACAAGATGGCCAGGAACAACACCGTAGAGAGTGGAAGATGCCATTTAGATTGGAAGATTAAAGGAGAAGGAAGGAGAGGTCTTTGGTGAATAGAAAGCAACGAAGAGTTAGGGTTCTGAGTAATGAAAGCAATATCCTCGCGCTCGCGTGAGAGTTCAGTATTAATAAGACCCATTCCGTGGAAGCCAACGAGTCTCGGGTTTAAGCGAGATGAGCAGTGATCCGCCTGACAATCCGATGTCATTAGACTTGATGTATTAGCGCTGCTGAGTAAACTAATGACGTGGAGGCCATGCTAACCATTCAGATAACAGCTGTATTCATACTGCCGAATTTTGAAAAGACAAATTATAGGGCTCGAGATGTGCATTTAATGAACCATCATTAGTCTTCCTCAAAAGGATTAGATGTAAGATAATTACTTGGTTTATCGCAAATTGAGAATTCCAAGGTTTAGGAGGAAGCAAACTGACTCTCATCCGGGCTTGATAGTGTACGGATGAACTATATCCTGATGAGAGACTGACTGTCCGTAAAAGCTGAGTGCTGAGTAAAAATGATTCCTTTGCTGTCTTGGTATCGAGGAAATAAGTAGTACCACAACACTTCAAATCCGAGACCTCAAAACAAGATAGAGCATTGAAGTGCAAAGCGAATCTGAACCTGTAGCTGAAAACATAAACTAAAGAAACAGTACACTAACAGGTTGAGTTAGTACGGATATGGATCAATAGTCGTGTTGAGAATATCATAAACCGAACTAAAATGAGACAAAACTTATGCATATGGAAGAATAGTAACACGACACATACACATGAATTATGATCAAATTACTGAAGAAAATGCATATGACAGCTGATAAGCACATAAGTTCATATTGGTCAACATAGCGAAACCTTCATACTGATAGCGATAGCTAAGTTAAATTAAAAGTCATATGATTTTCTCAAGTTAGGATTCATGAGTGAAAATGAAATATGAACACATGTCGAAAGCAGACAGATGATTGTTCGATTAAAATGCACAGTTGAGGATAGAAAAACATCTAGCCATGCCACAATTCTGATTCAGCATTGCATGTCCAGTCAGATTCAGAAGTGAAAGTTTAGAGGAAGGAGCATCCGAGACATAAAAGGGGTCATTACAGAAGTAATAAATGAAGCTTTTGCTCCCCCTTAGACCATGCGATCCTCTCAGTGAAAGACTCCTCCTCAGATAGATAACCAGGAAAGGGATCATGAGACATATGCGAGGGGTGTTACTAGATTTATCAATAGAACATTTACTCTCCTGTAGACCATGCGATCCTCTCGATTGATGTTTCCCGCTTAGAGAAAATGAGCACCGGTCTTCCCTTTTAGGAAACTATACTTGAACCGATCGATCATGATCGCATATACATCCGCCAGGCATTCCATGCTAACCCATTTCATAACTTCAACTATACATGATAATAGAGCAATCTAAATGAACCAGCATGTATCATGTGGTGGATAATGGGAAATAAGATAATGAGATCCTGAAAAGATTATTCATATAAGTTTTAATTAAGTTAGCTTAAATGACTTCAGTTGGGAAACGCAAGCATCCTCCCATTACGGAACTTTGCTATTTATCATACGCATAGGACACGTTAAGCAGTAAGTATAATCGAAAATTAAATTTGGTATGAATCCTTTACTTTCAATAAACGCACCATGCATGTTCTGAAGACATACTGTTGATTGATTTAAGTGAAGCTATGCAAAAAAGTCAAGCATACCTAACCTAAAGAGTAGTTCCAAAAAATCTTGCATCAGGTAGGGGCTTTGTAAGAATGTCTGCGGTTGATCTTGATAGCAACATGTTCTAGAGATATATTCTTTTTGAGAACATGATCGCGAATGAAGTGATACCTGACCTCAATGTGCTTCGTCTTTGGATGCATGACAGGATTGTTACTTATAGCAATTGCACTAGTGTTGTCGCAGTAGAGTGGAACAGATGTCATATTGAAACCGTAGTCCGTAAGTTGACTTTGCATCCAAAGTAGGTGTGCATAGCAACTCCTAGCAGCTATATATTCTGTAACGCCCCCAAATTTGAGACTTCCAAACTGGGTGCGTTAGCGGAAAATAAATATACAAATTTTATATCAATTTCAAACTATTACTTATTTAATCAAACAAACCATTCATTATTACAAATTTCAATCCAAGATCTTTAAGGTTTAGGGGTTTAGAGACTAAGTATCCATAACCCATTATTACATAACAAAGCACACGAGCAAACAACTTAATAAATCTTTAAATTTTCACACAACTTTATTTCTAAGCACTTCTCGACTCCTTATCCTAGTTTCTCCATCCCTTAATTACCTGGGGTTGGAAAAGAAATCATAAAAAAAGGGTGAGCTCAATTAGCCCAGTAAGGGTAAACATAAGTGGGTAAGGAAAAATCATGAAGATATCGAACATAGGAAATATAATATTTACACATCATACATGATCAACATTTCACAAAAAAATCATAACATGGAAGATTATGTTTGAACATCGTATCATAACATCATGATCCAGGTTAACTACCCAGATACCATATCATAACATAACATATTATCAACTGGATTGATACTCTCCAGTGATGTTCTTTACCCAATGCATTGGAGGTCTTTCTGGAACCACCCATCATAAACTTACTTTGTCCAAACATAAGAGGTTATAACAACTTTAACATACATAACATGAGGCATCACATAGAATTTCAATAAAACATTCAAAGTTAACAAGGATAACCACGAATATCAAAATGGTTATCTACCCTAATCAATAGCATAGATTACCGAGAGAGAGATTAAAAAGAGACTAATCTAATCTTCTCAACAATAAAATGGAATTAGAAAAATAAGAAACATAAAACTCTTACAATAATAATTCCAAATAAAACAAGATAAAGAGGAAGAGAAAAGTCCCTTACAATAATAATGAAATATAGATTATAATGAAAAAGAAAAGGGGGATGAGAAAAAAAAAACCCTTACGAAATATAGACTATAATGAAAAAGAAAAAGAGGATAAGAAACCCTTACTATCGCTTGTCGTTCTCCGCGTTCTAAACCTTAAAAATATCAAAACACTAAATTAGCATTAATGCTTGAAAAGTTCAATATCACACATATCTCCTTATATATATATATATATATCATACTTTAACTTATATCTTTTAATAGGCATACCGTGCTTGTGGGGTTGAATATTAATTTGGGTTCCCACTTCTATTGTGTTCCATATCCTATTTCGATCCCATGCATCATAAGCCTTGAGTTGTGCACTAACTAGGTTATATGCCTTGAGAGTTTTTGAATAAGATTTACTTCTTGTATTGGGTGAACGGAAAAGACGTTCGATAAGCTTATTTTTCCTACGTGTCTTCCACCTTAACCATGAGGGGATATTAGACACGGGTCTAAAGGGACGATCAGGAGGAGATAAGGATGGGGATATTCGTGAGGTTGAAGCATTAACAATTGGGGGCTGAGAAGAAGAAGGGCGATTGTCGGGGGAATTCATTTTGGAAGTCGTTCCTTACAATCTTCCGATATCTAGAACCTTAAAATAAAAATAAAAACATAAGTTAATATTCTCATCTTTTCACTTGAATTATAGAATGACAACGCTATGATAAAATACTATAATTTAAAATAATTACACGGTATGTATATGAGGTGGCAAGGCCAACCATGTATGTATATACGAGGTGGTACAACTAATCATATAAATAACATATGTAAGGTGGTAAAACCAACCATGAATATAGTATATATGAGGTGGTAAAACCAACCATATAGATCTACATAATAAATAAGAAGTGACTTAAAAATTTCAAAAATCTTAAGTATTACCTTTCGTAGAACTTCGACGCTTGGTAAGTACCAAAAGCAAAAGAGGATTTGAGTAGAGTATTTGGGATGTTAAGAGGGCTTAAGGGAGTGTTTTGAGAGGGAAATTTCGTGGTGTGGCTTGAGGGATTTGTGCTTAAGAGGAGAGGCAAGACACTCCTTATATAGGCAAGGATGGTGGTAGGTGTGTAGTGTGAAAGTAGTGTATGAATTTGACTTTGGCATCAAATTAAATTATGTAAAATATATAAAATACTTTATTTTATTCCTATTATCCTCTCTTAAAATGTGGGTATCTTCTCTTACTATTTAAAAAATGTTTTAAGACTTTTCAACCTAGAAGGTTCCTTTGGCATCAAAAGTCCACATTGGTGTACTCCCTACTAATTCAATTATAACGTTTTTAATTTTGTAGTTTTTGACAAATGGCCAATTGTATTGCATTACTAACTCAAATATCTACAAATGGGTATCAATTTTATAATTTTTGAATATGTATAACAAAAGTTATTGAATTTTAAAGTCATACTAAAATGTTTACCCGTTCATACTGAACCTATGTGTAGTATTTTAAATTCTGGAATTGATTGGCTTCATATTAAATTCTGAAATTTTTACACGTTTTAGCTAAGTCATAAATGAAAACATGGGCTTTGGTTTTATGTCAATTGGATCTATATAACTCAAGTTATGAATTTTTGAATGGGACTTCCAGAATCTGCCTCATTCAAATTTTTGGGCCTTACCTATGTTTTATACTTTTGGTAAAGTTAAGGCTTGTAATACTTACTTACCCATAGTAATTTGGTTTAAGAAACTAAATGACATAATATATAGCATCTAAAATTTTTATGACATATAAGAAATTATTTTATTATTATTTTTATAACGTATTTAATATTTACGCAGATAAAATAATATAATTGCATAATCACTAAACAATAAAGTAAGATAACATTATAGCATAAAATATTATAAACTTAAATATAAACATTAATATCATATTCTATGGCCTTCGTAAAATTTCTTGAATTGTATTAGCGTAGGTGCGTAAGAGGTGTTGTGCTTCGGCAAAGAGAGCCGCACAACCCTTCGGCTAACATTGTCGTGGTTGTCGCACGAATAACCTCAAACTTCTCCCTGTGTGTCGTTGCATTATATTGCAGCCATTGGACACGAGCATTTAGCTCATCTATAGCAAAGCATAGCTTTGTAACTTCAAGTCGTATTGCTCGCCGATCTTCATCGCGTACACTATTCTCGGATGGCAGTACTTGAGAACTTGATGCTATAACTCTTATTATTCTTCTTCTTACTTCTATACTCTCTTATAAATAAAATCTCATGCTCATACCTATTTATGGAAGTCCAAACGGATACTATTCATAACGGCTAGTTACTATTCTAACGACTACTTATTAGTCACATGTTATTTGAATGACTATATTGGGTGCTTATTTTTATCGTGATAATATCTAAAATATCCTTTCTAACTATTGTTAACAATAACATTATTATTATTTTATTATTATTACTCTTTAAGTAAGAACTTAAATAGCTAAAAATTTTGCGGGTCTTACATATTCTACCTCAACAGTAGAGGTTGATACGGAATTCTGCTTCTCATTGAACCATGAAATTAATTTATCTCCAAGGAACTGACACGTACCGCTTGTGCTTTTCCTATCGATGCGACACCCAGCAAAATCAGCATCAGAGTATCCAGATAAGGTGAAGTTTGACTCCTTTGGGTACCAGTGTCCCAAATTCATCGTTCCTTTGAGATACCTGAAAATCTGTTTAACATAAAGTATATGTGACTCCTTGGGATTCGCCTGATATCGCGCACAGATGCAAGTTGCAAACATAATGTCTGGGCGACTTGCTATAAGATACAGCAAGGATCCTATCATTCCTCTATATTCAGTCACATTTACTGATTTGCCGTCCACATTAGGGTCTAACTTGGCACTGACTGGCATCGGAGTCTTGACAGGAGATGAACCTTCCCTACCAAACTTCTTAATAATATCACGTGTGTACTTTGCTTGGTTAATGAAGATCCCTTCCTTCAATTGTTTAACTTCTATTCCAAGGAAGTAGGACAGTTCTCCCATCATACTCATCTCAAACTTGCCAGTCATCAACTTTGCAAACTCTTCACAAAGCTTCAGATTTGATGATCTGAAAATGATATCATCCACATATATCTGTACGATCAGAGTATGTCCATTCTCTTTCCGTAGAAATAAAGTGATGTCTATCTTCCCTTTTTGAAAGTTATGAGAAAGTAGGAATTCTGACAGTGTATCATATCAGGCTCTTGGAGCTTGCTTCAACCCATACAAGGCTTTCCGTAGCTTGTAAACTAGATGTCCAGCCTTGGGTTCAAAGAAACCGGGAGGTTGTTCAACATACACCTCCTCTTGAAGATCTCCATTTAAAAATGCGCTTTTGACGTCCATTTGATAAACTATGAAGTTTTCATATGAAGCATACGCCAAAAACATTTTGATTGTCTCAAGTCTTGCTACTGGAGCAAAGGCCTCGTCATAGTCTATTCCTTCTTCTTGACGATATCCTTTGGCTACCAGTCTGGCTTTGTTCCGGATTACTATACCATCCGTATCAAGCTTATTCTGGAACACCCATTTAACTCTAATGACTTGCTAAGACTTGGGCCTTGGTACTAGAGTCCACACATCATTTCTCTTAAATTGATTCAGCTCTTCTTGCATGGCTTCTATCCAGTTTGAGTCCTGAAGAGCTTCCTCTACCACCTTTGGTTCTATTTGAGGTAGAAAACATGAGTAAAGACAGATGTTGGAGGTGGCTGCTCTTGTTCTTACACCAACAGTAGGATCACCAATCACTTGTTCTGGAGGGTAGTTTTGATTCCACCTGTAATTCTGTGCATGTGACGGTTTGTCTTGAATAATTTAAAGCTCTCCCAGATTAGGTGGATTTTGTTCGTCCACTGATTGAGCTTCTTCCGGATCAGTATTATCAGTATTAACAGGTTCTGGAGTACTCTGAGGTTCTCCGACACTGTTCATTTCAGTAGTAACTGGTTCGGATGGACTGGAAAGTACTCTGGTATTTTGAATATTCGTAGAAATATGTCCGGAGATGAATTGAGGTCCAGAGTCCGATTCATCCGTAGCATCATCCGTATCATTTCTTTGTGCTTCGCTGGTGCTACGTGGTTGGTCAGTGTGTGTAGCAGGAACATTCATAAACTTTGAATAGTCGATGTTACTATCCTGAACCTGTACATTTGAACTAGAAGAAGCAACTTTAGACCAATCCAGGTTAGCTTCATTAAAGGTTACATGGATAGATTCTTCAACTTTTAAAAGTTTTCTATTGAAGACCCGATAAGCTTTGCTATGTAATGAGTACCCGACAAAAATCTCATCATCAGATTTTGGTTCAAATTTATTCCGGGGTTCTTTGCCGTTGATCAATATATAACAAGTACACCCAAAAGTTCTGAAATGTGAAATTGAAGGCTTTCATCCTCTCCACATCTCATAGGGTGTTTTCATGGTAGATTTATTTATTAGAGTCCTGTTCTACACATAGCAGGCAGTGGACACAGCTTCAGCCCATAGACTGAGAGGACGCTTTGCCTCTACTAACATAGATCTGCCAGCCTCGACTAAAGTGCGATTCTTGTGCTCAGCTACCCCATTTTGCTGTGGAGTTCTGGGCGCAGAGAAGTCGTGCTAAATGCACTGTTCAGAACAATATGATCTCATTTCGGAAAAATCAAATTTTAAAGTGCCATACCCGACAGTCTTACCTTTGCTGTTATCACCATATGACACGGATGGACCTCGTTTGTCATTAACTTCAACAAGTAGAGTCTGATCACCCGTCATATGTTCGGAGCATCCACTATCGAGGATCCACTTGCTTTGATTGATCTTTACCTTCAAGTGATCCGACAATGCTCCTGAAAGACAACAGTTTACACTTTTGGTGCCCAAAATTGTTTCGGGTGGTTAGAAAGAACAGCATTAATGTCAACAGTTCCGGATTTAACTTTGCTAGGATTTTTAGCTTTCTAGGTTGACCTTAATTTGTAAATTTGAACTGTTACTTTTTCTTGGGTTTTCTTTGGAGAGACACTCCTTTGAGGTTTAGATTTTGTTTTGCTCGAAGAACCTCTTTTAATTAACTGATCTTTATTGATAGAAACTTGATTACAAAGCTAGTTATCAGATAAACTCCAACATTCATAGTGATAATGACCTATTTCCCTACAAATGGAATAGACACTATAATGCGGAGTACAAACAAGGGATACAGGTCTCTTAGATTTTACAGATTTTCTACTCTATTCCCTATGGCCTAATCCATTGCGTTTGGGTGACGCGCTCTTGGCCCTAGATGCGTCAACTTTTGCCTTTCCTTTCTTTTCGGGTGCTATAGTTTTGGCTTGACCTGCAGCAGCCTTCCCTTCATCATTAGTTACGGGTGCTACTGTTTCGGGAATAGCAGTAATAGCCTCTCTTCCACAGTCATAAACTATGGTGCCACCTGAAATGAAACCATCCAACGGTTTAGACGTACTAACAGGATATACGTTGGTTAGTTTCGGAGTGAAGTCTAGAGGGCACTCAGTAGCATGAGCAGTGGAAGTCGATGGTTCGGAGCCTAGGCCAGGTTTGACTCGAATATTATCCGGATCAGTCCTAAATGTAGAGGCTATTTCCCTGGATTTTAGCCACTTACGATTTATTTCCTTTTCCTGTTCAAGTTCATTCTCGAGTCGTTTCACAATGACTTTTAGGCCCGTTAGGTTGGTATTTAACAAATGATTTTCAGCTCTTAGATCATGATACCAAGCCTCTTTACTCCTGAAGTCAGTTATGTCCTTTTCTAATCTAGCAATAGTGATCTCAAGACGTTTATTCTGACTTTCCATATCTTTGTACATTTGAGTAATTATTAGTCTCTCATTCTTTTCATGATCACGTTCAGTAATAAGAGATTCTAATTTACTCATGAGCTCAGAGATCGAAGGTACCTCAGAATTTGCCATGAGGCAGACGTTCGGCTTAGGAGTTGGCTCATCATCCGAGGATTCCTCCTCTTCTTCGGAGCCACTGACGTATTTTGTGACAAACGCCTTCCTCTTGTTCTTGCTGTTGTCTGAGGTGGAGCGGCGAGGAGTTACCTTGTCACTTTTGTCAGCCACTTTAGATTTGGATCTATAGTCCTTGGCCCAGTGACCGGTTTTCCCATAGTTGTAGCATTCCTGGGAACTGGACTCCGGTCGCTCCTTCCTTTGGAAAGATGATGAGGAGCGTTTCCTGAATCCTTTTCTGCTTTTCCATAGGAATCGCTCAAAGGATTTGACGAGAAGAGCCATCTCCTCCTCCTCGCCAGAATCAGAATTCTCGGACGCGTCCGTATCATCATTCCTCAGTATGCTAGGAATTTCCTTAGCTTTGAGAGCTACCCCCTTTTCTTTTCGAGCTATTTTCTCATCCCGGTCAGAGTACGTAAACCTGACTTCGTGAGTCCACAGCTCTCCACATAGTTCTTCAAGGGGAACATACTTCCAGTTCTTGTCTATTTGCATCTGGAGTTGTTTCGAGTAGTAGTGATCTGGCAAGGAGTGAAAGAACTTGTCATTGATCTGAGATTGAGAATAATGCTCATTGACAGTTTTCAGTTCAAGGATGAGTTTGCCGAATCTCCGATAGATACTTTTGAGTGATTCGCCCGGTTTATGATTGAAACTCTTAAAGTTCTGCCTGAGAGTACATATAACATTCTGCATTTGGGACTGACTTCCCTCATAGAGGATTTTCAGTTTATCCCAGACAGCTTTCGCTATCGTGCAGCCCTGGACGTCCGTGAAAGCCTCAGAATCCAAAGACGATGTGACATATGCCAGAGCCTTTTCGTTGGCACACTACCAAGCTCTTTCATCATTGGTGAGTTTGGCATCAGTCTTTGGTCTTCTTACTCCATGTTCTCCGATAGTCATCGGAGTGGGTATCTCCTGATGAAGACATGGCCACATGAGGTGATCATGGCAGACCATGAACATTCTCATGCGAGCTTTCCACTGGGAGAAAAGCTCAAGTGTGAACTTGGTTGGCTTTGTCAGAGTAAAGCCAGAACTCCGTGGTTGTGCGGCAGCGGTAGCAGCAGGTTGAGGTGGATCGACATTTTCACTGCTGCTTCGATTTGGAAGGGGCTCTTGTGCACCTCCGGAGTTAAGGCGAGTGTTGAAAAGCATGCTACTTTCTTCAGCCATTTGTAAGAGAGAAAGAGTGAGATCTCTACTTGGAACAAATAGAACTTGCTTTGATACCACTTGTTGGTCCCTATTTGCCTAGAGGGGGGCGGGGTGAATAGGCTTAAATCAAAAACTCTTTTCTCACAGGTGTAACACAATCTGGTTAAAGGATATAAAATCAGTGTGGAAGATAACCAGATAGTGGAAGTACTTTGCTTTATTATCAAATGATAATTACAACAAAATAAGCAGCAGTTAGCTGATTACACTAGCACTTGATTTTACAATCACACACACTGGCGTTAATAATCTCTATAAGCTCTTGTACAATTACTTTGCTCACGCGCGTATCACTTTTCCTTTGTATGTGTACGCACACATTTTTGTACAACACTACATATATATATATATATATATAGAGAGAGAGAGAGAGAGAGAGACATCCTAGGAATCTATCTTGGAACTCTGTTTTCCGAGCGCTGCGTAAACATTGAGTTCTTCTCGGAAAATGCTTTTGCTATAACTGCTTCAGATGTGGAGCTCGAAATATTGGAAGCATAAGTAAATTAAATAACTTTGCTCGCTTCCAACTACATTTGGGACTGCATCCACATCTCTGAGTGGTCCACATGTAAGTCAGTTTAGATCTTCAATGAGTTTGTCTTACATCGGAACACAGTAAGCTGATATCATAAATGCGGTATTGATAAGTTGAAGTAGTGCCCTTTTAATCCGGTGTAGCTTTCCTTACTCCGTATCAACGAGGTTCGGATCCTTACTCCATATTAGTTATTGCTTACTCCGCATACATGAAGTCCTGAAATCCTTATCCCGTGTCAACGCTTCCTTACTCTGCATGATGTAGATATATGGAATCCTTATTCCGCATCAGCGCTTCCTTACTCCGCGAGAGTTCCTTACTCCACTTGAGTAATGATTCGGATTTCTTATTCCGCATCAGTTGTCCTTACTCCACTCCAATGAAAGACTCGAATTCCTTATTCCGAATCTTCTTTTCCTTAGACAGCTTGAGCGAAGGACTTAATTCTTTCTCTGCAACAAATCTCTTTTACTCCGTACGAGGCGTAGACTCGGATTCTCATTCCGCATAAAATGACTTAGTCCAATCAACAATAAGAGCGCGGAATCCTTAGTCCTTTTCACAGGTGATTAGTTCGTACGAGAGAGTCTTAACACCGGATGAAGACTTGGTTATTTACCAAGTGTTAGATGACACTCATGATGTTCCGGATCAGGATTATGTATCCTGTCCTTTTCTTTGCTCTTACAGGAGTAGGTCCGGATAACAATTTAATCTTCTGCACAGACTTAAAATAAACATGAAACAACTAAAATCAAATTACATTAGGTTTGATCTGCATCATCCAAATTCTAGGTTTGATCCAACACTTGTTAATGCCCTTGTGGTTCAAGGCTAAGTAGGGTTTACTTGGGAACCAATGAATAAGATAGGCATAGATTTAAAAGTCGATCATCATTTCGCAAGTGTACGAATCATGATGAGTAATAAAAGTGATTTTATGTCCGCTTGTCAAACCCAAGGGAAGGATGAAGAAATTGGAAATTTAAACTAGCTTATAAAGAGATTTTGATGGGATTAATATAAAGACAACTGAATTTAAATAATTTGTGTGAAGGAATGTGACAGATGGAGAAACAATTTTCAAGTAGAGATAAGTTCAATTGATAAAGGTAATTGGAGTTAAGATTTCGTTCCACATATTTTTCTCAAGATTATGTCTTAGTTCAATCTAATTCTTTCCTTATGATCATATTTGTTGGATCCACCCCGAATTTGGATAATGCGGATAAAACCCTATGTAATTTGATTTGGGACCTTGTATGTTTATTCTTAGTTGTTGAAGAAGATATTACCTCAATACGGACCTTCACTCGTGAGAGAAAAGCTAAGGACAGGATACATAATCCTGATCCAGACCATCGTGAGCGTCATCAAACACTTGGTAAATAACCAAGTCTTCATACGGAATAAGGATCACTCGTGCGGATCAAATGCTTAAAGTTACGGACTAAGGAATCCGCGTCTTACAACGGACTATGTGAAATAGATACAAAATAAGAATCCCAGTCTATATCTCGCACGGAGTAAGAGAAAGTTATCATGGATTAAAAAGCTAAGTCTTCCACTCAAACGGACTAAGGACAAGAAGACACGAGTAAGGAATCCGAGTCTTTCATTCGTGCGGAGTAAGGAACAACTTGTGCAGAATAAGGACCCAAGCCCTTTATTCACACGGAGTAAGGAAAAGAGATGCGGAGTAAGGAATCCAAACCTTTTACTCAAGCGGAGTAAGGATACGCTGATACGGAGTAAGCCATCCGGACCTTTTCACTCATGCGGAGTAGGGAACTCGTGTGGAGTAAGGAAGCGCTGATACGGAGTAAGCTCTCCAAACTTCTTGTTCATACGGAGTAAGGAAGCACTGACACGGAATAAGGATTTCGGTATTAAACTGACACAGAGTAAGCAACTACTGACACGGAGTAAGGATCCGAGCTTCATTAACACGGAGTAAGGAACTTCACAATGGATTAAGCAAATGCTACTTCAACTAATCACCTTTGCATTTAAAGTTGTCAGCTCATTGTGTCCCGATGTAAGACAAACTTGTTGAAAATATAAATTATCTTACACGTGGAACACACGGAGATATGGACAAAGCTTTTGTCATCACTAGTTTTCACTGGGCCGCAACCGAATGATGAGATTGTACGAGTCGCCACTAACTGTTTTTGGGGTGCGGTTGGTCACCTAAAATGTGGGTGGTCTATATTACTTGATAAGGGTTCGGGGGTTGGTTACGTGTAGGAGGGGAAGGTTTCTATTTGTTTTTCACTGTTTTGACTGGGTGAAGACATTATTGTTTCCCTAAAGTCTAAGTTTTTTATTTGGCTAAGTCGTTTGTCAAAGTTATGGTTCGGATTAATTTATCCTAAATTTCTAAAAGGAATCCTAAAAGCTTTGTTTTGCTTTCCATTTGAAGTGAAAAATGGAATTCTAAGATTTTGTTTTTTTGTTTTTTTTGTTGTTTCTTTTTTGAAAATGTTTTTTTACTGTTTTTAATTGTTTTTACGCTCTTTTTTTTGTTTTTTTATTTTTGTTTGTTCGTTTGTTTTTTTTTTATAAAAAAAATGTCTTTGGATTTAATGCTTACAAACTATATCTTAAACAAAATGCCCTTGTTTTTCATTTTTTTTAGATAAAAACATGTTGTTTACCCCCTTTTTTTTGCTTTAGAGAAAACACAAATATCAAAATAAATGTGGAAGTATGTGGTTATGACATCCACAGTTACATACTGACTTACTCTTTCCTCTTCTTTTTTTTTTAGTTTGCTTTTGACAAATTACAATTAAATAAAACAAAATAAACAAAACAAAATAAAAAAAACAAACGATTACATCACTAAAACAAAGAAAAGAAAAGAAAAAAATGAAATACAAATAATAGAAATGAAATTTAACAATATAGCACAAGAGGTAATGAAACCGACTTTATCGATCTTGGCAACGGTACCACATCCGAGCTATCCTGTTGGCATTGGTAGTGATGAAAGAAATTCCAAATCTAGTCGACAACTGTGAACTCACCTTGTGCAACGTGTCGAGTTTAGTTGGAATTTGAAACCGATCTTTGGAGATGAACTGGAATTGGGGAAGGATTAGAGAAAAGCTCTTGGGATTTCTTATTTGTTTTGGTTTTTTGTGGGTTTTTCGATGTAAGCTCTGGACTGGTGCGTTTTTTGGTTATAAGAGTGGGCAAAGGGGAAGAGCTTGGGAGTGCTTTTTTCGTCTCCTGGGCGTGAAGACTTCTGGGCGTATGTTTTTGATGTTCCTTCCTCTTTTTTCACGTGGACAGAAGACTGCTTTAAAAGGGGTCGATTGTATCTTACTAATTGTAGCATTTAATACTGTATTATTGATGCCAGTATTTTATTTCCGGATTTTGTGTGTTGTCGGGTGGTCCGCGACTGTGTAGCTCGTGATTGTCCTTTTTTTAAGTTTTCGTTAACCCTGTGGGACCGACGGGTGTTGAAAAACTAACTGTCCGATGGCCGGTGCATAAAAAATGTGTCTTGTGATCGCATAGGAAAGATTCTCGAGAACACACCAAACAGCGGAGGTCAATGGTCAAAGAGTCAAGTGTCGGCAGGTCAAAGTGTCGGCAGGGTCGAAGGTCAAAGGTCGAAGGTCAACAGTCAGCGGGTCGAAGGGTCAAACGTCAATCCTCGAAGGCTTCCTTAGTCGAAGACAGGCTTCGGGGCATCGAGTCTACGAGTCTTCGAGTCTTCGAGTCTAGTTTTTTTTGGGAAGACCCGTATTCGCCTAAATAGACATTTCGGATTATTTCTCACATGCACATTTTTGAGCAGCTTAACTAGGGGCATTGACCGTCTTTTCGCAAGTTTGACTTTTTCCAACAAAAATTGTTTTGGTCACAACTTCTTCGTTTTAAGTCGGAATTGAGCGCGGTCAAGTGCGTTAGTCTCCAAATTACATCCTCTATCATTTGGTCTTGGCCTTGGGGCACATAAGCAACTTGTATGAGAGGTCCTCAATTGTGGGCTACCCTGGGCCTGTTTAGTGTTCACAAGACATGGTAGTGCGAGATAAATATACAAAATGGGGTTAGTATGTCCAACTCGGACAAAATGGAGTCCAACAGCTGCCCCTCTTTGTGCATTGTTTGTATACAAATAGTGTACAAAGATAAGAGGAACTCATTTTGGATGGGTTGGAGTGGTTACCTGACTTACCTGCTACAGTTGTTCCGTTGACACCATTCGGATGGCGGGAAGAGAAATCCTGGTTGCGTCAGGGAAAAGGAAAGTCTGACAGCCTAGGACGCAAAGAAGGTAGCTAATTCCAGTCTACTCAGGAAGAAGCTAGACACACAGAATGAAAAAGAAGCGAGCTAAAACCAGTTTGTGTTAGGAAGAAGCTCGAAAGAAAGAAATTAGCTAATTTCAGTCTGTTCAGAACAAGCTAGGCACCCAAAAATAAAGAGAAGTGAGCTAAAACCAGTTTGTGTCAGGAAGAAGCTCAAAAGAAAGAAATTAGCTAATTCCAGTCTGTTCAGGAAGAAACTAGGCACACAAAAATAAAAAGAAATGAGCTAAAACAAGTTTGTGTCAGAAGAAGGTCAAAAGAAAGAAATTAGCTAATTACAGTCTGTTCAGGAAGAAGCTAGGCAAACAAAAATAAAGAGAAATGAGCTAAAACCGGTTTGTGTTAAGAAGAAGCTCAAAAGAGAAAAATTAGCTAATTCCAGTTTGTTCAGGGAGAAGCTAGGCACACAAAAATAAAGAGAAACAAACTAAAACCAGTTTGTGTCAGGAAGAAGCTCAAAAGAGAAAAATTAGCTAATTCCAATCTGTTTAGGAAGAAGCTAGGCACACGAAATTGAAATGAGCTAAAACCAGTTTGTGTCAAGAAGAAGCTCAAAAGAGAGGAATTAGGTAATTCTAGTCTTTTAATGAAGAAGCTAGGCACACAAAAATAAAGAGAAATGAGCTAAAACCAGTTTGTGTCAGGAAGAAGCTCAACAAAGATAAATTAGCTAATTTCAGTCTATTTAGAAAGAAGCTAGGCACGCAAAAAAGAAAAATAATGAGCTAAAACTAGTTTGTGTCAGGAAGAAGCTCAAAAGAGAGAAATTAGCTAATTCCAGTCTGTTCAGGGAGAAGCTAGGCACAAAAAAATAAAGAGAAATGACCTAAACCAGTTTGTGTATGGAAGAAGCTCAAAAGAGAGAAATTAGCTAATTCAAGTGTGTTTAGGAAGAAGCTAGGCACACGAAATTGAAAAGAAATGAGCTAAAACCAGTTTGTGTCAGGAAGAAGCTCAAAAGATATAAATTAGCTAATTCCAGTCTGTTTAGAAAGAAGCTAGGCACGCGAAAATGAAAAGCAATAAGCAAAAACCAGTTTATGTTAGGAAGAAGCTCAAAAGAGAGAAATTAGCTAATTCCAATCTGTTCAGGAAGAAGCTAGGCAGACGAAATTGAAATGAGCTAAAACCAGTTTGTGTCAAGAAGAAGCACAAAAGTGAGAAATTAGGTAATTCCAGTCTTTTAACGAAGAAGCTAGGCACACAAAAATAAAGAGAAATGAGCTAAAACCAGTTTGTGTCAGGAAGAAGCTCAAAAGAGATAAATAAGCTAATTTCAGTCTATTTAGAAAGAAGCTAGGCACGCAAAAATGAAAAATAATTAGCTAAAACCAGTTTGTGTCTGGAAGAAGCTCAAAAGAGAGAAATTAGCTAATTCCAGTCTATTCAGGGAGAAGCTAGGCACAAAAAAAACGAAGAGAAATGAGCTAAACCAGTTTGTGTCAGGAAGAAGCTCAAAAAAGAGAAATTAGCTAATTCAAGTGTGTTTAGGAAGAAGCTAGGCACACGAAATTGAAAAGAAATGAGCTAAAACCAGTTTGTGTCAGGAAGAAGCTCAAAAGATATAAATTAGCTAATTCCAGTCTGTTTAGAAAGAAGCTAGGCACGCGAAAATGAAAAGCAATAAGCAAAAACCAGTTTGTGTTAGGAAGAAGCTCAAAAGAGAGAAATTAAGTAATTCCAGTTTGTTCAGGAAGAAACTAGGCACACAAAAATAAAGAGAAATGAGCTAAAACGAGTTTGAGTCAGGAGGAAGCTCAAAAGAAAGAAATTAGCTAATTCCAGTCTGTTCAGGGAGAAGCTAGGCACACAAAAATAAAGAGAAATGAGCTAAAACCTGTTTGTGTCCAGAAGAAGCTTAAAAGAGAGAAATTAGCTAATTCCAGTTTGTTCTGGAAGAAGCTAGCCACACGAAATTGAAATGAGCTAAAACTAGTTTGGGTCAGGAAGAAGCTCAAAAGAGAGAAATTATCTAATTCCAGTCTGTTCATGAAGAAGCTAGGCACACAAAAATAATGGGAAATGAGCTAAACCGGTTGTGTCGGGAAGAAGCTCAAAAGAGAGAAATTAGCTACTTACAATCTATTCAGGAAGAAGCTAGGCACACAAAAATAAAGAGAAATGAGCTAAAACCAATTTGTGTCAGGAAGAAGCTCAAAAGAGAGAAATTAGCTAATTCTAGTTTGTTCAGGGAGAAGCTAGGCACACAAAAATAAGGAGAAATGAACTAAAACCAGTTTGTGCCAGGAAGAAGCTCAAGAGAGAGAAATTAGCTAATTCCAATCTGTTCAGGAAGAAGCTAGGCACACGAAATTGAAATGAGCTAAAACCAGTTTGTGTCAAGAAGAAGCACAAAAGAGAGAAATTAAGTAATTCCACTCTTTTAACAAAGAAGCTAGGCACACAAAAATAAAGAGAAATGAGCTAAAACCAGTTTGTGTCAGGAAGAAGCTCAAAAGAGAGAAATTAGCTAATTCTAGTTTGTTCAGGGAGAAGCTAGGCACACAAAAATAAGGAGAAATGAACTCAAACCAGTTTGTGTCAGGAAGAAGCTCAAAATAGAGAAATTAGCTAACTCCAATCTGTTCAGGAAAAAGGTAGGCCCACGAAATTGAAATGAGCTAAAACCAGTTCGTGTCAAGAAGAAGCACAAAAGAGAGAAATTAGGTAATTCCAGTCTTTTAACGAAGAAGCTAGGCACACAAAAATAAAGAGAAATGAGCTAAAACGAGTTTGTGTCAGGAAGAAGCTCAAAAGAGATAAATAAGCTAATTTCAGTCTATTTAGAAAGAAGCTAGGCACGCAAAAATGAAAAATAATGAGCTAAAACTAGTTTGTGTCTGGAAGAAGCTCAAAAGAGAGAAATTAGCTAATTCCAGTCTATTCAGGGAGAAGCTAGGCACAAAAAACAAAGAGAAATGAGCTAAACCAGTTTGTGTCAGGAAGAAGCTCAAAAAAGAGAAATTAGCTAATTCAAGTGTGTTTAGGAAGAAGCTAGGCACACGAAATTGAAAAGAAATGAGCTAAAACCAGTTTGTGTCAGGAAGAAGCTCAAAAGATATAAATTAGCTAATTCCAGTCTGTTTAGAAAGAAGCTACGCACGTGAAAATGAAAAGCACTAAGCAAAAACCAGTTTGTGTTAGGAAGAAGCTCAAAAGAGAGAAATTAAGTAATTCCAGTTTGTTCAGGAAGAAACTAGGCACACAAAAATAAAGAGAAATGAGCTAAAACGAGTTTGAGTCAGGAGGAAGCTCAAAAGAAAGAAATTAGCTAATTCCAGTCTGTTCAGGGAGAAGCTAGGCACACAAAAATAAAGAGAAATGAGCTAAAACCAGTTTGTGTCCAGAAGAAGCTTAAAAGAGAGAAATTAGCTAATTCCAGTTTGTTCTGGAAGAAGCTAGGCACACGAAATTGAAATGAGCTAAAACTAGTTTGGGTCAGGAAGAAGCTCAAAAGAGAGAAATTATCTAATTCCAGTCTGTTCATGAAGAAGCTAGGCACACAAAAATAATGGGAAATGAGCTAAACCAGTTTGTGTCAGGAAGAAGCTCAAAAGAGAGAAATTAGCTACTTACAATCTATTCAGGAAGAAGCTAGGCACACAAAAATAAAGAGAAATGAGCTAAAACCAGTTTGTGTCAGGAAGAAGCTCAAAAGAGAGAAATTAGCTAATTCTAGTTTGTTCAGGGAGAAGCTAGGCGCACAAAAATAAGGAGAAATGAACTAAAACCAGTTTGTGCCAGGAATAAGCTCAAAAGGGAGAAATTAGCTAATTCCAATCTGTTCAGGAAGAAGCTAGGCACACGAAATTGAAATGAGCTAAAACCAGTTTCTGTCAAGAAGAAGCACAAAAGAGAGAAATTAAGTAACTCCAGTCTTTTAACGAAGAAGCTGGGCACACAAAATAAAGAGAAATGAGCTAAAACCAGTTTGTGTCAGGAAGAAGCTCAAAAGAGAGAAATTAGCTAATTCTAGTTTGTTCAGGGAGAAGCTAGGCACACAAAAATAAGGAGAAATGAACTCAAACCAGTTTGTGTCAGGAAGAAGCTCAAAATAGAGAAATTAGCTAATTCCAATTTGTTCAGCAAGAGGCTAGGCACACGAAATTGGAATGAGCTAAAACTAGTTTGTGTCAAGTAGAAGCTCAAAAGAGAGAAATTAGCTAATTCAAGTGTGTTTAGGAAGAAACTAGGCACAAAAAAATAAAGAGAAATGAGCTAAAACGAGTTTGTGTCAGGAAGAAGCTCAAAAGAGATAAATAAGCTAATTTCAGTCTATTTAGAAAGAAGCTAGGCACGCAAAAATGAAAAATAATGAGCTAAAACCAGTTTGTGTCTGGAAGAAGCTCAAAAGAGAGAAATTAGCTAATTACAGTCTAATCAGGGAGAAGCTAGGCGCACAAAAACAAAGCGAAATGAGCTAAACCAGTTTGTGTCAGGAAGAAGCTCAAAAAAGAGAAATTAGCTAATTCAAGTGTGTTTAGGAAAAAGCTACGCACACGAAATTGAAAAGAAATGAGCTAAAACCAGTTTGTGTCAGGAAGAAGCTCAAAAGATATAAATTAGCTAATTCCAGTCTATTTAGAAAGAAGCTAGGCACGCAAAAATGAAAAGCAATAAGCACAAACCAGTTTGTGTTAGGAAGAAGCTCAAAAGAGGGAAATTAAGTAATTCTAGTCTGCTCAAGAAGAAACTAGGCAGACAAGAATAAAGAGAAATGGGTTAAAACGAGTTTGTGTCAGGAAGAAGCTCAAAAGAAAGAAATTAGCTAATTCCAGTCTATTCAGGAAGAAGCTAGGCACACAAAAATAAAGAGAAATGAGCTAAAACCAGTTTGTGTCCGGAAGAAGCTTAAAAGAGAGAAATTAGCTAATTCAGTTTGTTCTGGAAGAAGCTAGCCACGCGAAATTGAAATGAGCTAAAACTAGTTTGGGACAGGAAGAAGCCTATAAGAGAGAGATTATCTAATTCCAGTCTGTTCACGAAGAAGCAAGGCATACAAAAATAAAGAAAAACGAGCTAAAACCAGTTTGTGTCAGGAACAAGCTCAAAAGGGAGAAATTAGCTAACTCCAGTCTATTCAGGAAGAAGCTAGGCACACAAAAATAAAGAGAAATGAGCTAAAACCAGTTTGTGTCAGGAAAAAGCTCAAAAGAGAGAAATTAGCTAATTCTAGTTTGTTCAGGGAGAAGCTAGGCACACAAAAATAAGGAGAAATGAACTAGAACCAGTTTGTGCCAGGAAGAAGCTCAAAAGAGAGAAATTAGCTAATTCCAACTGCTCAGGAAGAAGCTAGGCACACGAAATTGAAATGAGCTAAAACCAGTTTGTGTCGAAGAAGCAAAAAAGAGAGAAATTAAGTAATTCCAGTCTTTTAACGAAGAAGCTAGGCACACAAAAATAAAGAGAAATGAGCTAAAACCGGTTGTGCCAGGGAGGAAGCTCAAAAGAGAGAAATTAGCTAATTCTAGTTTGTTCGGAGAGAAGCTAGGCACACAAAAATAAGGGGAAATGAACTAAAACCGGTTTGTGTCGGGAAGAAACTCAAAATAGAGAAATTAGCTAATTCCAATCTCTTCAGAAGAAGCTAGGCACACGAAATGAAATGAGCTAAAACCAGTTCGTGTCAAGTAGAAGCTCAAAAGAGAGAAATTAGCTAATTCAAGTGTGTTTAGGAAGAAACTAGGCACAAAAAAATAAAGAGAAATGAGCTAAAACGAGTTTGTGTCAGGAAGAAGCTCAAAAGAGATAAATAAGCTAATTTCATCAATTTAGAAAGAAGCTAGGCACGCAAAAATGAAAAATAATGAGCTAAAACCGGTTGTGTCTGGAAGAAGCTCAAAAGAGAGCAATTAGCTAATTACGGTCTATTCAGGGAGAAGCTAGGCACACAAAAACAAAGCGAAATGAGCTAAACCAGTTTGTGTCAGGAAGAAGCTCAAAAGAGAGAAATTAGCTAATTCTAGTTTGTTCAGGAGAAGCTAGGCACACAAAAATAAGGAGAAATGAACTCAAACCAGTTTGTGTCGGAAGAAGCTCAAAATAGAGAAATTAGCTAACTCCAACTGTTCAGGAAGAAGGTAGGCCCACGAAATTGAAATGAGCTAAAACCAGTTCGTGTCAAGAAGAAGCACAAAAGAGAGAAATTAGGTAATTCCACTTTTTAACGAAGAAGCTAGGCACACAAAAATAAAGAGAAATGAGCTAAAACCAGTTTGTGTCGGAAGAAGCTCAAAAGAGATAAATAAGCTAATTTCGATCTATTTAGAAAGAAGCTAGGCACGCAAAAATGAAAAATAATGAGCTAAAACTAGTTTGTGTCCTGGAAGAAGCTCAAAAAGAGAGAAATTAGCTAATTCCGATCTATTCAGGGAGAAGCTAGGCACAAAAAAAACAAAGAGAAATGAGCTAAACCAGGTTGTGTCGGAAGAAGCTCAAAAAAAGAGAAATTAGCTAATTCAAGTGTGTTTAGGAAGAAGCTAGGCACACGAAATTGAAAAAGAAACGAGCTAAAACCAGTTTGTGTCAGGAAGAAGCTCAAAAGATATAAATTAGCTAATTCCAGTCTGTTTAGAAAGAAGCTACGCACGCGAAAATGAAAAGCAATAAGCAAAAACCAGTTTGTGTTAGGAAGAAGCTCAAAAGAGAGAAATTAAGTAATTCCAGCTTGTTCAGGAAGAAACTAGGCACACAAAAATAAAGAGAAATGAGCTAAAACGAGTTTGTGTCGGGAGGAAGCTCAAAAGAAAGAAATTGGCTAATTCCGGTCTGCCGGGAAGAAGCTAGGCACACAAAAATAAAGAGAAATGAGCTAAAACCCGTTTGTGTCCTGGAAGAAGCTTAAAAGAGAGAAATTAGCTAATTCCAGTTTGTTCGGAAGAAGCTAGCCACACGAAATTGAAATGAGCTAAAACTAGTTTGGGTCGGAAGAAGCTCAAAAGAGAGAAATTATCTAATTCCGATCTGTTTATAAAGAAGCTAGGCACACAAAAATAATGGGAAATGAGCTAAACCAGTTTGTGTCGGAAGAAGCTCAAAAGAGAGAAATTAGCTACTTACAATCTATTCAGGAAGAAGCTAGGCACACAAAAAATAAAGAGAAATGAGCTAAAACCAGGTTGTGTCGGGAAGAAGCTCAAAAGAGAGAAATTAGCTAATTCTAGTTTGTTCAGGGAGAAGCTAGGCGCACAAAAATAAGGAGAAATGAACTAAAACCGGTTTGTGCCAGGAATAAGCTCAAAAGGGAGAAATTAGCTAATTCCAACTGCTAGGGAAGAAGCTAGGCACACGAAATTGAAATGAGCTAAAACCAGTTTCTGTCAAGAAGAAGCACAAAAGAGAGAAATTAAGTAACTCCAGTCTTTTAACGAAGAAGCTGGGCACACAAAAATAAGGAGAAATGAACTAGAACCAGTTTGTGCCAGGAAGAAGCTCAAAAGAGAGAAATTAGCTAATTCCAATCTGTTCAGGAAGAAGCTAGGCACACGAAATTGAAATGAGCTAAAACCAGTTTGTGTCAAGAAGAAGCAAAAAAGAGAGAAATTAAGTAATTCCAGTCTTTTAACGAAGAAGCTAGGCACACAAAAATAAAGAGAAATGAGCTAAAACCGTTTGTGCCAGGAGGAAGCTCAAAAGAGAGAAATTAGCTAATTCTAGTTTGTTCGAGAGAGAAGCTAGGCACACAAAAAATAAGGGGAAATGAACTAAAACCAGTTTGTGTCAGGAAGAAACTCAAAATAGAGAAATTAGCTAATTCCAATCTCTTCGGAAGAAGCTAGGCACACGAAATTGAAATGAGCTAAAACCCAGTTCGTGTCAAGTAGAAGCTCAAAAGAGAGAAATTAGCTAATTCAAGTGTGTTTAGGAAGAAACTAGGCACAAAAAAATAAAGAGAAATGAGCTAAAACGAGTTTGTGCGGAAGAAGCTCAAAAGAGATAAATAAGCTAATTTCATCAATTTAGAAAGAAGCTAGGCACGCAAAAAATGAAAAATAATGAGCTAAAACCGTTTGTGTCTGGAAGAAGCTCAAAAGAGAGCAATTAGCTAATTACGATCTATTCAGGGAGAAGCTAGGCACACAAAAACAAAGCGAAATGAGCTAAACCAGTTTGTGTCGGGAAGAAGCTCAAAAGAGAGAAATTAGCTAATTCTAGTTTGTTCAGGGAGAAGCTAGGCACACAAAAATAAGGAGAAATGAACTCAAACCAGTTTGTGTCAGGAAGAAGCTCAAAATAGAGAAATTAGCTAACTCCAACTGTTCGGAAGAAGGTAGGCCCACGAAATTGAAATGAGCTAAAACCGGTTCGTGTCAAGAAGAAGCACAAAAGAGAGAAATTAGGTAATTCCAGTCTTTTTAACGAAGAAGCTAGGCACACAAAAATAAAGAGAAATGAGCTAAAACCAGCTTGTGTCGGGAAGAAGCTCAAAAGAGATAAATAAGCTAATTTACCTATTTAGAAAGAAGCTAGGCACGCAAAAATGAAAAATAATGAGCTAAAACTAGTTTGTGTCTGGAAGAAGCTCAAAAGAGAGAAATTAGCTAATTCCAGTCTATTCAGGGAGAAGCTAGGCACAAAAAAAACAAAGAGAAATGAGCTAAACCAGTTTGTGTCAGGAAGAAGCTCAAAAAAGAGAAATTAGCTAATTCAAGTGTGTTTAGGAAGAAGCTAGGCACACGAAATTGAAAAGAAACGAGCTAAAACCAGTTTGTGTCAGGAAGAAGCTCAAAAGATATAAATTAGCTAATTCCAGTCTGTTTAGAAAGAAGCTACGCACGCGAAAATGAAAAGCAATAAGCAAAAACCAGTTTGTGTTAGGAAGAAGCTCAAAAGAGAGAAATTAAGTAATTCCAGTTTGTTCAGGAAGAAACTAGGCACACAAAAATAAAGAGAAATGAGCTAAAACGAGTTTGTGTCAGGAGGAAGCTCAAAAGAAAGAAATTGGCTAATTCCAGTCTGTTCAGGAAGAAGCTAGGCACACAAAAATAAAGAGAAATGAGCTAAAACCCGTTTGTGTCCGGAAGAAGCTTAAAAGAGAGAAATTAGCTAATTCCAGTTTGTTCTGGAAGAAGCTAGCCACACGAAATTGAAATGAGCTAAAACTAGTTTGGGTCAGGAAGAAGCTCAAAAGAGAGAAATTATCTAATTCCAGTCTGTTTATAAAGAAGCTAGGCACACAAAAATAATGGGAAATGAGCTAAACCAGTTTGTGTCAGGAAGAAGCTCAAAAGAGAGAAATTAGCTACTTACAATCTATTCAGGAAGAAGCTAGGCACACAAAAATAAAGAGAAATGAGCTAAAACCAGTTTGTGTCAGGAAGAAGCTCAAAAGAGAGAAATTAGCTAATTCTAGTTTGTTCAGGGAGAAGCTAGGCGCACAAAAATAAGGAGAAATGAACTAAAACCAGTTTGTGCCAGGAATAAGCTCAAAAGGGAGAAATTAGCTAATTCCAACTGTTCAGGAAGAAGCTAGGCACACGAAATTGAAATGAGCTAAAACCGGTTAGTCAAGAAGAAGCACAAAAGAGAGAAATTAAGTAACTCCAGTCTTTTAACGAAGATGCTGGGCACACAAAATAAAGAGAAATGAGCTAAAACTAGTTTGTGTTAGGAAGAAGCTCAAAAGAGAGAAATTAGCTAATTCTAGTTTGTTCAGGGAGAAGCTAGGCACACAAAAATAAGGAGAAATGAACTCAAACCAGTTTGTGTCAGGAAGAAGCTCAAAATAGAGAAATTAGCTAATTCCAATTTGTTCAGCAAGAGGCTAGGCACACGAAATCGGAATGAGCTAAAACCAGTTTGTGTCAAGTAGAAGCTCAAAAGAGAGAAATTAGCTAATTCAAGTGTGTTTAGGAAGAAACTAGGCACAAAAAAATAAAGAGAAATGAGCTAAAACGAGTTTGTGTCAGGAAGAAGCTCAAAAGAGATAAATAAGCTAATTTCATCTATTTAGAAAAAGAAGCTAGGCACGCAAAAATGAAAAATAATGAGCTAAAACCAGTTTGTGTCTGGAAGAAGCTCAAAAGAGAGAAATTAGCTAATTACATCTATTCAGGGGAGAAGCTAGGCACACAAAAACAAAGCGAAATGAGCTAAACCAGTTTGTGTCAGGAAGAAGCTCAAAAAAGAGAAATTAGCTAATTCAAGTGTGTTTAGGAAAAAGCTACGCACACGAAATTGAAAAGAAATGAGCTAAAACCAGTTTGTGTCAGGAAGAAGCTCAAAAGATATAAATTAGCTAATTCCAGTCTATTTAGAAAGAAGCTAGGCACGCAAAAATGAAAAGCAATAAGCACAAACCAGTTTGTGTTAGGAAGAAGCTCAAAAGAGGGAAATTAAGTAATTCCAGTCTGCTCAGGAAGAAACTAGGCACACAAGAATAAAGAGAAATGGGTTAAAACGAGTTTGTGTCAGGAAGAAGCTCAAAAGAAAGAAATTAGCTAATTCCAGTCTATTCAGGAAGAAGCTAGGCACACAAAAATAAAGAGAAATGAGGTAAAACCAGCTTGTGTCCCGGAAGAAGCTTAAAAGAGAGAAATTAGCTAATTCAGTTTGTTCTGAAGAGAGCTAGCCACGCGAAATTGAAATGAGCTAAAACTAGTTTGGGACAGGAAGAAGCCTATAAGAGAGAAATTATCTAATTCCAGTCTGTTCACGAAGAAGCTAGGCATACAAAAATAAAGAAAAATGAGCTAAAACCAGTTTGTGTCAGGAACAAGCTCAAAAGGGAGAAATTAGCTAATTCCAGTCTATTCAGGAAGAAGCTAGGCACACAAAAATAAAGAGAAATGAGCTAAAACCAGTTTGTGTCAGGAAAAAGCTCAAAAGAGAGAAATTAGCTAATTCTAGTTTGTTCAGGGAGAAGCTAGGCACACAAAAATAAGGAGAAATGAACTAGAACCAGTTTGTGCCAGGAAGAAGCTCAAAAGAGAGAAATTAGCTAATTCCAATCTGTTCAGGAAGAAGCTAGGCACACGAAATTGAAATGAGCTAAAACCAGTTTGTGTCAAGAAGAAGCAAAAAAGAGAGAAATTAAGTAATTCCAGTCTTTTAACGAAGAAGCTAGGCACACAAAAATAAAGAGAAATGAGCTAAAACCAGTTTGTGCCAGGAGGAAGCTCAAAAGAGAGAAATTAGCTAATTTTAGTTTGTTCAGAGAGAAGCTAGGCACACAAAAATAAGGGGAAATGAACTAAAACCAGTTTGTGTCAGGAAGAAACTCAAAATAGAGAAATTAGCTAATTCCAATCTCTTCAGGAAGAAGCTAGGCACACGAAATTGAAATGAGCTAAAACCAGTTCGTGTCAAGTAGAAGCTCAAAAGAGAGAAATTAGCTAATTCAAGTGTGTTTAGGAAGAAACTAGGCACAAAAAAATAAAGAGAAATGAGCTAAAACGAGTTTGTGTCAGGAAGAAGCTCAAAAGAGATAAATAAGCTAATTTCAGTCAATTTAGAAAAGAAGCTAGGCACGCAAAAATGAAAAATAATGAGCTAAAACCCGGTTTGTGTCCGGAAGAAGCTCAAAAGAGAGCAATTAGCTAATTACAGTCTATTCAGGGAGAAGCTAGGCACACAAAAACAAAGCGAAATGAGCTAAACCAGTTTGTGTCAGGAAGAAGCTCAAAAGAGAGAAATTAGCTAATTCTAGTTTGTTCAGGGAGAAGCTAGGCACACAAAAATAAGGAGAAATGAACTCAAACCAGTTTGTGTCAGGAAGAAGCTCAAAATAGAGAAATTAGCTAACTCCAATCTGTTCAGGAAGAAGGTAGGCCCACGAAATTGAAATGAGCTAAAACCAGTTCGTGTCAAGAAGAAGCACAAAAGAGAGAAATTAGGTAATTCCAGTCTTTTAACGAAGAAGCTAGGCACACAAAAATAAAGAGAAATGAGCTAAAACCAGTTTGTGTCAGGAAGAAGCTCAAAAGAGATAAATAAGCTAATTTCAGTCTATTTAGAAAGAAGCTAGGCACGCAAAAATGAAAAATAATGAGCTAAAACTAGTTTGTGTCTGGAAGAAGCTCAAAAGAGAGAAATTAGCTAATTCCGGTCTATTCAGGGAGAAGCTAGGCACAAAAAAACAAAGAGAAATGAGCTAAACCAGTTTGTGTCAGGAAGAAGCTCAAAAAAGAGAAATTAGCTAATTCAAGTGTGTTTAGGAAGAAGCTAGGCACACGAAATTGAAAAGAAACGAGCTAAAACCAGTTTGTGTCAGGAAGAAGCTCAAAAGATATAAATTAGCTAATTCCAGTCTGTTTAGAAAGAAGCTACGCACGCGAAAATGAAAAGCAATAAGCAAAAACCAGTTTGTGTTAGGAAGAAGCTCAAAAGAGAGAAATTAAGTAATTCCAGTTTGTTCAGGAAGAAACTAGGCACACAAAAATAAAGAGAAATGAGCTAAAACGAGTTTGTGTCAGGAGGAAGCTCAAAAGAATGAAATTGGCTAATTCCAGTCTCATTCGGGAAGAAGCTAGGCACACAAAAATAAAGAGAAATGAGCTAAAACCCGTTTGTGTCCGGAAGAAGCTTAAAAGAGAGAAATTAGCTAATTCCAGTTTGTTCTGGAAGAAGCTAGCCACACGAAATTGAAATGAGCTAAAACTAGTTTGGGTCAGGAAGAAGCTCAAAAGAGAGAAATTATCTAATTCCAGTCTGTTTATAAAGAAGCTAGGCACACAAAAATAATGGGAAATGAGCTAAACCAGTTTGTGTCAGGAAGAAGCTCAAAAGAGAGAAATTAGCTACTTACAATCTATTCAGGAAGAAGCTAGGCACACAAAAATAAAGAGAAATGAGCTAAAACCAGTTTGTGTCAGGAAGAAGCTCAAAAGAGAGAAATTAGCTAATTCTAGTTTGTTCAAGGGAGAAGCTAGGCGCACAAAAATAAGGAGAAATGAACTAAAACCAGTTTGTGCCAGGAATAAGCTCAAAAGGGAGAAATTAGCTAATTCCAATCTGTTCAGGAAGAAGCTAGGCACACGAAATTGAAATGAGCTAAAACCAGTTTCTGTCAAGAAGAAGCACAAAGGAGAGAAATTAAGTAACTCCAGTCTTTTAACGAAGATGCTGGGCACACAAAATAAAGAGAAATGAGCTAAAACTAGTTTGTGTTAGGAAGAAGCTCAAAAGAGAGAAATTAGCTAATTCTAGTTTGTTCAGGGAGAAGCTAGGCACACAAAAATAAGGAGAAATGAACTCAAACCAGTTTGTGTCAGGAAGAAGCTCAAAATAGAGAAATTAGCTAATTCCAATTTGTTCAGCAAGAGGCTAGGCACACGAAATTGGAATGAGCTAAAACCAGTTTGTGTCAAGTAGAAGCTCAAAAGAGAGAAATTAGCTAATTCAAGTGTGTTTAGGAAGAAACTAGGCACAAAAAAATAAAGAGAAATGAGCTAAAACGAGTTTGTGTCAGGAAGAAGCTCAAAAGAGATAAATAAGCTAATTTCAGTCTATTTAGAAAGAAGCTAGGCACGCAAAAATGAAAAATAATGAGCTAAAACCAGTTTGTGTCTGGAAGAAGCTCAAAAGAGAGAAATTAGCTAATTACAGTCTATTCAGGAGAAGCTAGGCACACAAAAACAAAGCGAAATGAGCTAAACCAGTTTGTGTCGGGAAGAAGCTCAAAAAAAGAGAAATTAGCTAATTCAAGTGTGTTTAGGAAAAGCTACGCACACGAAATTGAAAAGAAATGAGCTAAAACCAGTTTGTGTCAGGAAGAAGCTCAAAAGATATAAATTAGCTAATTCCAATCTATTTAGAAAGAAGCTAGGCACGCAAAAAATGAAAAGCAATAAGCACAAACCAGTTTGTGTTAGGAAGAAGCTCAAAAGAGGGAAATTAAGTAATTCCTACCGCTTCAGGAAGAAACTAGGCACACAAGAATAAAGAGAAATGGGTTAAAACGAGTTTGTGTCAGGAAGAAGCTCAAAAGAAAGAAATTAGCTAATTCCAGTCTATTCAGGAAGAAGCTAGGCACACAAAAATAAAGAGAAATGAGGTAAAACCAGTTTGTGTCCGGAAGAAGCTTAAAAGAGAGAAATTAGCTAATTCAGTTTGTTCTGGAAGAAGCTAGCCACGCGAAATTGAAATGAGCTAAAACTAGTTTGGGACAGGAAGAAGCCTATAAGAGAGAAATTATCTAATTCCAGTCTGTTCACGAAGAAGCTAGGCATACAAAAATAAAGAAAAATGAGCTAAAACCAGTTTGTGTCAGGAACAAGCTCAAAAGGGAGAAATTAGCTAATTCCAGTCTATTCAGGAAGAAGCTAGGCACACAAAAATAAAGAGAAATGAGCTAAAACCAGTTTGTGTCAGGAAAAAGCTCAAAAGAGAGAAATTAGCTAATTCTAGTTTGTTCAGGGAGAAGCTAGGCACACAAAAAATAAGGAGAAATGAACTAGAACCAGTTTGTGCCAGGAAGAAGCTCAAAAGAGAGAAATTAGCTAATTCCAATCTGTTCAGGAAGAAGCTAGGCACACGAAATTGAAATGAGCTAAAACCAGTTTGTGTCAAGAAGAAGCAAAAAAGAGAGAAATTAAGTAATTCCAGTCTTTTAACGAAGAAGCTAGGCACACAAAAATAAAGAGAAATGAGCTAAAACCAGTTTGTGCCAGGAGGAAGCTCAAAAGAGAGAAATTAGCTAATTCTAGTTTGTTCAGAGAGAAGCTAGGCACACAAAAATAAGGGGAAATGAACTAAAACCAGTTTGTGTCAGGAAGAAACTCAAAATAGAGAAATTAGCTAATTCCAATCTCTTCAGGAAGAAGCTAGGCACACGAAATTGAAATGAGCTAAAACCAGTTCGTGTCAAGTAGAAGCTCAAAAGAGAGAAATTAGCTAATTCAAGTGTGTTTAGGAAGAAACTAGGCACAAAAAAATAAAGAGAAATGAGCTAAAACGAGTTTGTGTCAGGAAGAAGCTCAAAAGAGATAAATAAGCTAATTTCAGTCAATTTAGAAAGAAGCTAGGCACGCAAAAATGAAAAATAATGAGCTAAAACCAGTTTGTGTCTGGAAGAAGCTCAAAAGAGAGCAATTAGCTAATTACAGTCTATTCAGGGAGAAGCTAGGCACACAAAAACAAAGCGAAATGAGCTAAACCAGTTTGTGTCAGGAAGAAGCTCAAAAGAGAGAAATTAGCTAATTCTAGTTTGTTCAGGGAGAAGCTAGGCACACAAAAATAAGGAGAAATGAACTCAAACCAGTTTGTGTCAGGAAGAAGCTCAAAATAGATAAATTAGCTAACTCCAATCTGTTCAGGAAGAAGGTAGGCCCACGAAATTGAAATGAGCTAAAACCAGTTCGTGTCAAGAAGAAGCACAAAAGAGAGAAATTAGGTAATTCCAGTCTTTTAACGAAGAAGCTAGGCACACAAAAATAAAGAGAAATGAGCTAAAACCAGTTTGTGTCGGGAAGAAGCTCAAAAGAGATAAATAAGCTAATTTCATCTATTTAGAAAGAAGCTAGGCACGCAAAAATGAAAAATAATGAGCTAAAACTAGTTTGTGTCTGGAAGAAGCTCAAAAGAGAGAAATTAGCTAATTCCAGTCTATTCAGGGAGAAGCTAGGCACACAAAAACAAAGAGAAACGAGCTAAACCAGTTTGTGTCAGGAAGAAGCTCAAAAAAGAGAAATTAGCTAATTCAAGTGTGTTTAGGAAGAAGCTAGGCACACGAAATTGAAAAGAAATGAGCTAAAACCAGTTTATGTCAGGAAGAAGCTCAAAAGATATAAATTAGCTAATTCCAGTCTGTTTAGAAAGAAGCTACGCACGCGAAAATGAAAAGCAATAAGCAAAAACCAGTTTGTGTTAGGAAGAAGCTCAAAAGAGAGAAATTAAGTAATTCCAGTTTGTTCAGGAAGAAACTAGGCACACAAAAATAAAGAGAAATGAGCTAAAACGAGTTTGTGTCAGGAGGAAGCTCAAAAGAAAGAAATTAGCTAATTCCAGTCCGTTCAGGAAGAAGCTAGGCACACAAAAATAAAGAGAAATGAGCTAAAACCCGTTTGTGTCCGGAAGAAGCTTAAAAGAGAGAAATTAGCTAATTCCAGTTTGTTCGGAAGAAGCTAGCCACACGAAATTGAAATGAGCTAAAACTAGTTTGGGTCCGTAAGAAGCTCAAAAGAGAGAAATTATCTAATTCCAGTCTGTTTATAAAGAAGCTAGGCACACAAAAATAATGGGAAATGAGCTAAACCAGTTTGTGTCAGGAAGAAGCTCAAAAGAGAGAAATTAGCTACTTACAATCTATTCAGGAAGAAGCTAGGCACACAAAAATAAAGAGAAATGAGCTAAAACCAGCTGTGTCGGGAAGAAGCTCAAAAGAGAGAAATTAGCTAATTCTAGTTTGTTCGGGGAGAAGCTAGGCGCACAAAAATAAGGAGAAATGAACTAAAACCAGTTTGTGCCAGGAATAAGCTCAAAAGGAGAAATTAGCTAATTCCAACTGTTCAGGAAGAAGCTAGGCACACGAAATTGAAATGAGCTAAAACCGGTTCGTCGAAGAAGCACAAAAGAGAGAAATTAAGTAACTCCAGTCTTTTAACGAAGAAGCTGGGCACACAAAATAAAGAGAAATGAGCTAAAACCAGTTTATGTCGGGAAGAAGCTCAAAAGAGAGAAATTAGCTAATTCTAGTTTGTTCGGGGAGAAGCTAGGCACACAAAAATAAGGAGAAATGAACTCAAACCAGTTTGTGTCAGGAAGAAGCTCAAAATAGAGAAATTAGCTAATTCCAATTTGTTCAAGAAGAGGCTAGGCACACGAAATTGGAATGAGCTAAAACCAGTTTGTGTCAAGTAGAAGCTCAAAAGAGAGAAATTAGCTAATTCAAGTGTGTTTAGGAAGAAACTAGGCACAAAAAAAAAGAGAAATGAGCTAAAACGAGTTTGTGTCGGAAGAAGCTCAAAAGAGATAAATAAGCTAATTCTAGTCTATTTAGAAAGAAGCTAGGCACGCAAAAATGAAAAATAATGAGCTAAAACCAGTTTGTGTCTGGAAGAAGCTCAAAAGAGAGAAATTAGCTAATTACAGTCTATTCAGGGAGAAGCTAGGCACACAAAAACAAAGCGAAATGAGCTAAACCAGTTTGTGTCAGGAAGAAGCTCAAAAAAGAGAAATTAGCTAATTCAAGTGTGTTTAGGAAAAAGCTACGCACACGAAATTGAAAAGAAATGAGCTAAAACCAGTTTGTGTCAGGAAGAAGCTCAAAAGATATAAATTAGCTAATTCCAGTCTATTTAGAAAGAAGCTAGGCACGTAAAAATGAAAAGCAATAAGCACAAACCAGTTTGTGTTAGGAAGAAGCTCAAAAGAGGGAAATTAAGTAATTCCAGTCTGCTCAGGAAGAAACTAGGCACACAAGAATAAAGAGAAATGGGTTAAAACGAGTTTGTGTCAGGAAGAAGCTCAAAAGGGAGAAATTAGCTAATTCCAGTCTATTCAGGAAGAAGCTAGGCACACAAAAATAAAGAGAAATGAGCTAAAACCAGTTTGTGTCAGGAAAAAGCTCAAAAGAGAGAAATTAGCTAATTCTAGTTTGTTCAGGGAGAAGCTAGGCACACAAAAATAAGGAGAAATCAACTAGAACCAGGTGTAGGAAGAAGCTCAAAAGAGAGAAATTAGCTAATTCCAATCTGTTCAGGAAGAAGCTAGGCACACGAAATTGAAATGAGCTAAAACCAGTTTGTGTCAAGAAGAAGCAAAAAAGAGAGAAATTAAGTAATTCCAGTCTTTTAACGAAGAAGCTAGGCACACAAAAATAAAGAGAAATGAGCTAAAAACCAAGTTTGTGCCAGGAGGAAGCTCAAAAGAGAGAAATTAGCTAATTCTAGTTTGTTCAGAGAGAAGCTAGGCACACAAAAATAAGGGGAAATGAACTAAAACCAGTTTGTGTCAGGAAGAAACTCAAAATAGAGAAATTAGCTAATTCCAATCTCTTCAGGAAGAAGCTAGGCACACGAAATTGAAATGAGCTAAAACCAGTTCGTGTCAAGTAGAAGCTCAAAAGAGAGAAATTAGCTAATTCAAGTGTGTTTAGGAAGAAACTAGGCACAAAAAAATAAAGAGAAATGAGCTAAAACGAGTTTGTGTCAGGAAGAAGCTCAAAAGAGATAAATAAGCTAATTTCAGTCAATTTAGAAAGAAGCTAGGCACGCAAAAATGAAAAATAATGAGCTAAAACCAGTTTGTGTCTGGAAGAAGCTCAAAAGAGAGCAATTAGCTAATTACAGTCTATTCAGGGAGAAGCTAGGCACACAAAAACAAAGCGAAATGAGCTAAACCAGTTTGTGTGGGAAGAAGCTCAAAAGAGAGAAATTAGCTAATTCTAGTTTGTTCAGGGAGAAGCTAGGCACACAAAAATAAGGAGAAATGAACTCAAACCAGTTTGTGTCGGGAAGAAGCTCAAAATAGATAAATTAGCTAACTCCAACTGCGTTTGGGAAGAAGGTAGGCCCACGAAATTGAAATGAGCTAAAACCGGTTCGTGTCAAGAAGAAGCACAAAAGAGAGAAATTAGGTAATTCCAGTCTTTTAACGAAGAAGCTAGGCACACAAAAATAAAGAGAAATGAGCTAAAACCAGTTTGTGTCGGAAGAAGCTCAAAAGAGATAAATAAGCTAATTTCACTTATTTAGAAAGAAGCTAGGCACGCAAAAAATGAAAAATAATGAGCTAAAACTAGTTTGTGTCTGGAAGAAGCTCAAAAGAGAGAAATTAGCTAATTCCGGTCTATTCAGGGAGAAGCTAGGCACAAAAAACAAAGAGAAATGAGCTAAACCAGCGTTGTGTCGGAAGAAGCTCAAAAAAGAGAAATTAGCTAATTCAAGTGTGTTTAGGAAGAAGCTAGGCACACGAAATTGAAAAGAAATGAGCTAAAACCAGTTTATGTCAGGAAGAAGCTCAAAAGATATAAATTAGCTAATTCCAGTCTGTTTAGAAAGAAGCTACGCACGCGAAAATGAAAAGCAATAAGCAAAAACCAGTTTGTGTTAGGAAGAAGCTCAAAAGAGAGAAATTAAGTAATTCCAGTTTGTTCAGGAAGAAACTAGGCACACAAAAATAAGGAGAAATGAGCTAAAACGAGTTTGTGTCAGGAGGAAGCTCAAAAGAAAGAAATTAGCTAATTCCAATTCCGTTGGAAGAAGCTAGGCACACAAAAATAAAGAGAAATGAGCTAAAACCCGTTTGTGTCCGGAAGAAGCTTAAAAGAGAGAAATTAGCTAATTCCAGTTTGTTCTGGAAGAAGCTAGCCACACGAAATTGAAATGAGCTAAAACTAGTTTGGGTCGGAAGAAGCTCAAAAGAGAGAAATTATCTAATTCCAGTCTGTTTATAAAGAAGCTAGGCACACAAAAATAATGGGAAATGAGCTAAACCAGTTTGTGTCAGGAAGAAGCTCAAAAGAGAGAAATTAGCTACTTACAATCTATTCAGGAAGAAGCTAGGCACACAAAAATAAAGAGAAATGAGCTAAAACCAGTTTGTGTCAGGAAGAAGCTCAAAAGAGAGAAATTAGCTAATTCTAGTTTGTTCAGGGAGAAGCTAGGCGCACAAAAATAAGGAGAAATGAACTAAAACCAGTTTGTGCCAGGAATAAGCTCAAAAGGGAGAAATTAGCTAATTCCAATCTGCCTGGAAGAAGCTAGGCACACGAAATTGAAATGAGCTAAAACCAGTTTCTGTCAAGAAGAAGCACAAAAGAGAGAAATTAAGTAACTCCAGTCTTTTAACGAAGAAGCTGGGCACACAAAATAAAGAGAAATGAGCTAAAACCAGTTTATGTCAGGAAGAAGCTCAAAAGAGAGAAATTAGCTAATTCTAGTTTGTTCAGGGAGAAGCTAGGCACACAAAAATAAGGAGAAATGAACTCAAACCAGTTTGTGTCAGGAAGAAGCTCAAAATAGAGAAATTAGCTAATTCCAATTTGTTCAGCAAGAGGCTAGGCACACGAAATTGGAATGAGCTAAAACCAGTTTGTGTCAAGTAGAAGCTCAAAAGAGAGAAATTAGCTAATTCAAGTGTGTTTAGGAAGAAACTAGGCACAAAAAAAAAGAGAAATGAGCTAAAACGAGTTTGTGTCAGGAAGAAGCTCAAAAGAGATAAATAAGCTAATTTCAGTCTATTTAGAAAGAAGCTAGGCACGCAAAAATGAAAAATAATGAGCTAAAACCAGTTTGTGTCTGGAAGAAGCTCAAAAGAGAGAAATTAGCTAATTACAGTCTATTCAGGGAGAAGCTAGGCACACAAAAACAAAGCGAAATGAGCTAAACCAGTTTGTGTCAGGAAGAAGCTCAAAAAAGAGAAATTAGCTAATTCAAGTGTGTTTAGGAAAAAGCTACGCACACGAAATTGAAAAGAAATGAGCTAAAACCAGTTTGTGTCAGGAAGAAGCTCAAAAGATATAAATTAGCTAATTCCAGTCTATTTAGAAAGAAGCTAGGCACGTAAAAATGAAAGCAATAAGCACAAACCAGTTTGTGTTAGGAAGAAGCTCAAAAGAGGGAAATTAAGTAATTCCGCTGCTCGGGAAGAAACTAGGCACACAAGAATAAAGAGAAATGGGTTAAAACGAGTTTGTGTCAGGAAGAAGCTCAAAAGGGAGAAATTAGCTAATTCCAGTCTATTCAGGAAGAAGCTAGGCACACAAAAATAAAGAGAAATGAGCTAAAACCAACAGGTCGTGGAAAAAGCTCAAAAGAGAGAAATTAGCTAATTCTAGTTTGTTCAGGGGAGAAGCTAGGCACACAAAAAATAAGGAGAAATCAACTAGAACCAGTTTGTGCCAGGAAGAAGCTCAAAAGAGAGAAATTAGCTAATTCCAATCTGCTGGAAGAAGCTAGGCACACGAAATTGAAATGAGCTAAAACCAGTTTGTGTCAAGAAGAAGCAAAAAAGAGAGAAATTAAGTAATTCCAGCTCTTTTAACGAAGAAGCTAGGCACACAAAAAATAAAGAGAAATGAGCTAAAACCAGTTTGTGCCAGGAGGAAGCTCAAAAGAGAGAAATTAGCTAATTCTAGTTTGTTCAGAGAGAAGCTAGGCACACAAAAATAAGGGGAAATGAACTAAAACCAGTTTGTGTCAGGAAGAAACTCAAAATAGAGAAATTAGCTAATTCCAATCTCTTCAGGAAGAAGCTAGGCACACGAAATTGAAATGAGCTAAAACCAGTTAAAGTGTCAAGTAGAAGCTCAAAAGAGAGAAATTAGCTAATTCAAGTGTGTTTAGGAAGAAACTAGGCACAAAAAATAAAGAGAAATGAGCTAAAACGAGTTTGTGTCAGGAAGAAGCTCAAAAGAGATAAATAAGCTAATTTCAGTCAATTTAGAAAGAAGCTAGGCACGCAAAAATGAAAAATAATGAGCTAAAACCAGTTTGTGTCTGGAAGAAGCTCAAAAGAGAGCAATTAGCTAATTACAGTCTATTCAGGGAGAAGCTAGGCACACAAAAACAAAGAGAAATGAGCTAAACCAGTTTGTGTTAGGAAGAAGCTCAAAAAAGAGAAATTAGCAAATTCTAGTTTGTTCAGGAAGAAGCTAGGCACACAAAAATAAAGAGAAACGAACTAAAACCAGTTTGTGTCAGGAAGAAGCTCAAAAGAGAGAAATTAGCTAATTCCAATCTGTTCAGGAAGAAGCTAGGCACACAAAATTAAAATGAGCTAAAACCAGTTTGTGTCAAGAAGAAGCTCAAAAGAGAGAAATTAGGTAATTCCAGTCTTTTAACAAAGACGCTAGGCACACAAAAATAAAGAAAAATGAGCTAAAACCAGTTTGTGTCAGGAAGAAGCTCAAAAGAGATAAATAAGCTAATTTCAGTCTGTTTAGAAAGAAGCTAGGCACGCAAAAATAAAAAATAATGAGCTAAAACCAGTTTGTGTCGGAAGAAGCTCAAAAAGAGAGAAATTAGCTAATTCCCACTATTCAGGGAGAAGCTAGGCACACAAAAACAAAGAGAAATGAGCTAAACCGGTTTGTGTTAGGAAGAAGCTCAAAAAAGAGAAATTAGCTAATTCAAGTGTGTTTAGGAAGAAGCTAGGCACACGAAATTGAAAAGAAATGAGCTAAAACCAGTTTTGTGTCAGGAAGAAGCTCAAAAGATATAAATTAGCTAATTCCATCTGTTTAGAAAAGAAGCCAGGCACGCAAAAATGAAAAGCAATAAGCAAAAAACCAGTTTGTATTAGGAAGAAGGTCAAACGAGAGAAATTAAGTAATTCCAATCTGTTCAGAATAAACTAGGCACACAAGAATAAAGAGAAATGGGTTAAAACAAGTTTGTGTCGGAAGAAGCTCAAAAGAAAGAAATTAGCTAATTCCCAATCTATTCAGAAGAAGCAAGGCACACAAAATTGAAATGAGCTAATTCAGTTTGTTCCTGGAAGAAGCTAGCCACACGAAATTGAAATGAGCTAAAACTAGTTTGGGACAGAAGAAGCCCATAAGAGAGAAATTATCTAATTCCAGTCTGTTCACGAAGAAGCTAGGCATACAAAAATAAAGAAAAAACGAGCTAAAACCAGCTTTGTGTAGGAACAAGCTCAAAAGGGAGAAATTAGCTAATTCCAGTCTATTCAGGAAGAAGCTAGGCACACAAAAAATAAAGAGAAATGAGCTAAAACCAGTTTGTCAGGAAGAAGCTCAAAAGAGAGAAATTAGCAAATTCTAGTTTGTTCAGAAGAAGCTAGGCACACAAAAATAAAGAGAAACGAACTAAAACCAGGTTTGTGTCAGGAAGAAGCTCAAAAGAGAGAAATTAGCTAATTCCAACTGTTCAGGAAGAAGCTAGGCACACAAAATTAAAATGAGCTAAAACCAGTTTGTGTCAAGAAGAAGCTCAAAAGAGAGAAATTAGGTAATCCCGGTCTTTTAACAAAGACGCTAGGCACACAAAAATAAAGAAAAATGAGCTAAAACCAGTTTGTGTCAGGAACAAGCTCAAAAGAGATAAATTAGCTAATTTCACTCTATTTAGAAAGAAGCTAGGCATGCAAAAATGAAAAATAATGAGATAAAACGAGTTTGTGTCAGGAAGAAGCTCAAAAGAAAGAAATTAGCTAATTCCAGTCATAAGGAAGAAGCTAGGCACACAAAAATAAAGAGAAATGAGCTAAGACGAGTTTGTATCCTAAGAAGTTTAAAAGAGAGAAATTAGCTTCTTCCGGTTTGTTCTGGAAGAAGTTAGCCACACGAAATTAAAAAGAGCTAAAACTAGTTTGGGTCAGAAGAAGCTCATAAGAGGGAAATTATCTAATTCTAGTCTGTTCATGAAGAAGCTAGGCAGACAAAAATAAGGAAAAACGTGCTAAAACCAGTTTGTGTCAAGAACAAGCTCAAAAGAGAGAAATTAGCTAATTCCAGTCTATTCAGGAAAAAGCTAGGCACACAAAAATAAAGAGAAATGAGCTAAAACCAGTTTGTGTCAGGAAGAAGCTCAAAAGAGAGAAATTAGCTAATTCTAGTTTGTTTAAGAAGAAGCTAGGCACACAAAAATAAAGAGAAACGAACTAAAACCGGTTGTGTGAGGAAAAAGCTCAAAAGAGAGACATTAGCTAATTCCAACTGTTCAAGGAAGAAGCTAGGCACACGAAATTGGAATGAGCTAAAACCCCTTTGTGTCAAGTATAAGCTCAAAAGAGAGAAATTAGCTAAT
>CM042087.1:15017267-15065473 GCA_023512835.1 Taxillus chinensis
GAACTCTCATGTTTGCTTGGCAAGAACTTAATCAATTGCCAATGGAGAAGGTTGAGAGGAGTTTATCACCCTTTTGTCAATTGCTAAGTACTGTTAATGGGCGTGGGATTGGGAGAAAAGAGAGTTTATATTTGAGTGAGGCAGCTTATTCTTGGTAAGAACTTTAAGGGAAGCTAGGAACTATTTGATCATGGAATGCTTGCTGATGTCTGAGTTTTTAGTGATGATATTGCGTGGTTGTTGGACTTTGTGGTATGGACATGAATGAGCTAAACATGATTCATTTTGGGTTGCTTAAATTCCCATTTCATCATGATAGAGTTGCATGCTTAGGAAACCATGATTATCCTTGATTGTTATTTTGGTTATCTTCCTGTTTGACTGTGTGTTTGATTTCTTTTTGCATGCTTGTATGTTTTTGCTTGAGGACAAGCAATGGTTCAAGTGTGGTGTGTTTGATAACATGCATTTATGTCATTATTCTATTGTACATTTAGGGTGATTAAAAGCATCAATAGAGCCTAATTGCACTGTATTTCATATATATTTGCTCTAACCCTTAGGAAGATACTGTTGCCCATATATAGGTGTTTTTGAGTTGTTTTGGTAGGTTTATAGGTAATTTTTTCTCACACACATTAGCTAAACCATTTTATCTATCAATGAGGGAAATTGTGACAAAAGATGAGCTCAAAAAGAGGCATTTTTGATGTGTATGTGACAATGCCATTGTCACGTGCAATCATATTATTGCATGTGAGCCTTCTACATGATGCAAGAAAGCTTGGGGATGAATTTTTGATCATTTGGGGCTTGCACGTGACATGGCATTATCACGTGCATTGTCACGTGCAGCAATGTTTTTACACAGGTGTTGGACCCCATTTTGTCCGGGTTGGACATACTAACCCCATTTGATATATATGCCTTTTTGCCCATGCCATATACCTTGTTGAACAGGTCCTTAGAGATTCCTTGCGATTTGTACAAGATGGATGCATTGACACGAACCAGGAAGCCCAAAATGGATAACCATTGCTACAAGTCCCTGAAGTACCCCAAGACCATACCAGGGGATAGAGGAGGAAATTTGGAGAATAACGCACTTGACGATGAAAAACGAAGAAGTTATGGCCAAAACAACTTTCGTTGGAAAAAGTCAAACCTACCAAAAGACGGTCAATGCCCCTGGTCAAATGGCCCGAAAATGTGCACATGAGGAATAGTCTAAATTGTCTATTTAGGCGAATACGGGTCTTCCTAAACCATCCCTAAAAGGTCATCCATTTTTGCATTTTGGGTGAGGGTAAAAAGGTAATTAAAAGTTAAAAAAAAGCTTCGGGGTTGACCGTTGACCGTTGACCTTCAACCTGCCGACACTTCGACCCGTTGACCCTCGAAGCCTCGAAGCATCGAAGATTCGAAGCCTCGAAACCTGTAAACCTCCGACCTGCCGACACTCCGACCCGCCGACATTCTGACCCTTTGACCTCTGACCTTCGCTGTTTGGCCCCTCTTGCTGGCTTTCTCACTGGCTGCTCACGGGACACGTTGTATTAGCTGGCCATGTTATTAAAGATGCTTTTCAACGCCTGTCAGTCACATGTGTCAATAAAAGACCAAAAAAGGCAATCATAGATCGACAGTCCTCCCGACAAAGCATAGAATCTGCAAATTAATAAAGCTGGGATTAATAATACACTTGATAAAGCATTAAATGTAGCAATTAATGAGATGCAGCCAAATCTCTTTAAAACTAGTATTGTCTCCAACGAAAAAAGGGATCACGCCCGAGATTCGTCCATGCAAAAAAGGGAGTTGAGGGGAAGAGAGAAAAAAGAGGGTTCGACCAAGAGAAAAAGGGTACGACAGAGAAAAAAAAAAAAAGAAAACAGAGTTCAGTCCCAGAAAAAAGAAGAGAGGATCGGCCAAGAGAAAAAGAAGAGAGGTTTGGTAGAAAAAAAGAGGGGATTGACGCACTGATAACGTGCATTTTATGCCGTTATTCTAGTGTTTATTTAGGATGTTTAAGAGCATGATTAGAGCCTTATTGCTTCATATATCATATATATTTGCTCTAACCCCTAGGAAGATGCTAGTTGCAAATACATGCGCTTTTAAGCTGTTTTGGCAGGTTTTGGACCTCACTTTTGACATAGTAGATGACCTCAAACAATTTGCGTGCAAGAACAAAAGTTTCTTAGAATGATGTCCTCTACCTACCACAGAAATGTCAGAGCATTTGGAGCTGAACGTGAATTCACCCATATCACGTGCAAGCATATTTTTGCCTCTCAGGCCTCTACATGATGCAAGGAAGCTTGGGGAGAAGTTTGAGCTGATTTGGAGGTGCACGTGAATTCACCATATCACGTGCAAATTGGCGTGCAGAGATATTTTTGGACCGATCCAATCGTTTTTCCATGCTGATCATTTGTTCCTGAAGTCCCAAGTCCAAATTGTGGGTGAAAGATAGAGTTTTTAATGTTTCGAGTGTTACTTATCAAAACTACGCCGTTTTGATAAGTGGGCTAGGGTACACACCTCAAAGCCCATCCAAACTCTATAAATAAGAGCTCCACGCCCTTTGCTAGCCAGGCCTAACCCCCCTACACGTTTTAGAGAGAGAGAGAGAGAGGCTCCACGACTTGGAGGTGCTCCTTGACCTAGGAGAGCAGCCGTCGCAGCAGCCGTCGCGGATTTTGGAGCCTGGATTTGAAGCTTTGCTGTGCGCGTGATCAAGAAGAAGATGTTGAGCTTTTCTGCTATGTGTTTGCTTGTAATCATGCGTGAGTAGTCTTTTAATCTAGGGGAGCAATGTAGCCCCCTTGTTGCTTTGCTGTGTTTATGAATATTTGGGTTTGGATGATTGAAGTTTTGCATGTTTTATGAATCTGTTCTTAATTCTATCTTTGGATGTACACCTTAGTATTCTTAGCCCTAGTCTGGGGCAGATTGAGATTCATAACTTATTTGTGATTGGTGTGATCATTATCCTTTTGCAAGTATGATTTATTGGCTTTGCATGTTTGTGTGTTTAGATGACCATTCTGGCATACAACTCTTAAAAGGACCTCAATGACCATTTGTTGTCCTTGGCTTGTGTTTAGCATGCTTTCAATCAGACAACCCTAATACCATGAACCAGTAGAGATAACATAGGGAGGTGAAATTGTGACCCTAGATGCTTTTAATCCTTGAATCTTAATCCTAAAACCAGTTTACTTTCTTTGTTTATTCAGAAAACCAAATAAAAATTAGATCTTTAGTTTAAAAAAGAAAAATTTTTGCCAAGACATTTTATAGAACAAGAGTAATTGGGTGTTTTGATTTGAGAACTAGAGAACTAGGCTAATCCCTGTGGGTTCGACCCCTTGCTTGCTGCTATTCTTTTAGTGCAAACTTAGGGAATTTATTATTTTGAAGAGAGATTTAACGACATTAGCTAGCTCTTTTAGAGAGGCTAAAAATCTTGTCTGTCACGCACAGAAAAAAGAGGAGTCCCAGAAAATGCCCAGATTTGCTGCCATTTTCGCCCAACTCCTGTATTAAAAAAAAACCAACCTTCTGCCATTTTGAAACCAGATATCACCCATTCACTTCCAGCCTTCCCTGATACCTCGATACGACTTTTTTTTTCCTAATCCCTACTGCCATCTTCATACCCAACTCCCTAAAAAAAACGCCCAGATTCATCCAAAAAAAAAAAAAAACGCCCAGAGCCTTTAATGCCTGCCCAGATCTACACCAAAGCCTTTTTCCAAAATAAAAAGAAGGAAAACTCCTTCCATTCTCCTCCCTTTCCTTTACGAGCTCCCTTTCCCAAAATCAAAAATCAAAAACTCTCCCAGATTCTCTCTGTCTTTTACAGGAATTTGGTGGTTCTAATTCGAGCAAGTGACTATCAACGCAGATAGGAGCTCAAACAGGAGACTAGTGTTGCAAGCCCCAAAGTCAGTTCAGTCTTTATTTATTCATTACTTTTCAGCTTGTTTATATTGATACTTGATGTAATTTCCTTGTATTTCTTTATCTTTTATTGGTATGCGTTGTGTTTTCCTTATATTTCCCTTTCTTTTGTATATGTGTATGTTGTAATATGTAAAGTATAGCAAAAAAAAAAAAAAAAGAAAGAAAGAAAAAGAGAGAGAGCAAAGGGAGGCATGAAGAAAAAGAAAAGAAAGAAAAAGAGTGGGTCATTTTGATTTATGGATGTCACAATCACACACATCACTTTATATGTTATTGAGTTAGTTTATGGTTTTACCCTTACAAAAAGAAGCAAAAAAAGAGAGAAAATGTTTTCAAAACCAAAAGGCATTTCAAAAAAACAAAAACAAAAAAACAAAAAAAAACCAAGTTAAAAAAAAACAACAAAAAAATGTTTTCAAGCCAAAACGTATTTTCATTTTTAGGATTTCTAATTCCATGCAAAAAAAAAACAAAAAGCATATTTTAATTCCCAAGATAAAACCAAAAACCAAAACAAACCCCTAAGATCTCATTCTCCACTTCAAACAAAAACTCAAAACTTTTTTAGGATTCCCTTTAGAAATTTAGGGCAAATCCATTTTAATCATGACTTTAATAAATAACTTGGCTAAATAAAAACCCTAGACTTTTTAGGAAACCTAACCCATTTGTGGCAGTGCAAATAAAATAGAAAACCTCCTCATCCGAAAATAGATACCGAAAGGGCGCTGTAGGGGTGCTAATCCTTCCCTACACGTAACCAACTCCCGAACCCTTCTCTGATAATGCAGACCACACCTTTAAACTACTCAAAGTAGAGGGTATCCAACTGTACCCCAAAAACAGTTGGTGGTGACTCTAAATTTTCTCACCATTGGTTTAGTTTGAGCTCACCCCAAACGGGCCCGGACGAAAACCAGTGATGACAGCTGGTAACTCTACTGGGACATCAACACTTTAGAGAGTTAGGTCTAGAACTAGGATTAGGAGGTTATTTTTAATTGTACTGTTGTATATATTTAACTGTCGTGCTAAGTTGTTTTTTTTTCTAGATATAATTGTGATTTACTTATTTTTTTTACAGTTATCGTTTATCTTTAAACTGTGATTTATTTGTACGTTTTAACTACCATGATAGTTATGATTTACTGCTTTCCCTACTTGTTGCATCCATGCATAACCCTATACCCAGGTTTAACACAATTTAGGTTAGCGAGGTTCAGTACGGTCCCCAACGCGTTGATCATTATTCGCAATGGGGCCTCGAACTCCTCACTCAAGCTTGAGGTTCTTTTAAGGCACGTCCTTTTAAAATCCCCCTCCAGTAAATCCCATGGTGTACGGAGCCCTTTATTGAGGAAGTTTGGGAACCAACGAATAAGATAGGTGTAGCAATAGAAGCCCATCAGGGGCATTGACCCACATGTTGTTTGCTCATTCCATGCCGTACTAACCTTTGTTTTGTAGGGTAGTCCATAAGTCATCCACTACACACCTTATTTGCCTTACTATTGGTCTATTCTTTATCCTGTCTATTTGCCCTGATTTGTTTTAACTGCCATCCTAACCTGTCATCATGCATAACACGACATTCATACCAGTGAAGCCAGATTGCAAGCCAGTACAGCAGAAATTGCGACGAATGAGACCGGAGATGCTACTGAAGATTAAAGAAGAAGTTACAAAGCAATGGGACGCAGGTTTCCTAAGTGTCTCCCACTATCCAGAATGGGTGGCCAATGTTGTACCAGTACCGAAGAAAGGAGGCAAAGTCCGCATGTGTGTCGACTATAGAGATCTGAACTGGGCCAGTCCGAAAGATAACTTCCCGCTTCCTCATATTGATACCTTGGTGGATAATACAACAAAACACGCTCTATTCTCATTCATGGATGGTTTCTCAGGGTACAATCAGATTCGCATGGCCCCTGAACACAAGGAGAGGACCACGTTTACGACACTTTGGGGCACATTCTGTTATAATGTGATGCCTTTTGGTCTGAAGAACGTAGGGGCAACCTATCAGCGAGCCATGGTGACCCTATTCCACGACATGATGCATAAAGAAGTCGAGGTCTATGTGGATGATATGATAGCTAAATCGCGGAGCACTAAAGATCACATCGAAGTACTCTGTAAGCTTTTTAATAGACTATGGAAATATCAACTCAAATTAAACCCGGAAAAGTACACTTTTGGAGCCATGTCGGGAAAACTGTTAGGTTTCATTGTGAGCCAAAAAGGAGTGGAAATTGATCCAGATAAGGTTTGAGGTATCCAAGAGATGCCCCCACCGCAAACCATCAAGGAGGTCAGAGGATTCCTAGGGCATTTGAATTACATTGCCTGATTCATTTCACAATTAACAGCCACATGTGAACCAATTTTCAAGATTTTACGGAAGAATAATCAAGAAATTTGGAATGAAAAATGTCAAGAAGCTTTTGACAGGATCAAGCAATATCTATCCAATCCACCTGTTCTGGTCCCCCAGATGCAGAGCAGACCCTTGATCTTATACTTGACTGTCCAAGGGTCCTCAATGGGTTGTGTCTTGGGGCAACATAATTCTACAGGCAAGAAGGAGCAGGCCATTTATTATCTGAGCAAGAAGTTCACCATCAACGAAACGAATTACACACCATTGGAAAAGACATGTTGTGCCCTTGCTTGGATAACAAGACGATTGAGGCAATACACTCTTTATCATACCACATGGCTGATTTTGAGGCATGATCCACTCCAATATCTCTTGGAAAAGCCATCCATCTCTGGAAGAATCGCCAAATGGCAGCTGATCCTATCGGAGTATGATATCATCCACGTGCCACAAAAAGCTATAAAAGAAAGTGCAATAGCTGATTACTTGGCAGACAGAGCACTAGAAGATTACGAGCCTATGACTATTGGATTTCCAGACGAGCACATCAACATTCTTATGGCCGAAGTAGCAGACATATGGATGATGTGGTTTCATGGAGCCTCCAGTCTCTTAGGTCACGGTGTTGGGGCCATCCTGATATCCCCAAAAGGCGAACATTTCCCCATGGCGGCAAAGCGAACTTTCCCTTGTACAAACAATGTAGCAGAATATGAGGCTTGTGTGATGGGACTTCAAGAAGCAATTAACAAAGGAATCAAAAAATTACGAGTGTTCGGTGATTCGGCACTCATCATTTTTCAAGGGGTGAATGGGAGACTCGAAACCACAAACTAATCCCCTATCGGGAGTATGTTACAGAGTTAGCCGAGCAATTCGAAGACATCACGTTTGAGCATATGCCTAGGGAATACAATCAGCTTCCTGATGCACTGGCCACTCTAGCCTCCCTCCTTCGACTAGACACAACATTGGAAGTTCAGTCTTTTGATATTCGTATACAAGATGCTCCTGCACATTGCATGGCTATTGAAGGAAATACTGAAGAAAACCCTTGGTTTGATGACGTCAAACAGTATTTGCTTAAGCAAGAGTACCCAGCCGAGGCCTCTGAGTCTGATAAACGAAATATCCGAAGGTCGGCGTCCAACTACTACCTTGATGGTCCCATCTTATATAAGCGAAACCATGACATGGTGTTACTGCAGTGCTTGGCAAAAGAAGAGTCGAAACAGATAATGAAAGAAGTGCACGAAGGAGAATGCGGTTCACACGCAAATGGACATGCATTAACAAGGCAAATCATGCGAATGGGCTATTATTGGGTAACCATGGAGAAAGATTGTATTGAATATGCGCGCAAATGCCTCAAGTGTCAAATTTATGGCGATAAAATCCAAGTACCGCCATCTAGACTGCATGCGATGGTTTCCCCGTGGCCGTTTTCTCTTTGGGGCATCGATGTTATCGGACCAATCTCGCCAAAAGCTTCCAATGGTCACCGCTTCATCTTAGTGGCCATCGATTACTTTACCAAGTGGGTAGAAGCAGCATCATATGCAAACGTCACACAAGCTATGGTACTTAAATTTATGCAGAATAACAACATATGCCGCTATGGACTTCCTGAGCAGATCATAACAGACAATGCTGCCAATCTGAACAGTCGGATGATGGGTAAATTGTGTGAAATGTACAAAATTCAGCACCACAACTCGACCCCCTATCGCCCGAAGATGAATGGAGCAGTTGAAGCAGCCAATAAGAACATCAAGAACATTATCAGAAAAATGACTGAGATATATAAAGATTGGCATGAGAAGCTACCATATGCTTTGCATGCTTATCGTACCTTAGTACGAACATCAATCAGGGCAACTCGTTTTCTTTGGTCTATGGCATGGAAGCGATTCTACCTATCGAAGTGGAGATACCTTCCCTCCGAGTACTCAAGGATACTCGGCTCGAAGAAGCGAGAATGGGCCCAAAAGTCGTTATGAGCGGTTGAATTTAATTGAGGGCAAACGCTAGCAGCGCTATTTGCGAGAGGACAGCTATATCAACAGAGAATGATGAACAACTACAATAAAAAGGTGAAGCCCAGAAGCTTTCAGGCGGGTGACCTCGTCCTCAAGAAGATTTTACCAATTCAACATGACCATAGAGGCAAGTGGACTCCCAATTATGAAGGGCCATATGTGGTGAAAAAAGCATTCTCAGGAGGTGCCTTAATCCTTGCTAGAATGGATGGGGATGAACTCCCTAACCCGGTGAATAGCGATGCGGTGAAAAAGTTCTATGCTTAACTCTCATACCTCTCAACAAGATTCTCATCCCTGCAATGAGCGGACTTGGTGAAAACCCGAAAGGGCACCAAGGGTAAAATACAAAGCTCCAACAAAAGACAAAGAAGCAAACAAAGGCGGACTTGGTGAAAACCCAAAAGGGCACCAAGGGTAAAATACAAAGCCAACGACAAATCCGAAGGGTGAAAGCGTTAGAATCCAAGGATTAGGACCACCTAAAATAGGGTCCTTTGCAAACACTGGAAACAACATCACCTAAAGACAAGAACTACAAACGGTGGAAGACCTGGTCAAACCTAAGGCACGCTCGAATCAAATTTGTATATTATGCTTTTTCAAGACTTGTAATTCTGTTTATCAGATTATAACAATAGAGCACTTTTTATGATATACATATGTTTTGTGGGATCAAACCAGCAAAATCCCATTTTATATCCTTAATCATATTTTATCATCTTCATTTCACATTTAAGTAGAATATCTTAAATCCCCCGTAAGCTCTTTTTAGCATTACCTTATGAGTAGGGTAAAGCTCAAAATCCCCAAACAAATTAAGTCCCCAACTCGGGTACTCATATCTCCATAGAATATCACTATCCCCGGAGAAGCCGTCAAGTCAAGCTCCTCAATGTGACGAAGCTAAATTTAACAGACCCTTCATGCACAAAAGGGAGTTCCCCAGCAAAGATAGAATGTACTCCCCAGCCAGATAGAAAATTGTTCCCCAACAGGTTGAATGTTAGCCAATCTCTCTAACAGCATTGAGATAAATCTCCAGCCCTTGCCAAAACATCACATTGCATTCGATGCATACATCGCATTGCATCACATTGCATCATATTTCACCACAAGTTGAGGTTTATGTATCCCCACATACAAGACATTGCATTCCATGCCTCATTTGTATACATTCAAAGATATTCTACAATTTCAGGAATGTTATCACCTTTGAAGATCCTAAGAGCACATCCTCAGCAAGCTTCTCATCAAGCCTTCCTAGCTTTCTTTGTTCAACTATACAAATCTTCCTTTACAATTTCCCCAAGCTCGAAAAGCACCCTTTTGACACTCGAACAAACTTCTTCCCTTTCTGGGTAACCTCGTAGGGCGATTTCATTGAGTGAACTCGTAGAGGGAGCCCATATATCCTCTTCAACAATCATGTACTCTTGTTAGGCCCTAGATGCCTTTTCAATTCCTGTCAGGCCTTGGATGCCTTTTCCCTTTCTGTCAGGCCTTGGATGCCTTTTCCTTTCTTGTCGGGCCTTGGATGCCTTTTCCCTTTGTCCAGGCCTTGGATGCCTTTTCAATTTCTGCTAGGCCCTAGATGCCTTTTCAATTCTTGTTAGGCCTTGGATGTGTTTTCCCTTTCTGTCAGGGCCTTGGATGCCTTTTTAAATTTCTGCTAGGCCCTAGATGCCTTTTCAATTCTTGTCGAGGCCTTGGATGCCTTTTCCTTCATTAGGCCTTCGATGCCTTTTTCCCTTTCGTCGGGCCTTGGATGACTTTTCAATTTCCTGTTAGGCCCTAGATGCCTTTTCAATTCTTGTCGGGCCTTGGATGCCTTTTCCCTTTCTGTCAGGCCTTCGATGCCTTTTCAATTTCTGTTAGGCCCTAGATGCCTTTTCAATTCTTGTCGGGCCTTCGATGCCTTTTCAATTTCTGTTAGGCCCTAGATGCCTTTTTCAATTCTTCGCGGGCCTTGGATGCCTTTTCCCTTTATGTCGTGCCTTGGATGCCTTTTCAATTTCTGTTAGGCCCTAGATGCCTTTTCAATTCCTGTCGGGCCTTGGATGCCTTTTCACATTCTGTTAGGCCTTGCTTGCCTTTTCAATTCCTGATTAGGCCTTGCTTGCCTTTTCCGTTTCTGTTAGGCCTTAGATGCCTCATCACAATTATTCAAATCCACCAACCAAGAAGCTGCTTTTCACTCTGGGGAACAGACCTGACCATCGCATTCTATTCTTCCTCTGTGCAAGGTAAGCCAGGTAAGGGCTCCAACTTGTCCAAAATGACTCCCTTTTATCTTTGTACGCTATTTGTATACAAACAGTGCACAAAGAGGGGCAGCTATTGGACCCTATTTTGTCCGGGTTGGACATACGAACCCCATTTGATATATATGCCTTTTTGCCCATGCCATATACCTTGTTGAACAGGTCCTTAGAGATTCCTTGTGATTTGTATAAGATGGATGCATTGACACGAACTGGGAAGCCCAAAATGGATAACCATTGCTACAAGTCCCTGAAGTACCCCAAGACCATACCAGGGGATAGAGGAGGAAATTTGGAGAATAACGCACTTGACGATGAAAAACGAAGAAGTTATGGCCAAAACAACTTTCATTGGAAAAAGTCAAACCTGCCAAAAGACGGTCAATGCCCCTAGTCAAATGGCCCGAAAATGTGCACATGAGGAATAGTCTGAAATGTCTATTTAGCCGAATACGGGTCTTCCCAAACCATCCCTAAAAGGTCGTCCATTTTTGCATTTTGGGTGAGGGTAAAAAGGTAATTAAAAGTTAAAAAAAAAGCTTCGGGGTTAACCATTGACCGTTGACCTTCAACCTGCCGACACTTCGATCCGTTGACCCTCGAAGCCTCGAAGCATTGAAGCCCTGAAGCCTCGAAGCCTCGAAGCATCGAAGATTCGAAGCCTCGAAACCTGTAAACCTCCGACCTACCGACACTCCGACCTTCGACCCTTGACCTTCGACCCACCAAAACTTCGACTGCCGACACTCCGACCCGCCGACATTCCCGACCCTTTGACCTCGACCTTCGACTGTTTGGCCCCTCTCGTTGGTGCTCACGGGACACGTTGTATTAGATGGCCATGTTATCAAAGATGCTTTTCAACGCCTGATCGGTCACATGTGTCAATAAAAGACCAAAAAAGGCAATCATAGATCGACAGTCCACCCAACAAAGCATAGAATCCGCAAATTAATAAAGTTGGGATTAATAATACACTCGACAAAGCATTAAATGCAACAATTAATGAGATGCAACCAAATCTCTTTAAAACCAAGATCCTCTCCAACGAAAAAGGGATCACACCCGAGATTCGTCCACGCAAAAAGGGAGTTGAGGGGAAGAGAGAAAAAAAAAAGGGTTGACCAAGAGAAAAAGAAGGCACGAGAGAAAAAAAAAGAAAAGAAAACGAGTTCAGTCCGAAAAAGAAGAGAGGATCGGCCAAGAGAAAAAGAAAAGAGGTTTGGTAGAAAAAAAGAGGGGATTGATGCACAGGAAAAGAGGAGTCCCGAAACGCCTGTATTTGTCGCCATTTTCGCCCAACTCCCGTATTCAAAAAAAAAACCAACCTTCGCCATTTTGAAACCAGATATCACCCATTCACTTCCAGACCTTCCCTAATACCTTGATATGACTCTTTTTTTTCCTAATCCTGCTTGCCATCTTCATACACGGCTCCCTAAAAAAAAAAAAAAGAAAATGCCGATTCATCCAAAAAAAAAAAACAACGCCGCAGCCTTTAACGCCGCCCGGATCTACACCAAAGCCTTTTTCCAAAATAAAAAGAAGGAAAACTCCTTCCATTCTCCTCCCTTTCCTTTACGAGCTTCCTTTCCCAAAATCAAAAATCAAAAACTCTCCCAGATTCTCTCTGCCTTTTACATGAATTTGGTGGTTTTAATTCGAGCAAGTGACTATTAACGCAGACAGGAGCTCAAACAGGAGACTAGTGTTACAAGCCCCAAAGTCGGTTCTTCTTTATTTATTCATTACTTTTCACTTATTTATATTGATACTTGATGTAATTTCTTTGTATTTCTTTATCTTTTATTGGTATGCGTTGTGTTTTCCTTATATTTCCCTTTCTTTTGTATATGTGTATGTTGTAATATGTAAAGTATAGCAAAAAAAAAAAAGAAAGAAAGAAAGAAAAAGAGAGAGAGAGCAAAGGGAGGCATGAAGAAAAAGAAAAGAAAGAAAAAGAGTGGGTCGTTTTGATTTATGGATGTCACAATCACACACATCACTTTATATGTTATTGAGTTAGTTTATGGTTTTACCCTTACAAAAAGAGGCAAAAAAAGAGAGAAAATGTTTTCAAAACCAAAAGGCATTTCAAAAAAACAAAAAAAAAAAAACAAAAACAAAAAAAAACCAAGTTAAAAAAAAAAGAACAACAAAAAAATGTTTTCAAGCCAAAATGTATTTTCATTTTTAGGATTTCCAATTCCATGCAAAAATAAAAAAAAACAAAAAACATATTTTAATTCCTAAGATAAAACCAAAAACCAAAACAAACCCCTAAGATCTCATTCTCTACTTCAAACAAAAAGCCAAAACTTTTTTAGGATTCCCTTTAGAAATTTAGGGCAAATCCATTTTAATCATGACTTTAATAAATAACTTGGCAAAATAAAAACCCTTGACTTTTTAGGAAACCTAACCTAGTTGTGGCAGTGCAAATAAAATAGAAAACCTCCTCCTCCGAAAATAGATACCGAAAGGGCGTTGTAGGAGTGCTAATCCTTCCCTACACGTAACCAACTCCCCGGACCCTTCTTTGATAACGCACCACACCTTTAAACTACTCAAAGTAGAGGGTATCCAATCGTACCCCAAAAACAATTAGTACGACTCTAAATTTTCTCACCATTGGTTTAGTTTGAGCTCACCCCAAACGGGCCCCGGACTAAAACCAGTGATGACAACGAGGACCTCTATTTTTGTATGCTGATGATTTTTATCTAAAGAACCTTGTCCATATTATGCTGGCGGCTACGACACACATTACACAGCAGGCTCCTCTATATAAGGATGAGGCACAACGCGTTTTGGGCATAGAGAGGGGGCACGTCTTGGAGGATCACGGCTGGAGAGAAGGCTCATGTTTTGGAGGTGCAGGCCCTAGAGAGACATCTCTGACGGATGGGAAGTTCTGGAGTTAAAGTTCTTCTGCTCCTGATTTCTAAGATGATGTTCTTTATTTATGCTTTTTCACAAACATGTGTGAGTGTCTTCTTAATCTAGGGTAGCAATGTAGCCCCCTATGTTTCTTTTACTGATTCTATGAATATTGGGTTTGTTTAATTGATTTGCATGTTTTATGAATCTGTTTTTCATCTTCTATATCTAGGCTGTATACACCTAGGTTTCTTAGCCCTAGTCTGGGGCAGACCTTGGATCCATAGCATATTTGTGATTGGTGTGACCATTATCCTTTTAGAAATATGATAAATAGGTTTTGTTTGTTGCTGCCATGATGACCATTCAGGCATACAACACTTAGAAGGTTTGTCAATGACCATTTGCAATACCTTGGCTCATGTATAGCATGCTATCATTTAAATAACCCCAATAACCTTAAAATCAGTGAAAACGACATAGGAAGGTGAAATTGTGACCCTAGATGTCTTTAGACCTTGAGTTTTAATTCAAAAATAATTCTACTGTCTTTGGTTATGTCACGCCCCCAAATTCTAAAACCCACAGAGCTAGGAACGCGACTCCCCACGCCTACTTAGGGGTCGTGGGGTTGGTGACTGACCCAATCCTGTACAATACTTCAACAGGGTAGAATCGTACGCCAATATGATAAATCCAAAATTTAGTAAATGAGCATAATAGTGCAACTAATCCACATAAAAGTCCAACACACCAAACAACTCACAAATAGTCCCACCAATTGGGTTCATACAACTGTCACGGACCCAAGTCCGGAAAATAAATAATTTAAATAGTAAACAAGTTCATAGAGAATCCTACACTGAAAAAAGTTCTAGCCAGCTCTGCTAAGGCTCCACCAGCTACTCCCTACAACCTGTAGGAAAACAGAAACAAGGTAGGGTGAGCATGAATGCCCAGTAGGTGATCCCCAACTCCACCATTCTATCACACAAAATCCTAGGTCTATATGGTTTGTGTATGCGTCATGAGTGTAGTGTTCTACCCTATCACAAAGAAACTTACACTTAACCACAAATCATAACAACCTGCACATTATAATTCATTTATTAAAGGCTCACTGAACAATCAAATCATCAATGAAATTTCCGCAACCAACTCCTCGAGATTCCAAATACCATCGAGTAGCCATATGTGGGACCTGTGGTGTCCCTAATGACTACTAGCCACATATGGGACCTAGGTTAACCAGCCACGTAGGGGACTTGTGGCCTCTTGCCAGCCCTATGTGGGACCCGCGATTAACCTAACCCCTCTACCAGTACCAAGACCACATACAACCAACCATTAACAATCAAATTAGAAAGGTAACAATAGCATGCCACAACGGTAATCAGATCACTAAACTGATAACATCCCATCATCATACATCCATACATAAACATGTATACAAGTCCGAATAATATTTATAATACTAGATAAAATTAAGCCATAACAATTTTTTTTAAACAAACTAATATTATCCAGTTAACCCTATATAAATTTAGCTATTTACACACATATATCCACCTATATATAAATACATTTATATATACATATATATATAATGTATCCCAAAAGCAGAGGAGGGCCGGCCCAAAAAAGGGGGTCCGGCCCACCCCACCAACCCGAAGGGCTGGGCAACACGGGGCGCACCGATGCCCCCCCTCTATTTCCTTCGGCGAGATACACCCTCGGGGCGGACCGATGCCGCCCTCCCTTTCCACTCGCACCAACAAGGCGCCCGTGCGCACGCGGCAGGTTTAAACCCTGCCGCTGACCAGACCGTCCTTGACGGTCTGGTGGCCCACCACACAAAAGTACGGGCTGTCTGGCCTGGCACAACAATCTACGACGACACATTTTTTTTTCTTCTAAGGGTTACGTCATGAGCGAACCGCACGATCGAGATTCCTCCTCCACCCGACATCACCGAATCGACGTTTACAACATCGTAAATTGTCCTCTCGTTAAACGACCGACCAATACACCAAGAATATATATAATTATCTATGTATATTCCTACGATATTACGTATGGTTTCTTAAAGAGAAAACAGCGTTCATGTAATAACTAGAACAACACCTACTTGATTGAAACTGGGGAGATTAAGAACACGATGGCTTCATTCACCGTCTTTCCAACCGTTACCGCGTACGTACAACTAAAGTGTGGTTTTACCCTAGTTCCCCTCTAATAATAATAATAATAATAATAATAATAATAATAATAATAATAATAATAATAATAATAATAATAATAATAATAATAATAATAATAATAATAATAAGATTAAAGAATAATCATAATAATAAAAATAATAATTATTTATTATAAAAATTAACCTCAAGTATTATTAAATTATATTACGAATACTAACATAATAATAATAATTCCTCAACTGGACACGTGGAACACATTGTGCACTTACCTCAATTCAAGTGTGGCAATGCTAATCGGTAAGCTATGCCCCACACGAGCTATAACCTCAAATGACCAATGAACTGGGAGAGAGTTTGGAACCTCTCCCAAAGCGCCGATGTCCACATCGTGGAGACACGAGAAACACATGATCGCCCACGTAAAAACTTCCAAAGGTGTCGCCGCTGATCCGCATAAGATTTCTACCAACTCGAGTCGATAACAACCGTTGACGAATCAACTTAACCTTCTCGGTAGCCTCTGAACCAACCGTATCCAAGAGAGCCTGGTTTCCCCCACCTCGGTCAAACACAAAGGTGATCGACACAGCCGCCCATACAACGCTCAAAAGGAGCCATCCCAATGGATGCCTCGATAACCGTTGTTGTGGGCAAACCCCACCAAAGGAAGGTGAATTGCCCACGAACCCCAAAATCTAACACACAGTGCCCGTAACATGTCCCGCAAAGTCCGATTCGTCCTCTCTGTCCCTCGTCGGGCCTCGGGGTGAAAGGTTATACCAAGTGAAGTTTGGTCCCCATAGCCTCCTCGCAAACCTCGCCCAAAAATGGGAAGCGAACCTCGAATCCCTGGTCGAGACAACCGATGATGGAACTCTATGCGGCCCACAATCTCGTTCATGTATGCATGACCAACGTCCCACAGTCCCGCTCACGAGCATCCAGAAATGGGCCGACTTTGTGAGTCGATCCACAATCACCCAAATCATATCTTTCCTCCCCGTGGTGGGTGGGAACACTCATCACAAAATCCATCGCTATGTGGTCCCACTTCCACCCGCCACGGGCAATGGTCGTAACATGCCCGTCGGTCGCCGATGCCACACCCTCACCGCTAACACGTGAGGCACCACAAAACAAAGGCAACCTGACCCGCATAAATTATATCTCGGGGTTTTGCACAGAAGTGCACCTGTCAAGTAATAAAATGGAGTATTAAGACTCCGGTTTGCCGAACCCACAGTGGAGGTAGCTAATGCGTTAAGCAAGGAAGCACTAAGCTAACAAGTTGATTTTATGTCCGGACAATTGATGTTTGTTGGCAAATATTTTCAACAAAAAGATATTAAATCGAATGTTGGCAAGCGGTTGGTATATATATCTAGGGTCACAATGTTTACCACCCAATCGATCGCATTAACTGTTATGGCTCTGTTCTGATTTATGTTCTAGTTCAAGTTCATGTTTGATTATTTCCCTACCTATCTTACATTTGGTCCATGCTAAGATAGATTTAAGGCTTTTATCCCATTCGTCCATGCTAATAAAAGTGATCATAGATAAACAATCTAATAGTTGGAGACTTGGTCCATCATGCAATATTAAATCTAATTCACTAGTGTTCCACCCAGATAAGGGCTAAGATTACCTAATTATGCATAAACTAGGTATTTCCATTCAAGTAAGTGAATTAAACAAGAACCGAATTCTATTTTATTAACAACCATAACCAAACTAACTACAATTTATTGGGGGCTACATTGCTCCCCTAGACTAACAAGACTACTCCATAATCATGACAAAAACAATAACAATCATAGGAAAGAACATGATTACAAAGCATTTCAGACAATAAAGGAAGACCCCAAGATGAACCAGACTCCAAACCCTCCAAAGACTCCGCGTGCTCTACCCAAACTCACTCCTTTGCCAAGGACAATCCGATCTTTTAAGAATGGCTATAGCTCTTTTCGAACTCGCATCAGATTCTCCCACTCAAGATGATTTACAATGCCTCCAAAGACCTCTATTTATAAGTTTTAGGTGGCCAAATTATGGTTACAAAAGGTGTGCCCTAATTATAAATGTGGTCGCAACCAAAACGACGCCGTTTTGGTTAAGGACACTAATCGACGTTCTAAAGTAAATAAAACTCAAACTACACCAAATTTGACCCCGCTTCTTAGAGAAAATGATTAAAACAACAAAATACATCATTTGGAGCGCAAAAATGCTTGGCACGTGAGAATGCACGTGAGAAGACCTCACGCGCAGCCCATTTGCTCAAACTTCACCTGAAGGACTTTATCACATCGTATAAGCCTTCCATGTAAAAATATCCTTGCCCCGTGAAAAGGTCATTTTCACGGGCACCTCTAAATGGTCTGAAATTTTTATGAGAGAGAGATGACATCATTTCGAGCAACTTTTGTTCTGCACACACGAGATCATCCGAAGCCTCCTACTAGGTCAAAAAAATCAAATCCCAATATCATGTGCAAAATATTTTGTTGTCCTTTTGGTCTGAAATTTTTATGGAGGTAAAGGGCATCATTTGAAGCAACTTTCCCTTCTGCACGTGATATTTTTAAGGCCATCTTCGTGGTCAAATAAATCAAAATGTTTGTTCCGCACTAATAGCGTGGAAGAGACCTTCTTGCCCTTGTCGCTAGGAGCCTTCAAAATGCCTCCTTTTGAGATCATAAGTTGCTACAAGCTCCCTTTAGGAGATAGAGTAGTCTAGGCTGATGACTAGAGAAGAAATCATCCAAAAACCGCCCAAAAAAATTAAAAACACATATACAAGACAAAGAAGTGTCTTTCTTGGGGTTAGAGTAAATATATATGAAATATGGTACTAAAAAGGCTCTAAACAAGCTCTTTGATACCCTAAATAGGCTATAAAATAACGGCATAAATGCACGTTATCAAATACACCACACTTCAACCATCGTTTGTCCTCAAGCAAAAACACAATCACCAAAAAGGAAACAAACACTCATTCAAACATGAAGAAAATAAAATAACAAACAAAAGAGTCATGTTTCCTAAGTATACAACCTTATCATGCTAAAATGGGCATTTCAGAAAGAAACGAATTATAATTTAGCTCATTCATGTTCATACCTCTAAGTCCAACAACCATGCAAACTTCATTACTAAAAGTCGATATCAATAAGCATTCCTTGCAAAATAGAACTTAGCTACCATTAAAGTCATCACCAAGGTCGAATCGCTTACTCGTATATAATTTTTTCTTCTCTCTCATGCTCAAGCCCAAGATCAATACCTAACAAAAATAGGGGTAGAAAAACTCCACTACATTCTCCATTAGCTATTGCTTAAGTTCTTGCCAAGCATACATGGGAGTTCCAACCCGTGCTCATCAACAAAAACACACACTCTATTCTACTTACCGATAAACACTTGAGCTAAAGATGGAAGCTCACACTTGTGAAACAAATTGCAAGACAAACAACTTAGCCACATGGCCGCAACACGAAAACAAAAACACATAGACAAGAAGCCATCGTGGCTTTTACTCTCGGCAAACACTTTTTTTTACACTTATTTTTAGTAATAAACTTACAAGGTTGCATTTTATGCTCTCCTTGATGGATTATTCACTCGCTATTGTCCTCACATCACGTTTCATCCCGTGCCACTAATACGGGCACGGAGAACCTCACACCAATGTCACCCAACAAGCCCCTCCCGGACGCGCCTGTACAACTCAGCACAACCACCAAAGGACTCAGGACTGGCCCCACCATCACGAACAACAAGATGCAGCTGCAACATCGCCAACCGCCCATTAGCTTCCTCTCTCATGGCCACCTCAGCCTTTCCCTTTCGCTCAACGCGTCAACCACAACCTTACCCTTGCCCGTGGTATAGGTAAGTGATAACGTGCATTTTATGCCGTTATTCTAGTGTTTATTTAGGATGTTTAAGAGCATGATTAGAGCCTTATTGCTTCATATATCATATATATTTGCTCTAACCCCTAGAAGATGCTAGTTGCAAATACATGCGTTTTGTCACGTGGCAGATTTGGACCTCACTTTGATTAGGTAGATGGCCCCGTATAATTTTGCGTGCAAGAACAAAAAAGTTTCTTAGAATGATGTCATCTACCTACCATAGAAATTTCAGAGCATTTGGAGCTGAACGTGAATTCACCCAATTCACGTGCAAGCCTATTTTTGCCTCTCGTGCCTCTACATGATGCAAGGAAGCTTGGGGAGAAGTTCGAGCTGATTCGGAGGTGCACGTGAATTCACCATATCACGTGCAAATTGGCGTGCAGAGATATTTTTGGACCGATCCAATCGTTTTTCCATGCCGATCATTTGTTCCCGAAGGCCCAAGTCCAAATTGTGACGGAAGATGGAGATTTTAAAGTTTCGGAGGTTACTTATCAAAACTACGCCGTTTTGATAAGTGGCTAGGTTACACACCTCAAAGCCCATCCAAACTCTATAAATACAAGCCTCCACGCCCTTGCTAGCCATGCCTAACCCCCTACACGTTTTAGAGAGAGAGGCTCCACGTCTCGGGAGGCCGTCCTTGACCTAGGAGAGTGCCTGCCGCACTGCCGCAGCCAGCTCGTCCGCGGATTTCTGGAGCTCCGGATTTGAAGCTTTGCCGCGCGTGTGATCGTGAAGAAGATGTTTAGCTTTTCTCGCTATGGTTTTGCTTGTAATCATGCGTGAGTAGTTCTTTTAATCTAGGGGAGCAATGTAGCCCCCTTGTCGCTTTGCCGTGTTTATGAATATTGGGTTTGGATGATTGAGTTTTGCATGTTTTATGAATCGTTTTTAAATTCTATCTTTGGATGTACACCTTGGTATTCTTAGCCCTAGTCTCGGGGATCGAGATTCATAACTTATTTGTGATCGGTGCGATCATTATCCTTTTGCAAGTATGATTTATTGGCTTTGCATGTTTGTGTGTTTAGATGACCATTCCGCATACAACTCTTAAAAAGGACCTCAATGACCATTTGTTGTCCTTGGCTTGTGTTTTATACATGTTTTCAATCGACAACCCTAATACCATGAACCAAGAGAGATAACATAGGGAGGTGAAATTGTGACCCTTGATGCTTTTAATCCTTGAATCTTAATCTTAAAATCAGCTTACTTTCTTGTTTATTAAGAAAACCAAATAAAAATTAGATCTTTAGTTTAAAAAAGAAAACTTTTGCCAAGACATTTTATAGAACAAGAGTAATCGGGTGATTTGATTTGAGAACTAGAGAACTAGGCAATCCCCGTGGGTTCGACCCTTTCTTGTCGCTATTCTTTAGGGTGCAAACTTAGGGAATTTATTATTTTGAAGAGAGATTTAACGACATTAGCTAGCTCTTTTAGAGAGGCTAAAAATCTTGTCTCGTTAAATTGGGCGCCGTTGCTCTGGGATTCAACTGCTAACTAGTTTTTAAAATCAACATTGAGTGAAATTGTTTGAATTCCGATCTTGGTGTTTTATTTTGTCTTTTATTTTCTCGTTATTTTGTGTTCTTTATTTGTTTATTTTGCATTGTTCGAGCTGCTGGGTGTGTTCTTGTTGTTGTTTACAGGAACATACATCAAGGATTCCTAGTCAGGGCATTTAAATTAGAGGAGGATATACAATTTACGCGGGAACCCCGAAAGGTTGGTCGAGCCTCGTCGCAGAGCAACTAGGGGAAGCAAAGACGTGAGGCGGAAGAAGCACTACAAGGCTTGGAGCAACCGTAGGCGATCCGATGGCGCATCTCGCACTCGATGGTGGTGCATCGCAAGGAGGGGCCAATTACAATGGCCAATATCCGTAAGAAGAGGGTAACAGGTTTATGTCTGAACCTTCTTAGATTATGCGAGGCCGATGATGTCGACTCATTATTCTCGGGATTTCGCACAAGAGTCCAAGCGAATAGCTTCGAAATGGGGCTTGCATCGATCAACATGGTGAGTAACAACGCGTTTGAGGGAACAACTCGTGGATGATCCACACCAAAGATTTGATGAGGTTCTACCAGTGTGTGTGACACCATCAAGATCAACAATGTGTCTGAGGAGGCCATCCGCACTGACACCTTCCTCCCATCATACGCGGCGCGTGACCCTTCCGATGCGGATGGAAGCGTGCGTAAGGCAATGAAGTCCCATGTCGTGTCTTCTCGCCGAGAGAAGACGTCCTTCGACTCGCACCTTTTCCCGACGACATTCCGACCCTTTGTTCGGAAAGGACTCTTACAACAAAGACATTGACAACTTCTCTAGGGTCGCTAAAATGGAGATCAGTCTGTTTCCATCTCTATACAAGGACGGGCACTTGTTTGGTTCCCGCCGTGGGAAGGAAGGGTATCTTCCTAGTGTAGATCTCATTCAATTCCTTCATCGACGTAACCGTCGAGGATAATAAGCCATGGAAAACTCTCTCAACTATCCTCATTCCGTATCGATCATGTCGCCACATTTCATGATGGTTGTCTTCATGATTCAGTCCAAACAAATGATTCGATTGATTCTCATCGATTGTGGAGCATTATGTAAGAAAGAATCAATGGGAACCACTATGTTTCAGTCGACCAAGCCGTGAAGAAAGCCGGATTATATGAAGAGTTGGGCATCACACCCTGAGTCCAACTCGTAAGCCGAAGGCGACATTCCGGGCAAGGTCAAGTGCCACAACAACCGAACGGAGATAATGTTAGTGGTCTTTGTCTCGTTACTTCATCAAGTCATTCTTAACCGGCTCGACAAATCTTGGAGCCAACACACCACTTATACGATGAAGCGGACAATGGAGCTTTAGAGAGAAAGTAGCAACTATGATCTTCAAGTATAAGAAGCCTTATGTACCTTAATGAAAATCTTATATAAAGGCCGAATTGTATTCGTTGTCGATGAATGAAATTTGTTGTGATGCGTATTCCGTATGTTATCTTTTTAGACCGTTACCGTATCGGGTTACATCGGGTTTGGGTATATCCATAATTGGGGGAGATTGTCGATCAAGCCTGAATTTGGATAATGCCGATAAAGCCTTTTGTAATTTGATCCGAGATCTTTTGTGTTTCTTTGATTATTGCGTAAGATATGTTATTAATCCCGAGATACACTCGTGAGAGCAAAGCTAAGGACAGATACATAATCCCGATCCGGACAAGAGTGAGTGTCGTCAAACACTTGGTAAATAACCAAGTCACCAATACATACTGAATAAGGAACATTCGTATGGACTAAGAACTTAAAGCTACTGGACACGGAATCTGCTCCTAATACCTCAAACGGACTAAGTCAAACCGATGCGGAGTAAGAGTCTTGGTCTACAAGGTCGCACTTAAGTAAAAGGTTAAGTCTTCCCTCAAGTTTAACTAAAGTAAGACACGGAGGTGGGATCCGAGTCTTTCATACATACGGAGTAAGGAAGATTGATGTGAATAAGGACCCGAGTTTTTATTCGCACGGAGTAAGGAAATTAGATGCGGAGTAAGGGAATCCGGGCCACCCACTCATACGGAGTAAGGAACTTACATACTGAGTAAGGAACTTACATTCGAATAAGGAAGCACCGACACTGACTAAGGATTCCGCATCTAATAGATACGAAGTAAGCAACCACCGACACAAAGTAAGGTTCCGAGCTTCATTAGCAACGGAGTAAGGAAAATTACACTGGACCAAGAAGATGCTACTTCAAACTACCGCATTTAAAGTTATCACCGTGGTGTCCCAACGAAGACAAACTCGTTGAGAACCCGAAGAATCTTACACGTGGATCACCCGGATATGTGGACACAACCTCGCTTATATTTGGGAACTCACAAAGGCACTTATACTCTTCAAAACCAAGATCTTGAGCTCCACAAACCGCAGCAGCCAAGTTAGAGATTACCATGAATAGTTAGTGTCGAACGCATTTCGGAACTACAAGTTCCAAGGTTGTCTCTTAGGAATGTTTGTATAAATATTCATACTCGTACATTTGTGTAAAAGGGTGCAACGAAGCTAAGATCAACCCCGTGTATGCACAAGTGTTCAAAAGATAGAATTAGGCTAGTGTGTGAATTCCTTTGAAACGTAGCGTAAGAGAGTCTCGCTTCTATTTTGTTGTATTTATCTTTTGATAATAAAACAAAATACTTCCACTATTTGGTTATCTTCCGCAAAGGATTCTATCACTTAACGGATAAGTGTTTGTGTCTTAAGAGATTAGAAAAAGTTTCAATAAGAGCCTATTCACCCCCCTGTAGGCTCCAAGGGACCATCAAAAGACTCCTCGGGATTTTTCTTCGATTTTTGTGGGTGTTTAATCTCTCGGGATCGGGAAGTTTTTTAGGAAAGAGCTTGGGTGTTTTTTGATGTGAAGACTTTGGGGAAAGGGAAGAGCTTGGGCGTAATTAGTGCCTCGGGTGTAATCTAAGTGTTCTTTTTTTTTCCTTTTTGTGGTCGAACTCTTTTTTTTTCTTGCCGAACTCTTTTTTTTTCTCCCGGTCGAACCCTTTTTTGTCCCCGCCGAACTCTTTTTCTCCGGTCGAACTCTTTTTCCCTCCTAGCCGAACTCTTTTTTTCCCCCGTCGAACTCCCTTTTCGCGTGACTAAGACTGGTTTTAAAGGGCTGGCTCAATTTGGATGGACTGTCATTAGCGATGCATTTTATTGCTCTATTATGAATGCCGCCTTTTTAATGGCAAGATTCGGGCTTTTGTCTAGTGGTCGGGACGACCCGCGGCGTAAATCGGGGAGCTTGTGATTGCCTTTTCATTTTTTGTGAGCACACGTGACACATGTGCATCGAAAAGCATCTCCGATACCGACTCACACGCTAAAAACACGTCTTGTGACTATACAGAAAGAGCCCGCGGAAATATAGCCAAACAAATAAGGTCAACGGTCAAAGGGTCGAAGTGCTAGCAGTGGTCGAAGGTCAATGGTCAACGGGTCGAAGATCGGTGGGTCGGGGTCGACGGGTCAAGGTCAACGGTCAATGGGTCGGCGGCTCGCAAGTCGAAGGTCAACGGTCAACGGGTCGAAGGTCGGTGAGTCAAGGTCGATGGGTCAAAGGTCAACGGTCATCAGTCGTAGTGCCTTCGCAGTCGAGGTCAACGGCCAACCGGCCGAAGAGCTAAGGGTCAAAGCGGCAAGGGGCGAAGGGTCGGGGGACCGTGGGTCGGGCGCGTCGAAAGGTCGAGTGGCCGGGCAGTCGAGGGTCGGGCTTATAGCCTTCAAAGCTTCAGAGCCTCGAGGCTTCGAGGCTTCGGGGCTTTGAGGCTTTGAGTCTTCGAGGCTACAAGTCAAGTTTTTTTTAATTACCTTTTTGCCCTCACCTAAGATGCCAAAACGGACTACTTTTTGAAGATTTTTTGGGAAGACACGATTTGCCTAAATGGATGTTTTGGAGAATTTTGCATAATTTTTTCGGGCCAACCAGGTGTATCGACTGCCTTTTTTGGCAAGTTTGACTTTTTCCAACGAAAGTTGTTTTGGCCATAACTTCTGCTTTTTCATCTAATTCGAGCTCAACAAGTGCGTTATTCTCCAAATTTCTTCCTTTATCCCCCGGTATCGGTCTTGGGGTACTTCAGGGACTTGTAGCAAAAGGTTATCCATTTTGGGCTTTCCCGTTTGTGCAAGCGTATCCATTTACGGACCCGTTCAACAAGGTATAGGGCATGGGCATAATGGTATATGTAAAAACATGGGGTTAAGATGTCCAACCCAAACAAAACGGGGTCCAACAAACGGGATTCGCACTCGGATACTCAAGGTTCGTAGAGTCGTACTCCTCAAAACCCCGTTAAGAAATCGACTCCTGAGACTCATAAAGTCGAAGGTCGAAAAGTCGGGGCCAACAAGACCGACTAACTTAAATGAATCGTAACTCAAAAGTCATGGAGTCATGGACTAAGACTCGTAGTCTTAGACTCAAGGGATACAGTATGTTAATAAACTTGTCGTACATATCACTGCACTCAAAGATCTTGAAGGCGTAGAGTCGTAGCCGGGCGGGTCGTAGCCGCAGTCGAAGACTCGGAGACCAATCTCAGAGCATAAACAATCGCGAAAGGCCAAGGAACAAATGTAAAGTCTAAGACTCGGGAGTCAAAGATTTTCAAGGTTGAAGACTCCGCGTAGTCGAAGAGCATCTTAGTCAAGTAAAATAAACCGAGAAACTCGAGGCTCGTAGATCCGCAGAGCTAGGGTCGTAAACTCGCAATCGTAACAATGGATGTACTCAGGCGCACTACGAAGAAGTCACTCTAAGAGCTATTAGGAAAGTCGAGACTCCGCAGAGTCGTAGACTCACGCTTATCAGAGTGACACAAAAGACTTAATCTAACTCGAACTCTAGCCTCGAAGACTCAAGATGTGAGTCGCCGTGTCACGCCCGGATTTCAACTCGAGGAGACCGGAGCGTGACCCTCCCTTTACCCGAGTTTGATAAAGGGGGGGAGAGGAACATGCCCACACAGACACCACATACACTTCACATTTTATATTTAGAGAGACAAAATCATATATTCATTAAGTTCAACAATTACAAAGGTGTCCAAACATGCTCTTATTACATTAACTCCTTACTACAATATCCCCCCCCACCGGGTTACAAAGCTCACACAAAAACAACAAGACTCAAATAATGATAAGCAAAAACCACAAATAATCCGCGATCTACTTAGTGTTCCCGCCTAACGCCCCGTAGGTCCCCAGAGAAAAACCAAACATAGTAGAGGGGTGAGCAACCACAAACAATAGGGATCATGTCTCCCCAACCCATCCCATGCTCCTAGGATTTACATGCCATGTGTACAAGTGTAGTGTCGTGATACAATAATTTCAACAGATATAATAACAAACCACATCAACAAATTCAATCTTCCACCGCCACACTAGCTTACACTTTGACCACCTCAAGCAAGTGATTTAACCGCCTCTTCGTGCCAATGATTTAAGCTAAGTGATTTAACCGCTCTTCAAAGCCAATGATTTAACCGCCTCTCGTGCAAATAGTTTAACCGCCTCTTGTGCAAATAGTTCCCACAGTCACACAGTTAACATAAATAGTCCCGGCTTCCACAAACACCGGGTTCAATAAAACAGGCCCGGGGTTCCACATCCACCGGGTTCAACAAAACAGCTCTGGCCTATACAGCCTACCATTGCATAAGCAAACACGCAAAGACAACATGGCCATACAAGCATAATATCAAACACTTAGCATGTGGTGACACAGCATAACTTCAAACATTAAGCATGCATACATTCACAAACTCACAAATCCAAACATGACCAAAGATATTATCAAACACGTACTAGGCATATTCACACAGCATATTCATAAGCACATTCACACAAGTATTTTATCAAACACTCAACATGCACTAACCACCCAATGTCAGAACTACACCAAAACGCCTATCAAGGCCAACATTCATATAAGAGGTCACACGTACATGAATTTACATATAAATATTATAAAGAACAATAATAATCGCAAATCTCCTACACAGGGCCCAACCCCGACATACCAGAAAGATAACCCCTACCCGTAGGAAAATGTATCACCACAAAGAGAACGATCCCGCTCCCACACCGATTGTCGGTCGCCCACGAGAAACACCACAAAGAATGGCCTGAACTCTCCTCTCTCTCTCTCTCTCTCTCTCTCTCTCTCTCTGCAACGGCCGACGTGGGGGTCAAGAGAACCCTAAACCTAGAACAAGGAGCCTTCACCTCTTTTATATAGACAACTCAAACCCCAAAATGACGTAGTTTTGATTAAATGAATCCCAAAATCAAAACGACGTAGTTTTGATGATTACTCACAACCTTTTTGCAACCACAAAGGACAAAACACTCATAATTTCACCAAGGTCCTTAATTAAAGACTATCGTAACAACAAAACAAGGGTAATGGAGGCCGCACGTGAGAAAGGCCCTTCTCACGGCACCTCCAAATGCTCTAGAATTTGCCACAAGCCTTAACAACATCGTAGGCTCCCATGCAAAAATATCACCGCACGTGAAAAGCCATTCTCATGTGCATTCTCATGCACTCCCTATCGGGCTCAAACTTTGCCTCCCGCTTGCTTATCAACATACAAGATGATTTAGCCAAAGTGTGTGAAAATAAAATTCCCTAAAACCCAACAATTTCCACCCAAAAAGGCAAAACCGAGACTAACTCCTCATCCCAAAATACGGGTCCTTACATCCTTCCCCAAGACTTTTCGTCCTCGAAAAGAAACAACATGCAAGAAAACAAACACAAAGAAGCCACAACACCCAAATGGGTCATACACCGCATATTGGACACACAAGACATAACACAAATATCACCATAGTCCATAACCACATGTATCACATGTCACGCCCGGATTTCCAACCCGAGGAAACCGGACGTGACTCCCCTTTACCCACACCTGAGGGCAAAGGATAGGATACAAACCAAGAATATCACATTTTAAACATCCACAACATTCAAGAAAGTAATGTTCATAAAAGCAATACAAACCACTTTATTACAACAAAATCTTTCCCACTCAAGTTACATCAATTCCCATAAGAAAAACAAAACATAAATGGAAGAGAGTAAAAGAATTATAGTCTTCCACCTTGGTGTATCCACCTAACGCCCGTAAGTCCCCTCGGAAAACAAACACAAGAGAGGGGTGAGCAACCACAATTTCAAGAGGATCATGTCTCCCCAACCCATCCCATGCTCCTAACATCTACATGCCATGTGTACAAGTGGTGTGTCGTGTTACAATAATTTCAAATGTACATAATAACAACCACATCAACAATTACACTCTTCCACTACCACACAAAGCAACAAAACACATCTCAAGCAAGTAGTTTAACCGCCTTTTAGGCCATCGATTTAACCGCCTCTCGTGCAAAGTAGCTTTAACCGCCTCTTCAAGCCACCGGTTTAACCGCTCTCGTGCAAAGTAGTTTAACCGCCTCTTTCAAAGCGATAAAGACAAACCAAGCACACGAGACACACCACGGTCACTCAAGCATACAACCAAACACTTGTGCGCACCGCTCACAAGTGCACAAACCTAGCTATTCAAAGCATAGAACAAACACTCAAAGATACATACATACACTAGACCACAAGTCCACACACACGTACATACACAAACACGTAATGGGCATATACACACAAATAAATTCACATGCATTTCATCAAACATATAGCATGTAATCCACGTAATCACACCAAACGCCATCGAGGCCAACATTCAGGATAGAGGTCACACCTATATGAATTTACATATAAATAATATAACAATTATAATTCCATAATCCGCCTCTAACCCTAGGACGTAGGAGGATTTAGGAAGAACAGAACCCCTACCTCAAGTAAAACGCAACAACACAAAGAATGTCCCGGTCCCACGTCGAACGCCGTCCACCCACGAAGCACCGACCACCCACGCGGACGCCTCCACAATTAGAACTAGTGAGCTCTCCTTCCCTCTTCTCTCTCTCTCTCTCTCACACGCCGGGAGCAACAAACCCTAACCCTAAAACAGAGGGGCCTCCTCCTTATATAGACAACACAACACCAAAACGACGTAGCTTCGATTGTCAATCCAAAGATCAAAATGACGTAGTTTCGACGGAACAAGCTATGACCTTCCCACACCCATACACACCAAAATATTCACAATTCCCAACATGGTCCTTTGGGAAAAGACGACAAACGACAAAACCAAGGTAACCATGCAAAAACATGCTCGCACGTTCCAACCCCGTACGTGAATTCCCCAATTCACGTGCAACTCCAAATGCACTCCAAATGCGCCCAAACTTCACCCTTAGCTTCCTTTCATCACGTAGACACTACACTTGCACGCGAAATGGACCCATATCACGTGCACCTCACATACATGTCCGTTTGCCCTGAAACTTCGTGGTGTACGGAGGACATCATTCTAAGCATCTTTCCTTTTGCACGTGAATTCATTCGAGCCCATTCACTAGGTCAAAATCTAGAAAAACCACTCGTAAGGCAAAATCATGACTAACTCTAGGGTACGGGTCCTTACATCCCCTCCCCTTAAGACTTTTCGCCCTCGAAAAGAAATGACATACTGAGGAAAACAAACTCAGCTACCCATTTGCCACACGACGAGCCACAACACCCAAACGGGTCATACAATCGCGCACAAAGACATAACAAGGTGCCACCATAATCCATAACCACAATAATGCATATAACACATATCCGCATGTCACAAATACACATCTCAAAATACATCACAATGATGAACACATGTCTAAAAGACAAAAAACAAATACACCGCATCATACACAACTAATACAAGAAAAACACATCGTCCTCGCCAACAGACCACCAACAACCACCTCCCACTCTTAAGGTCGTCAGCCCCCGAACAACGCCGGGTGTTGCTCACGCATCATGGACTCACATTCTATGTCTCTCCGGTAGACGTGTCGGCCCCTAAAAGACAACACACTATAACACACACGAAGGCACGCACCCACGTACTCAATACAACACAAAGCATGATAATGAAACATATTCTAATCTCACAAACAACCCTTGTTCTCCTCACCTAACACATGTCACAAGTATTCACATGTCACGACTGTATAAGGACTTATATACCCATCCCCAACACGTTTAACAATCATATAGGTCACATAGAAACTCACATCATGAACACCACCCAGGAACAACTCACAAACAAAACACTACTACACATTTAACCTTCACCGCTCCACTCACGACACCATACAAACTCGTTAACAGGAGTTTCCTCACAACCTTCCCACCTTTGGACTTTTCGTCCTAAAAAAAAAAAATCAATAAACATCACGAGAAGATCAAAGCAACACATAACACCCATGATCACAAAAGAACCGGGAGCTGGCCATTTGGGTGATGCGACAACAACTCATGTGAGCAAGTCTCACAACAAAGAGGCCGGAAACCTCCCACGCATTCATTAAGACCCCGACAACCGAACAAGGCCAACACCACAAGCCTATGCGTGAAACATCCATTCGCTAGAATTCATATGGAGCGAACGAGAAGTCACCGATCGACATAGCAGGTACTCGGCGTTAGTACGCCTATTCGTGTCACACAGGACCAACACTCCACAACATAAAATACCTAACAATGACACCACTGGATTTGATGTTAACGGACACTAACAATTTATAACGTAGCCACACTCCATATATAGACCTTAATTCGACAAAGAAACACAAAGAGGTCACAAGAAAACACAAACAAACAAGAGAAAAACATGCAAACCACAATCACAAACCCCACACAGGATATCACCACGAAAAAGATCGCATCACGCCTGAAACCGTTTCACTTATAAACGATACACGCAACAACAAAAACCCAACCAATGCCAAAGGGAACTTAAGATGACTTACAATCCAGACACAACTACAAGGAGATGAAAGTTTGCTCTCCACCAATTCGGTCACAATAACAAGACGCCCAACGGAGTCCAAGGAGTAACTCAAACAACAGACGCAGTACTCATACACAACCACAAAGAAGACCAAAATCCAATTGATCTCCGCTATCAACGGTCACCGACCGTGAGGACGTACTAAAAGAAGTCTCACAACTGGGCAATGCAACCGTAACACTACACGATATCAGGGGGCGCACACTTCAAGCAAGATCCTGATCACGATTAAATAAGGATCTGCTCAAGGTCCCATGTGCCCGCATACTAACCGAGGCATACACTCATGCCTCAAGTGTTAACGCCTTCCGAGTCGGCAAACACCAAACGCAATGAAGTGGAACTTCTGGGTGAAGTATAACTAACACGCTCGACCAGAAAATCCCCCCACCGCAACAAGACAACGATCCCTTCCGTGTCGCCATTCACAGTCACAAGGGAGTTCTTTGCCTCTATGACATACTCCACCTCATGGCCTACCAACTCCCCTATACCAACCATCGCGTTCGTCTCGATACACCAACAAAAGTCTCAAAACACCGACGACCTGATGGCGTGAACCATCTCACTTACCATATGATACTACATGAAAGGTTTTCGAGGAGAACAGATATAGATCACCCGCCTACCACCACCGCTCCAAAACATACACCCTTGTGATATCCGCCGACATAAATCTCTCCCCGGGGAGTAAAGACTAATACCCTTGTCCTAGCTTATCAACACTTTAATATTAGCATCACACCGGATAAGGAATAATATGAATAACATCACATCTAACACTTTTCTTCATTCCCACACCATGCTAACATGCCACTACACCACGCCTCATCCTCCCTCACACATATGTGTCACACTACCCACACGTAGCAACCCCGCTATATGCCTTTACCGCGGATGCAACACATACAACAACACAATACCATATTTTTCAGGATACAACATGAAACACAAAACACCCGACGAGTAGGTAACGCACCAGCCTTACACCTTCTCTCCTCCTCTAAGCCTACTTCCACAAGATACGAATCAAAGGAACGGCCCTACCATGCAAAAGCACACCCGAGTCCCTAGAGAAATGTTTTCCAAATGTGGTAAAAAGCTCAAACAAGGCCTGCCAAATCTCACTTGCTTACCTCTTTTTACTAATTGGACGATCGGGCACGACCCTTGAAACCCACTCACAAATGGTAGTGAGCTCCGCAGCACTTCACATTTTACACGTGTGATCCCCATTTCACAACATGTTCTAAGAACATCACTCATGGTCTTTCACACTCGACAAACATGACACATGGCCACTACTCACCATCCGAGAACCCGTAACACCTATATAATCACCAATCAAGAACTAGCAACGACCACCCTAGCCAACAAGTCAACGCCTATGGACCCAAGGAGCCACAGGTCACCAAGTTTTCCTCCTTCAACCACAACACTTGGAAAGGTAACCATAGGAATATCTCTTTCATGTAGTATTCCAACACATACCTCTATCCGCATAAAAACACATTTCTATTACTCAAGGTTGCTAAGGAGGGGTCACACAACAACCCACAAGCCATCACCTCACACCTCAAGTTCTACTAGCTAGCCGCCTAAATTCTCCCACTAGAAAAAAGGTTGCCTACAAGATTTGGCTACTGATTATCCACATGTGCCAAAATTGAATATCACTCACTTATAAAATCAACACCCATATTTTTTTATTAGTTACTCATTATTCTTCCAAATAAGTGTGAATCTATATTTACTCTTTTTACTTATTTATTTCCTAACAGTCACCAACCACATCCATTCGAAATGCTGACTCAAACGTGACAAGATAAAGTCCACCCCGCCCCACATAACTAATCCTCCAACATCACTCCCGGGCCTACCGGGACAGTTGTACAAGACGTCCCACTTTTCCACACAGGCGACACCGGCAACGCTTCTTGGCACACTCTCTTTCCAATGTCCCGCGTGTCCACAAGAAGCGCAACCCTTGAGAAACAGACTCAACGGTAGAGGTTTAGGCCGAAGCCGGCGTACCTCGCTCCCCGCTCGTTTATCGAATTGCATCCCTCACCTCCGGAGTAATCGAGCTCAAGACGCCAACCTCTGTCGTGATTAGTCTATCACCTTCACCTGTCAGCCTCTCTCACTTGCCCAACCTCGGGTCGCGGCCTCCCTCTCGTTACCTCAATAGCAGCACGGCTTATTGCTTCCAAAACATTGGTTAAGCTTAAAGGTAGTGCTTCCGCATTAACACTAAATGATCTCAACAATCGCGAGACCACTACCGACTAAGCAGCTTAAGTTATAACACGATTATTACCACACAAATTCACAAATCTACCAAACAAATTTCACATACTATACAAATTTACACTCCATCGCACCGGTCATAACCTCGTTTATTGCACACCATGCCAAACAAATCACATGCTCAATCATTCATGAACACCAACATTATAACATATTTAATTTAATGTATTTATTTATTTATTTATTTCCCGATTATTATTATTTTATTTTATTACCGGCACATTTCATAAGCTTCACGTTCACAAGCACTCGCTTCATGTTTTCGTGCTCGAACCATCACAAATTCTTTTCCATGTTATCACATTCAAACCATTTATCCATGCAATTACACACACCGCACACATTTCGCTTCATTAAACCACGTTGCATAAACAAAGAATTCCACAAGCACACAGCTCAAGTTGTCATAAAATCGAGAGTTGATCGTAGTTGATCGAGAGTTGCATGATAAAAACATGTTCTTCATATTTTCTCACATGCTTTATCTCGGTATACCCACACAATCACACAAAGACAACAAATGCAACTAGAGCCCTAATGCCAATACAGTAAACCCTACCTCAGTCCGGACTACCCTAAGTACACCTTGGAGGCTCAAAGAGGACCATGTTGATCGGGCATGTCCCTCCGGGCTCCTCCAAAGGACTCAAGATAACCGGATCCGCCAACTACCCTAGGCCAACTAGACTATGCTCGATACCAGATTGTCACGCCCGGATTTCCAACCCGAGGAAACCGACAATGACTTCCCTTTACCCACACCGAGGGCAAAGGGGTTAGGATACAAACCAAGAATATCACATTTTAAACATCCACAACATTCAAGAAAGTAATGTTCATAAAAGCAATCCAAACCAGCTTTATTACAACAAAATCTTTTCCCTCCGGGGTTACATCAATTCCCATAAGTAAAAACAAAACATAAATGGAAGAGAGGAAAAGTAATATAGTCTTCCACCTTGGTGTATCCACCAAACACCCGTAAGTCCCCGGAACACAAACACAAGGAGGGGTGAGCAACCACACAAAGAGAGGGGATCATGTCTCCCAACCCATCCGATGCTCCCAAAGATCACATGCCATGTGTATAAGCGCGTTGTCGTGTTACAATAATTTCAACGGACATAATAACACCACATCAACAATTACACCTTCCACCGCCACACAAAGCAACAAAGCACATCTCAAGCAATAGTTTAACCGCCTTTCAAAGCACCGTATTTAACTCGTGCAAAGTAGTTGAACCGCCTTTTCGTGCAACACGGGTTTAACCGCCTGGAAAGTAGCTTTAACCGCCTCTTCAGGCCAGATAAAATTACTAAGCATACAACACACACCAAGGTCACTCAAGCATACAACCAAACACTTGGTGTGCACCCGTTCACAAGTGCACAAACCCAACCATTCAAAGCATAACAAACACCCAACATATATACATATACTAGACCACAAGTACCAAACACACGTACATATTACCAAACATGTAGTGGGTATATACACACAGCTAAATTCACGCAGCATTTTATCAAACATATAGCATGTAACTACGTAATCACACCAAACTCGCCATCGAGCCAACATTCATATAGGAGGTCACACCTATATGAATTTACATATAAATAATATAACAATTATAACCCATAATCTGCCCTAGAACCCTAGGACAGAGGAGGATTTAGGAAGAATGTACCCCCTACCTCAAGTAAATGGAACAACACAAAGAATGTCCCGATCCCACGTCGAACGCCGTCCACCCACGTGCTAACTGACCACCCACGCAAGACGCTGCAGAAACCAAGAGCTCTCCTTCCCTCTCTCTCTCTCTCTCTCACCGGACGGCCGGTGGAGCAACAAACCCTAACCCTAAAAAAGAGTGGGCCTCCTCCCTATATAGACAACACAACACCAAAACGATTGTAGTTTTGATTAGGTTTAATCCCAACGATCAAAACGACGTAGTTTCGCATGGAACAAGCTAGACCTTCCCACACCCATACACACCAAAATATTCACAATTCCAACATGGTCCTTGGGAAAGATGATTAGAATGACAAAACCAAGGTAACCATGCAAAAACATGTCAAGATGCCATTTGCACGTGAATTCCCCAATTCACGTGCAACCCCAAATGCACTCCAAATGCGGTCAAACTTCACCCCACCCTCCTTTCATCAAGGAGAAGATAACTATACTTGCACGTGAGATGGCCCCATATCACGTGTACCTCACATACACGTCCGTTTGGCCTCTAGACTTCGTGGTAGATAGAGGACATCATTCTAAGCATCTTTCCTTTTGCACGTGAATTCATTTGAGCCTATTCACTAGGTCAAAATCTAGAAAAACTACTCGGAAGGCAAACCGTGACTAACTCTAGGTACGGGTCCTTACATCACAATCCATGGAAACACATCCACATGTCACAAATACCTATCACAAGCACATTTCATTAACACATTCAATATAAATAAAAGTCAAAAGTCAAAAGGAAAACATAATACACTAGCCAACCCTCCACCCTAAAGAGTGTTCGCCCTTGAACAACTCGGGTATTGCTCATGCATCAAAGATTCCCGTTCCCAAGTCTCCTCCTCAATGCCACGGTGCTGCACGTCGTGAACCAAAAGGAATAGCACGACCCGCAAAAGTTTCTCCATCAACAACAGACATGTCCTCCTTGAAAAGATAACACACCTTCCATAACGCACTTGTCGAGGCACATTGCCCACAACCATCCACATACCTGCGACCGAAGATATCACACAATAACACACATGAAGGCACGTGCCCACCAAACCCAAGATACACACACACGATAAGGAAAACACACATTGAATCTCACAAACAACCCTTGTCCACCTCACCTAACACATGTCACAAGTATTCACATGTCACAACCAGTGTAAGTACATATATGCCCATACCCAACACGTTTAACAAATCAGCACACGTCAACGCATCAACTCTCATCATAAACACCACTACAAGAACAACTCACAAACAAAACACTACCGCACGTTTAACATTCCACTACCCATTCGCCAACACCATACAAGCCCATCCATGGGGAGTTTCCTGCAACCTTCCCACCTTTGACTTTTCGTCCCCAAAAGAGAAACCAAGTAGCAAACATCACGAGAAGATCAAAGCAACACATAACACTTATGAGCATAACAATAACTGGAGCTAGCCAATTAGACGCCGACAACAACTCATGTGAGCAAGTCGACAACAAAGTGAGGTCGAGAAACCTTCCATGGGTCGGCTAAGACCCCGACAACCAAACAAGGCCAACACCATAAGCCTATCGTGAAGCATCCATTCACGAGATTCATATGATTGAACGAGAAGTCACCGTCGACATACAGGTACTTGGCGTTAGACGCTACCGTGTCACCAACAGGATCAACACTCCACAATGTAAAATACCCAACAATGACACCACCGAGATGTGCCGTCAACGGACACCAACAAGTTACAACGCAACCGCACTCCATATGTAGACCTTACCACACAGCAAACACAATGAGGTCACAAGGAAACACAAACAAACAAGAGGGAAGCACTATGTAAACCACAATCAAATTTCCACACATGGAGATCACCATAGCGAGACCATCATCACCGCTAAAACCGCCTCACCGATACGATACAGCAAAAAACCCAACCAATGCCAAAAGGGGACTCAAGATTACTTACAATCCAAGACACAACTACATTAGATGAAGTTTGCCCTCCACCAATTTGGTCACAATCAACATGACGCCCAATGAGTCCAAGGAGTAACTCAAAACAACAAATTCAATACCATACCCAATCACGGCAAGACCAAAACTACTATCGGGCTAACACTACTCACCAACGTTGAGAATCTACTAAAGAATCCCATGAACCAGAAGCCACACAAATAACACCTCTCTCAGAATACGGTCAATTAGAGGATCCACCAAGGTCCCACACAACCTTCACTAACCGAGGCTTGTATTACCTTTCGTTGATAACGTTTACTCGGTCGTTAGACATTCCATGCAATAGAATCCTTTGACGCATGGGAGGTACCCACAACATAGTTCTCCACCCCGGGAAAACTCTCCTCACCTGTGACATGGACAACAACGGAATCCATTGTCACCATTCACAGGTCACAAGGAAATCCATTGCCTCAGGACACTCCACCTACTTCAGGAACCACTAACTCCATTACTTACCAACAATCACGTGCTATATCAACACACCATCAAAACACTCAAAGTGGACCAAGAAATACTTAGGCTTTAGCCTGCCTTAATGTGATCAACGTACTTTCTTGGGTAAAGCACGGAAAACAAGACATGCAAACGCCCGATTCAAGACTTTACGTATCTCCCAAACACACTAACACCCTGATAGCGTGAACCATCTCACTTATCTTAAGGTAACGCACATGAAAGGTTTTCATGAGCACAGATGGAGGGATAATACACCCACACGTAAATGACTAAGTTTATACCTTCCAGTGATCGGACCACGTACAATAACACAATACCACACTCTCAAGACATTTTTAACACATACAACAAAACACAAGACACAGCGGTAGAATATACCGGCCCACACCCTCTCCTCTCCTTAAACCCCACTTCCCACAAGATACAAAGCCAAAGGAATCGGCCCCCACCATGCAAAAGCACACCTGACCCCTGAAGTAATGTTTCCGGGACAAGTGGGTAAAAAGCCCGAACGAGGCCTACCAAATCTCATTTGCGTAATTCTTTACTCACGTGGATGCATCGACCAGACCTTAAAAACCACTCACGCCGATAATCTCCGAGCTCAAACAACTTCCACATTTTACACGTGCGCATCCCCCATTTCACAACATGTTCAGAACATCACTAACGGTCTTTCACACACCACAAACATGACCAGGCCTTTGCTTGACCATCTGAGAACCCGTAACACCTATTAGTCCCTAACCAAAATTTACAATTACCTCTCTAGCCAAATAAGATAACACCTCAAGGACTCAAGGAGCGAGCTATCTGGGCTCGATACCCTCCTGAACCCCAACGCTTGATAAGGTAACCTTAAGAATACCGCTTCCAAGTAAGACTCACCGCCATTGCCTACCACATGAGAATATATTTTACATTATTGAGGACTACGGGAGGGTCACCGTTACCCACACCATCACCTTACGCCTCAAGCTCTACTAGCTGGGATGAAAAAGGAACTACAAGGTTTGATTACTTTAAACTTTCACTAGAAGGAAGTTAATGCCACTCACATATAAAATCAACACCAATCGTTTATAAGTTACTTTTTATTCTCTGTTATAAATATATATATATATATATTCATTTTACTTTTTTTTTAACAGGTCTCCAACTACATTCATTTGAAATAAGAACTCCAATGATCTCCTAAGCTTTACTTAACATAAAATGGTGACTAAGGCCCTCCCGCAGAACATACCCATAATCCTAGAGTTAGCAATAAAAGGTTCACCCTTTCAATAAACAGTACGAGACTCCAATCATCATATCTTTAAAGGAGCATGATACCACCAATAAAACAGTCTTAAGACACGAGAATTGAAAATGGACCCCGACTAAGGATAGTTTAACACGCTCTCTCTATGTCCTCTCACTAGAAGTCCTATGCCCCATGCCTTGCTTTGACTGTGCCGGTCTCTGTTACCATGCCTTGCTTTACCAAAACAATTACTGCGAGTCCATTTTCCCACAGATGAGACACTTGCATCTCTTACACCCTCTTTTCCAATGTCCCAGGTTATACAACGCAAGAAAAATCCCTTGGGAAATCGGTCTCACATGGATGTGTTAGGGTTAACCCCGTCTCGACACTCAGGCCTTCCTCCGTTCCCCTCTTTTTGCCTCTTCTGTCCTTTTCATTGACAGAAAATAATGCTCCCCAAATGATGTGGTTTGATGAGTTTCTCGGCGTGTCTAAATCTTAATTAGTTATCGAATCTTCATCCTCATCGGCATAATCAGGTCTATAATGCCAACCTCCGCCATGTTTAAATCGAACTTTTAATTTCCGGGCTCTCCGCTTGCCCTACTGGTGCGTGAGCTCTTCTGTAAGTACGGTCATAGTTTGTTGAGGTTGGGTACACGAGGGAGGTAATACTCAAAGTTAACACTTGACGATTTCAATACCATTACCAACTGGGCATTTTAGCCATAACTAATCTCAACACATTTATTATCACCACCAGATTCACATTACATTTCCACCAGTATACAAGTTCACACCTTCACATTGAACATATCATTTATACTTTCAAAGTGAATATCTCGCCGTTGAACACCACACCGCTTATTCCAAATACCATACAAAGGCACACACTTAAGCATTCATATATCTACACCCTGTTATTTTTAATATCAACGAAGTATTATCACAATTTAGTTTGTTTTATTTTATTTATTTATTTATTTACGGTTCACATTTCACAAGCTTCAAGTTCATAAACTAAACGCTTGTCACACGACAACTTCTTTTCATGCTTTCATGCTCAAATCATCACAAAATTTCAAAGTTGCACAATTGAAAACTTTATCATGTTCAAACCATTTATCATGCAATTGCTACTAAACAACAAATGCAACTAGTGGGAGTACAACCCGAGGAGGACGTACGACCCTCTTTTACCCGAATTTGGATAAAAGGGGTAGAGGTAATAACATGCCCACACAGAGATACCATACACTTCACATTTTATGTTCAGAGAGACAAAATCATATATTAATTAAGTTCAAAAATTACTAAGGTGTCCAAACATCTTTATTACATTAACTCCTTTTTCAATATCCCCCCCTATGGGGTTAAAAAGCTACACAAAAACAACAAGGACTCAAATAATGATAAACAAAACCACAAACAAAGAATGCTTCCACGGGTGTTCCCGCCTAACGCCCTGTAGGTCCCCGTAGAAAACCAAACACAGAGAGAGGCTAACAACTTACGGCTAGGAGGATCATGTCTCCCCAACCCATCCCATGCTCCCAGGATCACATGCCATGTGTACAAGTGTAGTGTCGTGATAACAATAATTTCATAGATATAATAACAACCACTCAGCGAATACAATCTTCCACCATTGCACAATGTGCTTACACTCTTGCACCACCTCAAGGGTGATTACTTGCTTCTCCAGCTAATAGATGAACTGCTGGTGATTTAACCGCCTCTTGAGGCCAATGGTTTAACCGCCTCAAGGAATAGTTTAACTTCGCCTCACCAGGCAAATAGTTTAACCGCCTGCCAGAAAATAGTTCCCACCCTCACAGTTAACTTACAGAGCCACGAACCCACAGCCCAAGGTTCATAAAATAAGCCCGGCTTTCCACAAACCCCCAGTTTGTACAATAATACACGCAAACACACCGTGGCCATAACGGTGCATAATGTCAAACACTTAACATGTGTGGTGACACAGCATAACTTCAAACACTTAGCATGCATACATTCCACAAACTCACAAATCCGGCCCTGCCGGCGCATATTATCAAACACGTACTAGGCATATTGTATAAGTATATTCACGGGCACATTCACACCATTTTTATTGAACACTTAACATGCACTTAACCACCCAATGTCGAACCACAAAAATGCCATTAGAGGCCAACATTAATATAGAGTGTCACACCTATATGAATTTACATTATAGTACATTATAGCAACAATAATAGTACCAAGAATTTCTCTAACAGTACCTAACCGGACAGAACCGGGAAAGAGCCAACCTACATGTAGGAAAACGTATCACTACGTTAACGATCCCGCTCCCACGCGAATAAGCTATCGCTACGAGAAACACCACAACCTCAACAAGGCGCTTCACCTTTTATATGGATAACTTCAACCCCAAAACGACGTAGTTTGTATTAAATGAATCCCAACATCAAAATGATGTAGTTTGATATTGTACTACAACCTGAAACCACACAGGCACAAAACACTCATGGTCTCACCAAGATCCTTTAACAAAAGACTATCGAACAAAAAAAAAGGGTAAGGAGGCCGCACGTGAGAAGGGCCCTTCTCACGGCACCTCAAATCCTCAGAAGTTGCCACAAGCCTTAACAACATCAGAAGGCTCCTACTAGGGAATATCACTGCACGTGAAAAGCCATTCTCACGTGGATTTCACGGCACTCCCAACCAGGCTCAAACTTGCCCTCCTGCATAACATACAAGATGATTTAACCAAAGTGTGTGGAAAATAAACTCCTAAAACCAAACAATTCCACTCAAAAAGGCAAAGAGCGAGATTAACTCCTCATCCCAAAATTGAGTCATTACATCGTAGACTACAGATATCAATACCATAAAGCCTAAAGCAAACTTCCTGCAACTTTAATGAGCTCTAATTCGACAACCTTCGAGTCACCAAACCTATGAGGCACTCACCCTACCAAAGCATAACTTACAACACTAATCATATTCACTCGCGATATCTCCCACCGGGTTATGACAATAAACCTGCGCCGTCCAAAGCAGACTAGAATGCAATTAATGCCATATTAATTGCAACCAACCACTCTCCACGGATGAATGGCCAAGATCGATAGGCAGTATGGGCATACCATAGTAGCATGGGCAAGAGTAGTAAATCAAAAGAAGATCAATCCATCCCCGACATCCCGTATATCCAGCTGTGGGAAGTCAATGCGTCAGATGGACAACTAGGCGCCTACCAATCTAAGCTTAAAATATATATATCTCTCATTTAACGACAAAATTGGAGTTAGTCTCTTTTTCCAAAGCGTGAATAAGAATACAATAAAAGGATTCTCAAATACATTAAGATAGATATTTTTGAGAAAAAAAAGCAAGAGTTTCATATGCAAGTAGACAGACTGCGAGAGAGAGAACAAACTTTGGAAGTGTTAAGCACCGTTGAACTAAGATCAAGATCAAACCTTTCAATAAATAATACCTCTGTTTATCCAAGATCCAACACAATCATTGAGTCTATTTTTGTGTTGTTTCCACAATCAAAACATCTCCGAACATTCTCATCATATACGAGATCCGTTACGTGAAGAACATTTACCATCTCGTATTTGTCCAATAGTTAATTCGTCTCCACATCACTTACATTACTACATGTCGTTTCTCCATCAATACTTCCACACAGTAATCCACAGATAAATCCAAAACCAACCAAATTAGCTCGTAAGCTGATGAAAGTCTATTCACCCCCCGTCCCGTAGCTCACTTTGGGACCTGCAGATAGTTTTAAACGATTCGACGACACTACAATTCCCAAGTGTCAGAAAAAACAAACTATAAACCCTCTAATTTGGAAGTATGCTAAATTATCTAGGGCTATTGAGACTATTACGGGCCTATTGAGGTATACGCTGGACTATATTGCGATGTGGGAGTCGGGTTAACATATTTCGATTCCCGAGGGGTTAGGATGATTCATCCAAACGATTGTAGGAATTGGAAATTTACTTATGGTTGGCATTATTCCCCTACATATTACGCTCTTGTTGATTCCTCCGCACCTATGAGAAATACTTCCATCATTGCCTCACCCCCCACAAGTGGTCTATTTGATAACCTCTTGCAACAGATTACAAGATATTTTGTCTATTTTTTTGGTGAGTATTTAAACATGAGCCACCAAAAAATCCAATGAATTCACCTCATGCTTCTTTGGCGTCCAAGACCAATGGCTTGGTGGCTTCACCTGTAATCCACTGTGCCTATTCAACACAATTACCAATGAGTACCCACCTCCTCAAGGCATCCCTTCTCAACAAGGACACCATTAAATTTGAGTCCACAATTGTCCTGGACCCGTTATTCAAACCCTCTCAGAAAAAACTATAACAAATATCACTTCAAGGTTTGACCCCATTTTGTCCGGGTTAGACATATTAACCCCATTTTGATATACCTTTCCTTACCTGCCACATACCTTGTTAATGTCCCCAATGATCCCATACTTCCAAGGAATGGTCCAATTGATGGTGGGCTTTAATTTGCACGAGACGGATACAATGACATGGACGGGGAGTTCAAAATTAATGACCCGCTACAAGTCCTTGAAGCACCCCAAGACTAACACCAGGTGATGGAGGATGAAAATTGGAGACTAACGCACTAAACCGAGCTCAAATCCTGACAAAGAGAAGAAGTTACGGCCAAAACAACATCTTTGGAAAAAGTGACCAACTGCCAAAAGATGGTCAATGCCCCTGGTCCAAATCGCCCAAAAGTGGCCATGCTAAAATTCTTCAAAGTGTCAATTTGGGCTTAATGATTCCCAAACAATACCTAGAAATTTATCCATTTTTGCATTTTAGGTGAAGGTAAAATGGTAATTAAAAAAAAAAACTTCTAAGATTGACCAGATGACCGTTGAGCTGACACAAGCAACACTTCAACCGACCTTGGCCTCAGGGCCCAAGCATCAAGTTCAAAGCCTCAAGCCTCGAAGAACGGGCAAACAAGCCTGCCGAAGCCCCCTGTAGCGACTCCACCTTCGACTCGCCCTTTCGACCTTCAACCCTTACTCTGTTTCCTCGAAGCGCCCGCTACCGATTACTCCGACCCAACCTCGAATTCCGACCAAGCTTTATAACCCTCCGACCTTGACTCGCCCCTTTCGACCTTCAACCCCCCAACTCGGCCCAAGCCCGCGGCGCTGGAGCACTCCGACCTTCGACCCTTCGACCCTGTGACCCCGCGACGCCTCGGCACTCACAAACTTCAAACCTTCGGCCCTACGACCACGGATCTCAAGGCCCCGCTACCACACGCCCGACCTTCGACCCTTCGACCCTTGACCTTCGAAGCCTATAACCCTCGACCTTCGACTCGTCCTTGACCTTCAACCCCTAACTCTGAAGCCTCGAAGCCCCCTGCCGACACTTCCGACCTTCGACCCTTCGACCCTTCGACCCTTGACCTGGCGACGCCTTGACCTGCGAACCTTGAACCTGACCCATGACCCACGACCTTCGGCCTCCGACCTTCAACCCTACAACCCGCTGACCGTTGACCTTGGCCCGCCGACACTTAGACCCGTTGACCGGTGACTTTCACCCCAACGGCTCCCTCGACCCCACCGAAGCTGACCCCTGCCGACACTCGACCCTTCGACCTCGACCTTCGTTGGTTAGGCGTTTCTCGCGGCAGCTCCGTTTTTTTTTTTTCTTTCTTTTTCTCGCTGGCTTCACGAGACCCGTCATCTGCGCATTCCTCAACAACTTTTATAGTCACATGCGTCGTTAAAATACAAATTCAAAAGGCAATCATGAGCTCCCTTTTTCGTATGTCAAACCGACCAAGCTCGATCCACAAATAATAATGCACACAAAACATTTATAGCAACAATTTAAGAGCCCAATTTTAAATTTTTCGCTTACCCTTAAAAACTGGTCTCTACTTTGTCACATGAAGAGAGGATCCCCGCTTTGAGTCCGGTCCTTGCAAGAGAGCGAGTTAAACAAAAAAAAAAGCGAGGAAAAGGAAGAGGATTGGTTGAAAAAAAAAAAGAGAGGACCGTTGAGAAAAGAGAGCAGAAATTTTTTTTTTTTAAAAAAAAAAGTACAGAGTTAGTGAAGAAAAAAAGAAAAAGAAAAAAAGAGAGGTTCAAACCCGTAAAAGAGAGGATTACGTCCAATCTTTTTACTCGCGGGGCCTTTATATCCGGCTCACCATTCTCGCAATAAAAAACATCACCCCTTCATCTTCTTTCTCTCCTATCTCGGGCTCCGCCTCTTTTTTCACTTAAAAAAACACAAAAACAACTCCAACTTCAAATTTCCCCTTCTTCTCCCTCACTTCCACATCAGCCCTCCTATCTCCAAATACCAAGAAAGCCCCTTCACAAGTCCCACCGCCAGATCCGTTGGTTCTAATTCAGCAAGTGACTATCGTCGCCATGAGCTCAACCCAAGACTGGTGTCAGAAACCCCAAAGCCGATTCAAACTTTATTTCTTCATTACTTTTTAGCTTATTTACATTGATTTTGATATAATTCTTAATATTTCCTTATATTTCTTTTCTTTTTTTCTTTTATTTTGTTGCGTTGTGTTTCCTTTGTATTTCACTTCTCTTTGTGATATGTGTATGTTGTAATATATAAAGTATAAGAAACAAAAAAACAACAAAGAAAGAAAAAGAGAGAGAGCAAAGGGAGAAGATGAAAAAATGAAAAGAAAAAAAGAGTGATTTTATTTTTCTTTGTGGATTGCCACACTCACACACCCACACATCTATTTTGATATATGTGTTCCTATGTATTTTCAATTGTCCAAACGTGCAGATGAAGGTTCAAAGCTTTAAAAAAGCACACAAAAAAATAACAAAAGGTGTTCCACAAAATGTTTTTGCAAAAACGCCTTTCATAACATGTTTTCAAAATGTGTCTGCAATGTCTCCTTGAAAAAACAAACGAAAAACAAAAATTCAAACGTCTAAGTGTTTTCAAAACCAAAAAAGAGAAGAAAATCAAAATTGGAACTTCAATTTCCCAAAAAAACCAAAATAAAAAAAAAGAAAAAAAAAACCAAAAAATGAAGCAAAACCAAAAACAAAACGTTTTTTACAAAACATAAAAACAAAAAATGTATTGCTTTCTAACAAAAAAACCAAAAAAAAACAAAAAACAAAAAAACAAAAAAAAGCGGAAAATAAAAAATTTAAAAAACATTTTTTGTGACTTTAATTTCCAAAAGCAAACCAAAAAACGAAAGTCAACTCGTAGGATCTCTATTCTCCACTTAAACAAAAACCCAAAATTTTTAGGATACTCCTTTAGAAATTTAGGAAAATTCATTTTAACCACGACTTTAATAAATAACTTAGCTAAATAAAAATCGTAGACTTCTTTAGAAACTTAACCTAGTCATGGCAGTACAAATAAAATAAAAACCTCCTCCTCCTAAATTAGATATCGAAAGGGCGCCTTAGGTGCTAATCCCTTCCCTTACACGTAACCAACTCCGAACCTTTCTCTGATAACGCGTACCACACATTTAAACTACTCAAAGTGGGTAGGGTATCCAACCGTACTCCCAAAAATAGTCGGTAGCCACTTCTAAATTTTCTCACCATTGATCTAGTTTGAGGTCACCCCAAAAGTGGCCCTGATTTAAACTGATGACAACTCCCGGCGACTAGGCTGAGAAATAAGACGAACATTTTCTGTAGTTAAAGTCTGTAACTAGGGATTAGAGGTTACTTTTAATTATAATCGTTGTATATATTTAACCGTTGTGCTAAGTTTTTCATGTTTATTGGTCTTGTCTACTATGATTTATTTATACGCTTTTAACTACCATAATAGTTGTGATTTATCGTTTTAATACTTGCCGTATCTACGGATAACCCTATACCCTAAGTTTAAGACAATTTAAAGCTAATGAGGTTCCCAAGACGGTCCCCAACGCGCCGATCATTATCCGCAATGGGGCCATGCGGGCACTTCACTCAAGCTTCGAGGTTCTTTTTAGGCACGTCCTTTTAAGATCCTCCCAAGAACTCTTATAACACGGAGCCCTATCGAGGAAGTTTGGGAACCAACGAATAAGATGTGCATAGCACCCGAGGCCCATCAGTAGTCATTGACCCACATTTTGTTTGCTCATTCCATGCCATGCTAACCTTTGTTTTTCAGAGGTTAGGCCCTAAGTCATCCCCCTCACATATTAGCCGTTTTTTTTACTACCGGTTTATTCTTTTCCCGTCTAACCGCCCTGATATATATTAACCTGTCCCTCCAACTCATCACCATGCATAACACAACATTCATATAAAAATGCAACTTTCGGCTCATCTCCCCAAAGGCCCCCAAGACAAGAGGCCGCCGCAAAGCAGGCCTAGCGATCTCGGATATTATCCAACTTCATTGAGACTTTCCGCCTGTGGGAAACCCACAAGCGTAACATGTTATCATGTAAGACGACTGACTACACCAAGGAGGTGCAAAACAATAATGGGAGGCAAAGGGTCGACGAAAGTAGTAACATATACATACAACAAGCCTTGGGGGATTTGCTCCATGTGACCGAGCCATCGGCCGATGCTGCATATGCTTGGGGCAGCCATATTTCGGGAGCCTCGACAAAGGGTGTTGACTGAACTGCATGTATCTGGTTCTACAATAGAAGAATACAAAAGATTATTAGATATACTCATGGAAAACAAACAAGATCTATCCTACCCGAGCTCCGAAGGTCATGTCGGTTAGTCTCATTGGGGAGATTACGGGGAAAGCCAAGAGTGGGACTCACCGGGCGGTCACAACCTACGGTGGGCGAGAATATCTTCCATGGGCAACAATCAAAGAAATAATACCGACCGCAAATGGGTAAGGCAGGCACACAAACCGCTTACACTAGCTATATACGGGCTAGTCATTTTCCCGAGGATACCGGCTCCACATCGATGGGGCAATTGTAGATTTCGTCCAAACAGTGGCTCAAAGTGATGTGACCCTACTCTCCTACTATCTTACGCGAAACCATCCAATCTCCTACTTTACCGAGGAGTAAAGGCCTGTGACAGCCCATGGGGTGCCTACCTCTCCTGCGTACCGGGCCGCAAGGTCATTTCCCTATAAGAAACTATCGTTTCCTTCACGTTTATCAAGTACCAACCACAACACTATTGTATATTCTCACAAGGAAGTGGAGCCTACCAAAAGACTTTTTGAAAGCTAG
>CM042087.1:15065973-15090209 GCA_023512835.1 Taxillus chinensis
TTTGGTTTTATGTTGGAAATTGAAGTCCTAAAATATGTTTTTTGTTACTTTCCCCTTTTTTTGGTTTTTGAGTTAGAAAACATTTTTGGTTTTTGTGTTTTGTTAAAAAAAACGTTTTGTTTTTGTTTTGTTTTTGTTTTTTTGTTTTTTTTTGTTTTTTTCTCTTAGGAAAACGTATTGGTTTTTTGTCTCTTTTTTGTTGTTTTGGTTTTTTTTTAGAATTGCCATATCAAAATACATGCATATCAAAATAGAACGTGAATTGTGTGATTATGACATACAAAAATAACATAAAGCACAAAACCAGCCTCTCTCTTTTTTTCTCTTTTTTTCCTTTTTCTTTCTCATATCTCTCCTTTTTGTCTTTTTTTTTTTCTATTCTTCACATACTACAATTACAACATATACCTACAACCAGGAAAAAAAAAACAAACTAAAAATAAATTATATAAGAAACATACAACATATACCCAACAACAAAACAAAATACAAGAAAACATATTACATCAAATATGAATATACATAAGTAAAAATGGTAATAAATATAGAACCGACTTTTGGGGCTTCCACCCGGACTTTCGCTTGGATCTTTGTCTGCACTCTGATAGTGCGTCTTGAATTACCAAATCGCCAAGTTGCAATAGCGAAATGGCAAAAATTAGTTGGGATTTTGATTTGGAGATTGTAGTGATGTGTGGAGATGAGAGAAGATGAAATTTTTTTTCCGGGTTTTGGGTAAAACGGGAAAAGAGGATGATGTATCCTTTTTTAGGATTAAAATTTTTTATGGCCGGAATTGAGGAGAGTAGTGTAAGGAATAGGGGAATGACAAGGAATTGTTTTTTTTGTGTTTTTGTTTTTGACGAAGGAAACGTTAGGAACAAGAAGGGTTAGAACTGAAGTCGTTTTTGTGTTTTTCGTTTTTCGGGGAAAAAGAGAGCTAGAACGAGAAAGAGGGAAAGAGGAGTTGAAAAGGATGGGCGATTTTGATTTTTGGGATAGGGGAGAGTGTTGAGCGAAAATCGGGTGTTCCTCTTTTGGGATTAGGGAGCCGGGCGTAATCTTTGGGTGTTCTCTCGGTCTTCTTCTTTTTCTGTGCAAATTTTTTTTAAGGCGTGAATCTCTCTCTCCCTGGAACTCTCCTTTTGCATGGACAAAAGATCGCATTTAGAGAATTGGGTCGGATTGCATTGATTGCGGCATTTAATGCTGTATTATTGATGCAATATTTTTTATTTTTAGATTCTGTCTTTTGTTGGAGGGAACAACGACTTGTGCAACTCGTGATTGTCCTTTTTTAATTTTTCATTTAGCCCTTGTGACCGACAAGTGTTGAAAAACACTCGTCGGATGGCGACTCATAACGAACGTGTCCCGCGAGTAGCTAGTGAGAATGCCAAGAGAGAGCTAGCGAAAGAAGCCAAACAACGAAGGTCAACGAGTCAAAGGGTGAAGTGTCGGCAGGGTCAAGGTCAACGGTCAATCGGGTCGAAGTGTTGGCGGGTCGAAGGTCACGTCAAGCATCGGTCAAAGGTGATGGGTCGAAGGTCAACGGTCAACGGGTCGAAGCGTCGGCAGGTCGGAGTGTCGGTAGACTTACGGCTTTCAAGGCTTCGAGGCTTCGAGGCTTCGAGTCTTCGAAGCTTCGACCTGCCGACACTTCGAGGCTACGAGTCACTTTTTTTTTTATAACTTTTAATTACCTTTTTACCCTCACCCAAAATGCAAAAATGGACGACCTTTTGGGGATTGTTTAGGAAGACCCGTATTTGCTTAAATAGATGTTTTGGAGAATTTCGCATAGTCACTTTTCCAGGCAGTTTGACCAGGGGCATTGACCGTCTTTTGGCAGGTTTGACTTTTTCCAACGAAAGTTGTTTTGGCCATAACTTCTTCATTTTAAATCAGAATTGAGCTCAGTCAAGTGCGTTAGTCTCAAAATTTCATCCTCTATCACCTGGCGTTGATCTTGGGGAACTTTAGGGGCTGGCAACAGAGGTTATCAATTTTGGGCTTCCCAATTCGTGTCAATGCATCTATCTTGTGCAAATCGCAGGGAATCTCTAAGGACTTGTTCAACAAGGTATACGGCATGGGCAAAAAGGTATATACATCAAATGGGGTTAGTATGTCCAACTCGGACAAAATGGGGTCCAACAATATTGACAGCAATGACAACTCAACCTCGTGGGAACAACACAATCCAATAGTATATCTTTCAGAACATGTATCGTGCTTCATGATGAGCGTTAGACACTTACTGTACTTCATGCTGATCATCTTTACTTGTGTCATGCATTATGTTTTTGATAATATTCTCATACTTTCATTATGGGAGGATGTTTGTGTCTCCAGATTGAAGTCGCTTAAACTAACATAATTAAAGATATATGAATAGAACCTCCTTAGGATTTCATGATTCTAATTTCCATCTCTCACCACATGTCCAATGCTTTTTCATATTGATTGCAATATTAACATGCTTGGTTGAAGAAATGAAATGGGTTAGCTCGGAATTCCTGGTGGATAAAATTACAGTTGCTGTCTGATCAATTTTTGAAGTGAAGTTTCCTCAATGATAGACAACAATTTCTTAAGATCTAAATATTAAGCAGGAAATGTCCATCGAGAGGATTGCATAATCTAAGGGGGAGAAAAAGCTTTATCTATTACCCAAGTAATACCCCCTTTATATATCTCGTGACTTCTTTCCAGGCTGTCTATCTGAGGGGGAGTCTTTCACGAGAGGATCGCACGATCTAAGGGGGAGCAAAAGCTTCATTTATTACTTCAGTAATAACCCCCTGATATGTCTCAGATGCTCTACCCTATAACTCTTACTTTTAGATCTGACTGGGCATACATTGTTGAATCGGAATTGTGGCATGATTGAATGTTTTTGTTTCTTCAACTGTGCATCTTAATATGATAATCAATTGATTGTTCTTGGCATGTGTTCTTTAATCCATACTCACTCATGAATCTTAAGTTGGCCAAATCATATAGATTTAATTAATCTTAGCTACGTCGTTCAACATGAAGGTTTCGCTATGTTGACCAATATGAACTTATGTGTTTCTTATTTGTCATATGCATTGATTTCAGTAAAAATGATTCTTAACTCGTATGTATGTGACTCGCTTCATTTTAATGCATACGTTCGGTTTGTTTTTCATTAGTTCGGATTATGCTGACTTTTCTGTATCTATTTTATATCCATACTAATCTCAGCCTGTCAAGTATTTTGTTCTTTTAGTTTATCTTTGTGAAGCTACAGGTTCAGATTCTCTTTGTATTTTCACCGATGTATATCTTGTCTGATGTCTCGGATTTGAAGTGTTGTGGTACTTCTTTTCTATTCGACTAGAAGACAGCAAAGGAATCTACTTTTCTCTTACAGCACTTGTTTCTATGGACTCAGTCTGTTTTTCATATGGTTATTCTTATACGGATTATCTTTACCCCAAATGAAAGTCGGTTCAATTCCTTATGACTCTTGGAACTCTCAAATCACAATAAACAAAGCATTATCTCACATTGCGTATTTTTGAGCAGGGATAATGATGGTCCATTAAATACACGTCTCGAGTCGAGCAATTAGTCACTTCATTTTTCGAAAGATGACATACAACTATCATAAATGCTTGGTTCTGTTGCCTCTATGTCATCTCTTTACTCGAGGGCACTAACTATCAAGTTTAATGACATCAAATTGTCAGGCGGTTCACTGTTCATTTTGCTTTTACCCTAGACTCGCCAGCATCCACTGACCTACTATATATATCCTAAGCCTTCAAGCAAGAGCGACTTATCACGGCTCCACTGACCCGCTTTAACTGCTTGTGGAGCTAGGGATGAGTGCCCTGAGCTGAGATCCTATTAAGAGTCGTGTTGAGCCGTTGAGCTCATGAGCCATTAAGCTCGTGGAGCTAGGGCTGAGTGCCCTGAGCTGAGATCCTGCTGAGGATCGTGGACAAGCTATCCTGAGTGGGCAGGCTGGGTCTTGATGTTTGTTTGCATACTGAGTCCTGATGATTGTGCACACTATATAGTGCACGAGTACATTAAGCATATAGTATAGACTTGTATGTTTGCATGATGTGGAGTATTAGGGTCACCTATTGAGCTCATAGCTCACCCCTACTTTTTGTTTACCTTTTTCAGGTGTACCCCGAGACTAGTGGAGGACTTTCTTCCAGGTGGACGTGCCCACTACTTTGATGTATGATACAGTACTGTATTCTGTATTGTTTTGTGTGATATCCCGGGCAAGGGTCCGTGGACAGTTGTATTACACACTGTTTGTCATATGATGTTTGTATCATTGTTTGACAAATTGTATACATGTTGATGTATGAGAAAGTATAGGATTACCCTTGATGTATGACTATACAAGGTTGCATATTTGAGACAGCACCCGCAGTGTAGTCTCTATTGGTGCTAGTCACCTATCCCTTGACCTTTAGGGTGCAGGCGAGGGGAAGTCATGTTCCTGGCTCCATGTACCCCGAAATTCAGGTCGTAACAAGACATATGTATGCAGATTGAAGAAAGTCTTGTATGGCCTAAAGCAAGTTCCTAGAGCATGGTACAACCGACTGGATGGATACTTAAAGAGAATGAATTTCAGCAGAGGTACAGTTTCATAATTTGTATATTCTGAATTCAGACAGAGGACAACTGGCTACCATAGTCTATATAGATGACATTATCTTCGAAGGAAGTCACTCAGGAATATGCGAAGAATTTGCTAAAAGAATGAGTGATGAATTTGAAACATCTCTCATAGTATAATTGACATACTTCTTAGGATTGCAAATCAAGAAGACTATTGGGGCTATATTCATATTTCAGCACAAGTATGCTAAGGAACTACTAAAGAAGTATGGTATGAAAGATAGCAAGCTTGTTGAAACCCCAATGGCTACAGGCTACAAACTACACAAGGATCAAGAAAGCAATAGTGTGGATCAAAAAGAGTATCAAAGCATGATTGGAAGCCTCTTATACATTATAGCCTCTAGGCTTGATCTTATGCAAGCTATGTGTCAGGCAAGTAGATATCTAGTAGACCCCAAGGAGTCTCACTTGTTGGTAGTTAAACAGATCGTTAGATACGTAAATAGTACATTAGAAATGGGGTTGTGGTACCCCTCTAAGGACTCCATCGAATTACAGGCATACACTGATGCAGACTAGGCTGGAAACATTGATGATAGATGTTCTACTAGTGGCTGCAATTTTTATCTGGACTCCAAATGTGTTGCATGATTGAGCCATAAATAGAACAGTGTGGTCTGTAGCACAGTAAAAGCTGAATATGTGGTTGCACATGCTGCATGTACTCAGGTGTTATGGATGAATACTCAACTGTCAGACTCGGGAGTCAATGTGGAGTTACCTGTTATTCGATCCCATTTTATCTGGGTTGAACATACACATTCATTTTTGCTTTAAAATATTTTTCTACCTGTTACTCACTTTATATAGATAAATGAAGAAACGTGACCGCTGATTCAAAAGGATGCAACTTCAATGACTTATTCAGAAAGTCTTTAAAATGTCAAAAAAAAAAAAACCAGTCTCAGGTGATAGAAAATCAAATTTGAGGATCAACGCCTTTGATTGTGCTCAAATCCGAGTTCAAACGAGGAAGTTATGGCTAAAACTGTATTTGGACCATTAACGGTAGTCAATTGACAGCCAACATCCAAAATAGCACCCCAGATCATGTCACGTACCTCATTTTCTTATTCCTCTCATCATTTTGAGAATTTTGATGTATATATTGCATATATTCCCTCATAGAGATTATTTTCAAAAAATAAAAAATGTTTTTTCTGCAATAAAGCGATTTAGGGACACGCAGTACAGGCTTGGCGGAAAAATAAAATCATTTTAAAATAAAATTGACATGGGAACGCTCGTCCCAACGCCCTGAGTTCAAAAATAATTTTTTTGAGATTTTTTGAAATTCAGGTCGCCTTACGATCCCAAAAATCAAAAGACATCAATTAAAACTACTCAGTGTAAAAGTCAGAAATCCTAGCCGACATCCTTTTTCCTTTCCCGCCTACCCCAATCCACATGTCATCTCCTCATTGGTTTAAGAATAAAAAAACAAAAAATCAAATAAAAAAAGCAAAAAGCAAAAAAATAAAAGAAAAAATAAAAACAAAAACCGGTCAACTCTCTCTCTCTCTCTCTCTCTCTCTCTCTCCTCCATCCTGTATCATCGCTTTCATGCAGGCAACAATGCACGCTACTTCTTCTTCCCCAGGCGCAGTGCAGAGACGCAGTGATGCAGGCACACAGATCCGCCAATGGTATGGATTCCTTCCCCCTTTTCCTTGCCCTTTTTCCTTCCCGTCTTTTCCCTACCTTGCCGAAACCGACTTTCCCTTCTACCGCTGCAGCCATGCCCTACCAGCTAGCCCACGCCTATGCCTCATCTCTCCGTGCCGCACCCAATCAAACCCTAAAACCTCACCCATCTCCTCTCTATATAACCTATCTTCTCCACGAAATCGAGGGGGGCTCTCTTCACGATCCAAAAATCCACTCTTCAATCTCCATCTCCCTCAAATCCCTCTAGAGAGTTCCCCACGGCCGAAAATTGTAACTGCTGGCTGTTGCCTTTGTTCCACCCCTGCCCTGAGCCGCCGCCTCTTATTGACGTTGTCTCCCTTCATGATGCTCTTGCTACACCTCCATGGCCCAAGCCCCCCGAACGGCAAACACAACTATAACCCCACTCAAGATACAACTGCCGGCTTCCTTGACTACACATCCAATCACTCCTGGGGCCATCACTGCCTGCCGCTATCACTAACTACAAAGCCCCTCGCGACTCCGTACTGCCGCATCGCCATCCTCGCCCACCACCAACCAAGGAATCGAGGAGGGTGTCTCTACTCGTGAAATTGGTGAACGGTGTCATCAAAAGTCCGTTGTTGTTACGCTCTTCATGGGATCGAAGACTGTTTTCAAGTTTTTTTTTTGTTGCGGTTCGTGCTTGTTATGTGGGTATTTGAATTTTCTTTATTTTCTACCTTGTTTTGTGATAATAATCGAAGCTCGTGATCTGTTTTTAATATGCAATGTTTGTCAAGATGTCTTGTTGATGTGTAAACCAATCTTCTTGTTGATATAATTTTTTCTTTCGTTTGTTAGTGCCCGTGCTCTACTCCTTGCTCTGTGTTTGTTTGAGAACCTCCATGGCCACGGTTATTATGGTGTTTTTTTATTTTTTTATTTAATTCAGTTCTTAGCTTTGTTGATCTTGGCTTTGTTTTTGGGTTTTCCTACGTACAATGGTCTGTGTAAATTTTTCATGCCATAAGCTAATTTTTCTGATATCCTATACTGCTCTTTGGGTGTCTGTCATTCCCTTTGGTTGCGTGAATCTGTTTTACTATTCCTATTGAATCCGTTGTGATGAACTGGGTCCCATGTCCCTTCACCGCATGAGCTATTTTTTAAACAAAGAATTGGTTTTGTTAAACCTGGTTTCACTAAATCTATTCTCACTGAAATTGTTTGCACTTGATTTTTCTTACCTTGAATCTAGTTTAGTCTTGTTTTACTGATTTTGTAATCTTCCTGTTAGTGACCCCCTCGTGTGAAGACTTGGTTTTGCTGAATTTGGGTTAGGAGGAAATTTCATGTTAGTTTTCTTTAAATAATTATACAAGGTCTTCAGTTCTAATTTGATTTGCTCTTAGCGTGGGTGTAATGATCTCATGACATATTGATCATGGTTTTCTCTGTTGGGCATTAGTTTTATGCAAATTTTGGTTCAGGCTATGGGGTCGCTGTGTTTCTTCTAACCTTTATTTTTCAGGTGACTTTATGCTTGTTTAAAACCCTTGTTTTGCAGGTGATTTTATGTTCCTCGTTTTCATGTTTTATTTTCATTCTTTTTTTAGAGTTTACCTTTTGGAACAAGGTCTCATGTGACCTCTTTCATTTTTTTTTGTAACTTATAACCAAAATTAAAATAGTGAAAACGAGAGAGAAAAATAGGAGGAAAAAGAAAAAAAAGAAAAGAGAGATTTTTTTGTTTTGTGGATGTCACAAGCACACACAATACATTTATTTACTTGTTCTATTTTATCAATAAACAAAACAAAACAAAACAAATCAAAATGTTAAAAAAGGGTGTGCTTTCCAATAGAAAAAAAAAAGAAAAAAATGTTTTCTTTTTAAAATGAAAACAAGAAAACAACAAAAAACAAAAACAAAAAGATTCTTTTTGGTACACATGTCAATGCATCTTTTTAGTTTAAGGCTTATAGTTATTTTAATTTTTTTAATTCTTATAATTTAACCCAATTAGAACAAATACTTAGACCCTTAGGTAAATAAAAATTTAAGGACTTAATTAATCTTTTATAGTTATTCTTTTATGTATATTTCACTCTTTATGATTCTTTTTAGGATAATTGAACTTAATATTAACCTTATCAAATAATTTAGAAAAAAGTAGGAATTATAAGTCTTTAGAAAAACAAACTTAGTGTAAGCAAGTGAAAATTAAAAGAAAAAGTTAAAACAAATTAGAAACCTACCAAACTCCTAAGATAGGTACCGAAAGGGCATTGTGGGTGTGCTAATCCTTCCTCGTGCGTAACAAGCTCCCGAACCCAGCTTTGGCAACATAGACCATTTTTAGGTGACCAACTGTACCCTAAAAATAGTTAGTGGCGACTCTACTCTTTTTTATCACCATTTGGGTGAAGGGTGGGAGAACTGCATCCCCAAAAGCAGGTTTTCCCCCGGACGAAATCCGGTGATGACAGCTGGCGACTCTGCTGGGGACAGTTAGAGAGTCAAGCCTAGGATTAGGATTAAGAGGTTTATTCTTTGTTTTAAATTGTGTTATTCTTTTATTCTTTATTTATTCTTTATTTAATCGATTTATTTAGTGTACTTAATCGCCGTTGCATGATAGTTTTGATTTACGTGCTTTAATGCCATGATAGTCATGTTTTACTGCTTTCCCTAATTATTGCATTCATGGATAAACCCTATACTCGGGTTTTTATCACAGTCTAAGTTAGCGAGGTTTATTAGGGTGCCCTGCGTGTTGATTATTATCCGTAAAGGGACCCCAGACTCCTCACTCAAGCTTGAGGTCCTTTTAAGGCCACCCACCGGTAAATCCATGGTGTACGGAGCCCTTTATAGAGAAAATTTTAGGACCAACGAATAAGATAGATTCAACAATAGGAGCCCATTAGGGGCATTGACCCACATATTGTTTGCTCATTTTAGCCTTCCTTTTGAAGGATAGATGCATTCACATTATACGATGTTGTTTATTGTATATTATCTTGTAAATATTACTCTATATATTTTAAATCTCATGTTGATGTATATTATTGTTCTTTTTATTAACTTTGTCTTAATTCATATAGTTGTTTATTATTGTTTTTTTATGAATCTTAATTTGATATATATTATTATTCTTTTCACTAACCTTGTATAAATATTAATGCCTTTTTCTTTTGCTAACATTATCTTGTGTGTATATATATATATATATATATAATTTGACTTCATTCATACAACTGTTTATATAGTTTTAGGACATCAATATTCAGGAGTACATAAAGCATCACCAGATTCATGCATTTCAAAACCAAACAACATAAAAAAGGAGGTCATGTAAATAATACAAACCCTTAGGACTCATAACATGCTTCATTCATCACTCTAAGAAGAGTAGGTATTTAAATCTCTCATGCACATCCTTGCATTCATGCATGCCTTCAGCATAAATTTTTTTTTTAAAATGAAAAAAATAAAAGGAAGTTTACCACATATCACTTCTGTCGCGATCAATGCAATCAAAGATCCTAACATCATCAATCATCCACTTCAATGACAGAACTCAAAGTAGTCTAGTGCTCCAAATGTCAGCTCGTGTAATGACCCATGTTTGGGGTTTCAGTAGTTAACCATGTGATGGAGTGCACATCGAGGGATGTGAATATCAGTACGACGATGTATGCGTCGAATAGAGTGTTTTCGATAGCTAAAACATGTGAATTAACCCCCAATTCATGGAATTGGAATTATGAACTCCAGAGTTTGAGAAACTCGATTTATATTGTTTTGGTATGAATTGATGTTGTTTTGGTAGCCTAAGATGGCTAGGATGAGTTCAAAAGCCATTTGTGGGATGAATTAGTGCTTAAAAATGGAGATTTAATGGGTATAATTGGGTTTTGGGATGAAACTGGAACAATGCAATCGATAGTTTGCGACTGGGGAACTGCTCGAGGCAAACTTCGAGCAGAGTGTCGAGCAAAGCATCAAGCAGGAGCCTCAAGCATGTTGCTCGAGCTTAGAGTGTCGAGCAACATCAAGCAGAGCTTCAAGTTAGGTGTCTCGAGCAGTTAGACAGTGCAGTTGCAGTGTATGTTGACAGGGTGCCTGGACCTATTTACATTGTAACCATTAAGTCAAGTATTATACTTAAGTTACAATATAAATAATGAAATACCCCCTATCTAGATGCAAAGAAAAATACTAGAAAATCAAATTCTCACTCATTCAAAATGTGAAAAATGGGATTTAGTGTAAAATCCCGAAAATATGCAGTTTTTCGTAGTGGTGACTTTTTGGAAAGTGGGGTTAGACCTCTCAGAAAAATCGCCAAAAATCAAATTATCTCAGTTATGGTATGAGGAGCCAATGCTAGGACTTTTTATTTTAAGAAAATAGCTTCCACGAAAATTCTCTCTCTTGGTCAAGACATGAGGATATAGTTGTGAACTCTAGTGGTCATGTGTGCCTGTGAGGTTATCTTAATAAGTCTAAGGGGCTACTGTTGAGGGCCTGGGAGGTGAGATTTCTTTATAGCCTGAGAGGCAATACTGTACCTGAGAGGTACGGCGGGGCCTAAGGTAATAACTGTACCTGAGAGGTAATATCGTAATATATCGGAGATGCAATGTACCTGGGAGGTACAATAGTAACGTACCTAAGAGGTAATAGAATATTGTGTCTGAGAGGCAATGCTGTGCTCGAGGGATAATACGATGCCTGAGAGGCCATACTATGCCTGAGAGGCAACATTGTGTCGAGGAGGCCATACGATGCTTAAGAGACAATACTATGCTTGAGAGGCCATATTGTTCCTGAGAGGAAATACTGTGTATGAGAGGTAATACTGAGCCTAGTGAGGCAGTGTGATGAAACCATCATGGTTGGTTTCATGCTATGGTTTGGGTCATGAGGCCTAAGGTGTCAAAGTGGCGGTGAGGGTGGTCGGCACTATGAGAGCCTCATGGTATGTTGACGGTTATGGTTATGGTTAGCTCGTATACATACGTGTACCGTGTATGACCTTTAGGTCTGTTATGATATGTTATGCTCGATTGTATACCTGTGTGTGAGATCTATGTGACATGTGGGACTTTAAGTCCATGTGAGATGTCAATTGTGCCCGGTGGCATATTCGGTGGTTGAGTTTGAGCTGAGTTGAGCTCAGTGCAGATGTACCCTTACGTGGATGTGATAGGTGGCTAAGGCCCCCCTTGGTTTGTGATGTACCCTGTTAGGTGAGGTTAAGGCCTGATGAGCTTGTTGAGTTGATATGATCTTGTGAAGAATCATGGAGGCTGTGCCTTGAGGTGATATGGATCTTGTTTAAGATTGTAGTAAATATGTTGGGTCCTTGTATGGATAGGATAGGCTATCTTGCTGATGTGATTTGTTGATAATCCTATTTTGGATTGTGGAGAAACATACCAAGTCCTGATAAAGAGAGGATGTCCTGATGTAATGTTGTATTGATGGGATGTTATGAGGCTTCTGATGACAAGTGGTAGAGACCCCTGAGATGTTATGCTGGTGTCAGAGTTTGTTGGTTATCAGGAAGGTGTTCCATGATATCGAAAGTCCTCTGAAACCGAGGTGCTTGAGCGGCATGTCCCGCGGAGCGGCGGTATTAGATTAGAATATCTATCCCTTGGCACTCAGTGATGGCACCAATACATTGTGAGAGTTGTCTGGAGAGTTGGAGGTTAAAAACAAGGAATTTGTTCCCTGATTTTAGTTTCCTCCAGGCTGCGTCTTGACGTTTATTGTTTGTATAGTTATGCTTTGAGCATGTATTGAGTGAAGGGTGTAGAGTGATAGGATCCCTACTGAGCTGTGGTTGCTCACCCCTCCTATTGTGTTTGTTTTTGTTTGTTTCAGGTCCTTACAGGAGCTAGGAGGTTCACCAGAGTGGAGAACTTGTGTGTGTTTGTTTGTTTTGTTAGATTAGAAAAACTACGACGTAACCCCGTAAGGGAAAGAACATGTATGTATTTGTGTTTGTATTGTGATTTGAAATGAGATTTCTGTATATGTGTGATATGGTTTTAGGGACGGCACCCATGCTAAGGTCCCTCTCTCAGTGTTCTCACCAACCCCTTGTCCCTTCGGGTGCGGGCATGAAAATTCACTACTCGGTTTCTACGGGCTGAAAAGACAGGACGTGACAGCTTGAATCCGTTAAGGGAACATTCAAGCTAGCAAACAAGAGAACTACAGAAAATGAAGAACAAGCTTTGTGATCCCTTTGGGAACTCTCTGGGCATATATAAGTGTTTCCTTTAAAAAAACAAAAACAAAAAAAACAAAAGTTATTTTTCTGTTTTCCAATAAAACAAGTTGTACATACATTTTGCATGCTCTTTAGGTTTCTAGAACTTTGTTCCCTTATTTGGCATTTTGGAAAAATATAAACTAAGTTGTTTTACCCATATTTTGCGTACAATGTCCATTATCACTTGTTTACTCTCTTGACATGGGTAATAGGCCCAACATGGGCATACCGAATAGAGAATTTGGGCTATCTAGGTTTACCCAAAACCAAAAGGAGGATCAGATGAGTAATTACCATTGAAATCAAGGGACCAGATCCAAAAGAAGCGGCATCCACTTCAAACAGGGGCATTTGACACCGGGGGTTTCTTTTGTCGCCAAGAGATAAGTTTATTTTCATTTGAGCATTTTGAGACAAATTTTGATTGTTTAAAATGAAGAGAAGCTGTCTTTTCTTTCCTCATAATACTACCATTGCTAGCCCTTTTGAGCCTTAGTATGTTTCTTTCAAATAACTTGATCCGTAGTCCACCCCACACTAGGGCAATTAAGTGTCAAGGCCCCATGCTGGGGCAATTTTATAAAATAATTCTTATATTGGGGAAGTTTTTGAGATCCCTCATAGATACATAATCTATAATTGGGGTAGTTTTTGTTAAAAAAAAAAGCAAAAGAAAATAAAGAAAGAAAAAGCATAACTCTCACATTAGGGCATTTTTGAAAACCCCTCATAAAGATACCCCACAATCGGGGCAATTTTTGTTAGATAGAAAAACAGAGCAAAAAGAAAAAAGAAAAAAAAAGGGAATATTTTGTATAGCAAGATCCTACATTGGGACATCTTTGTAAAGTATCCACGCATTAGGGTAGTTTTAGCAGTTTTGTTAAATGCCCTAACTAGGGCAATTTTTCATTCATCTTACATGGAAGAAATAAAAGTCCAGTCTGAACTATGGATCAAATCTAGCCTAAAATAGGTTTGAGCCATTTTATACCCTTTCTTGTTAAACCCAGTAGCCCAAGCATACATTACGGTCCTAATAAAGTCCTCTCAGATTAAACAATCAACATTATTTCTCAAATGCTCAAAAAGAAACAAGGTCATGAATATTCAAGGCGGACTTGATGAATACCCGCAAGGGCATCAAGGGTAAAATACAAAGCCATCTACAAGGCAGAAGGAACAACAAGCAAAAAATAAGACGGGCTTAGTGAAAACCCGAAGGGGCATTAAGAGAAAAATTCAAAGCCAAAAAAAGAAGGTCAAGCATTCCAGACCCAAGATCAGTCAACATCTTCTCCATTAAGTCTTTGAGCATCAAGACTTAAGCACTCAGGTATCCCCTCAAATCAAGCCTCTACGCATCAAGTTCAAGTTTTGAAAGCATTTTCTACAACTGAGCCTTTGGCATCAAGGTCCAAAAACATCAAGGGTCCAAGACTACCAAGCAAGTAGCCAAAATATCCAATCAAGTCCTTAAGCCTCAAGATTCAAACAATCAGGCATTCTCTCCAACCTAGCCTCTGAGTACATAGATCCAAATTGTCAAATAACATTTCCATTTTCACGTAAATTAGGTTAGCCCGTGGATATTTCATCATGAAAGATTTTCAAACCCTTAAATCCATGCAAGGCCTAGTTGGTAGCTACACTTAGATAGTTCAGATGAATTTTGGAGGGCTTCCCCTCGAAAGCTTTTACCCCTCTCTCAAGCGAGGAAACAAGTGGTGATTTTACATTGCATATTCCTGTTTCAAAAAAAAAAAATCAACAAAATTTTGTTTTCAAAATCCAACAACTTTGTGTGCGTTGTTTTTAATAAAATGCTTATGCCCAGTTGAGTTTCTCAGGTTGTTACTTAGCAAAGATGCATTGGCCAAGCAAGAAAGGGTTCTCGACTGAATGAACCTGCTCCCCAACCGAAGCCAAAGATACTGTCTCAGAGTACAATAATCGTAAGCATAGTTTCTTGAGCTGTGAAATTTTGAAAGAGGCAGGCAAGCCTCTTTAGCAGCTGATGCACCTTCAACTAAAGAGTTTTCTAGAATCCGATTCCCCAGCAAATCCCTGTGAAATCCAACAGCACCAACCCCCAATGGTTTAAGCTGCCTTTTAACATAAGATTCATCATACATCCTAGACATGCATCTCATTGCATTCCATACATCACTTGCATATATTCATCATTTTCTTCAATTTCAAGAACGTTGTTACTTTTGGAAATCCCAAGAGATCATCCTCAACAAGCTTCCCAAAATAACCAAGCTCTAAAGGCTTCCGCCGTTTAACCATAAAAGTCATCCCTTGCGACTTCCCTAGCCCTAGAAGTATCTATGGCAATCAAATACACATCTTATTCTTTTTTCAGGTAACCTCGTAGAGCGATCTCATTGAGTGAAATCATAGAGGGAGCCCATATTGAGTCATTAGCAAATTTCTTTAGCAATCATTGATTCCATTCTAAGCCCTAAATGCATTTTAGTCCCTCTCAACCTTAGATGACATCAAATGTACATACCCTTATCCTTTTTATCCTCTCGGGAAGTCCGCAGGCAATTCCCCTGCACCTATCCCATATTTCTTTTTCATATTTTTAGGAAGACTACCGGTAGGTCCCCGATACCTATCTTCAGTCGTTAAATTTACTTTTAGGAAGTCCATAGGCAGTTCTCCTGCACCGATCCCATCTTACTTTTTCATCTTTTCAGTAAGTCCATTGGTCGGTCCCCGGTATGTATCCTCAGTTTTTAAATTTACTTTTGGGAAGTCCACAGGCAGTCCCCCTACACCTATCCCATCCTTTCTTTTTAATCCTTTCAGGAAGTCCACCGGCAAGTCCCTAGTACCTATCCTTAGTCTTTAAATTTACTTTTGGGAAGTCCACAGGCAGTTCCCCTGCACCTATCCCACCTTCTCTGTTTTATTCTTTCCAGAAGTTCACCAGCAGTTCCCCAGTACCTATCCTCAGTTGTTAAATTTAATTTTGAGAAGTTCGCAGGTAGTTCCCCTGCACCTATCCCACATTTTCTTTTCAATTTCAAGTAAGTCCATCGGAAGTTCCCCTGGTACTATCCTCAGTTATTAAATTTATTTTTGGGATGTCCGAAGGCAGTTCCCCTGCACCTATCCCACATTTTGTTTTCAATTTCAAGGAAGTCCGCAGGTGGTTCTCTTGCACTTATCCTTCTCGTTTTCTTTGTTTGGGAAGTTCGCAGGTAGTTCTCTTGCACCTATTCCACCTTTACTCTTCAATTCTTGTCGGCCCTAGATACCTTTTCAATTCTTGTTACCCATAGATGCCTTTTAAATTTCTGACTTTTTACCCTTTCCAATTCCCATTGGCCCTAGATGCTTCTTAAATTTTCATTGGCCATAAAATCCTCCTTTCTGACCATGACGTAAGTGTTCCGACCTATCCAAAATGATTCCATTCTTATCTTTGCACATTATTTGTATACAAACATTGTTCAAAGAGGGGCAGCTGTTGGACCCCATTTTGTCTGGGTTGGACATACACATTCATTTTTGCTTTAAACTATTTTTCTATCTGTTACTCACTTTATATAGATAAATAAAGAAACGTGACCGCCAATTCAAAAGGGTGCGACTTCAATGACTTAATTAGAAAGTCTTTTAAATGCCAAAAAGCCAGTCTCAGGTGATAGAAAATCAAATTTGAGGATCAGCGCCTTCGATCGTGCTCAAATCTGAGTTCAAACAAGGAAGTTATAGCTAAAACTGTATTTGGACCCCTAACGGTGGTCAATTGAAGGCCAACATCCAAAATAGCACCCCATATCAAGTCATGAACCTCATTTTCTTATTCCTCCCATCATTTTGAGAATTTTGATGTATATATTGCATATATTCGCTCATAGAACTTATTTTCGAAAAATAAAAAAAATGTGTTGTGTAATAATGCGATTTAGGGACGTACAGTATAGGCCTGGTGCAAAAATAAAATTATTTTAAAATAAAAATGACATGGGGACACTCGTCACAACGCCCTGAGTTCAAAAATAATTTTTTCGAGATTATTTGAAATTCGGGTCGCCTTACGATCCCAAAAATCCAAAGACATTAGTCAAAACTACCCAGTGAAAAAGTCAGAAACCCTAGCCGGCATCTTTTTTCCTTTCCTGCCTACCCCAGTCGACATGTCATCTCCTCATTGGTTTAAGAATAAAAGAACAAAAAATCAAATAACAAAAGCAAAAAGCAAAAAAAATAAAAGAAAAAACAAAAACAAAACCTGGTCAACTCTCTCTCTTTCTCTCTCTCTTCTCCATCCCGTCTTATCTCTTTCACGTAGGCAACGGCGCACACTGCTTCTTCTTCCCTAGGCGCAGCGCAAAGACGCAGTGATGTAGACACACAGATCCTCCAATGGTATGGATTCCTTCTAATATTCCTTGGTTCTAAGCGTGACCGTCTTGGTATGCGTGTGTGTGTATATAGAGAGGGGGGTGAATCTGTATACTTTAAAACTATTCCTTTAGTTTTAAAAAGTAGGATACTTTAGAGGTATTCCAACAAGTGTGGTTCTTGTTTGGGTGGTATGTTCGTGTCTCATGCAAGAGCAACTACATAACAGGTATGTATGAAAAGTAAAAGACAAAGACACACGGTTTACGTGGTTCGATCAATGTGATCTACTCCACGGTGGTGAGGTTGTACCTACACCGAGTCTAATCCACTATCTTCTTTTAATACAGTAGGGTCTAGCCCTTGTTACAATAGGATCAACTCTCTTTTCTTTTAAATGTAAATACAGAAACAGTATTACTCTAGAGCTCACTCACTGTGAAGAACTGTCTGACGCAATCTGCTCCCGTGTATTCAGCCGTTTGCTATGCTTGACCTTTAACCACTCCTGTTGCTGAACTCACGATCTATTCTTTGAATATATGAGGAAGAAAGACAGATTAACTCACTGTTATCTCTCTTTTAATCTTCCTCTCTCTTTGTATATCGTATGAACTATTCTGCGCCGCCTTTTTTTTTTCCTTCAGATACGTTTCTTGTCTGCTTAAAAATATTATGGGCGCTTACCTGCAAGTCAGGCACATTCCTTGATTTTATAGGTCGGCCAAAGTCAAGAACGCTTCTGTTAGGGTTAAGCATGTTTCTTCCTTCGATCTTCACGGTTGAAATATGTTAAACCACCCTTGGATGACATCCATATGTTTTTCAGTACTTAGCGTACTTAAAACCGCTGTCTGGGTAACGACTTACTTAAACGATGAACTAGGGGTGAGCATCGGTCGGTTCGGTCGGTTTGTATATAATTTTTAAACCAAACCAACGACATTCGGTTTGAAAAAAAATCATACCAAAACCAACCAATAAATATTAAAAACCATCGGTCTTGGTTCGGTTCGGTGCATAAAAATTCGGTTCGGTTCATCGGTTTGAATCAATTTTTGAATTTTAACGTCAAATAAAAAAATACATTCATTTTAATTCTTAAACATTATCACCAATCGGCTAAGTTTACGACTCTATGAGTAGATCCGACAGAGATAAGTGGAAATTGAGAAGTGAGAATGTCAATCTTTGGCCTTTCTACTTTAGGAAAGCGCAAAACTAAGAGATGCATGGGAATTGGGAAGCGAAAAGTGCCGACGTGCCAAAGTGATAACGTCTGTTCGGTCGGTTCGGTTAACCAAACCCCCAAAACCGTGAACCAAACGAATAGCATCGGTTTTTCAAAAATAAAAACCAAATAAACCAATATAATTTTAAAAACCAATTTTTTCAGTCCAAACGGTTCGGTTCGGTTCGGTTCGTCGGTTTGGTTCGGTTCTTGATCACCCCTACGATGAACTTCAGCGCATTTTGCTCCTCCGCAGCCGCTCCGTTCCTTTGACTAGCCACCGCCTCGAAGATATTGCCTCCTAGCATTTCTACGAGTCTACGAGTCTTCATCTTCGACTCTCCGAGTTAGAGTCTTCGAACTTCCTTCTGCTCTCTGGCTTCGAAGCTAGATTAGAATCAGTGCTTAACTGACATCTCATTCTACGAGCCTTTGAGCTCTACGAGTCTTCGAGTCAGTGATAGCTACATTCTGCCTTGGCTGATTAACTGTTCATAGGTCTCTGCAATAGGTCCTTCAATCTACGACCCTGCGAGCTTCGACTCTACGACGCTGCATGCTATAACTCTACGAGTCTTTGCTTCGAGTCTGCAAGACGCGGTTCTTCACCTGTCTGCACCTTGGGTCTATGAGACTTCGACCCTGTGCCCCTTCAAGGCTTTGACCCTGTAGTCCTTCGAGGGTGCTTCGAGCTCTATGGTCTGATAGTCTACGACCTTCCACCTTCGAGTTGCCTAGTCTACGACCTTTGACCTTTTAGTTGTCTGGTCTACGACAATCGAGTCGCCTGATCTACAGCCTTCGACCCTATTGGCTATGAGTCTACATATCTTCAAGTTAAGGACGTACATAGGTAGACTCCCTCTACGAGCTCATTCTAAGAGATCACTCTATGAAGTTAACCAACCAAGTACGGATCTTCGACCCAGACCTTCGACCCTGCGAATTCCGTTTCTGCATAATGTTGACAACAATGACAACTTAACCTCGCGGGAACAACAATCTCCCCCTTTGGAATTTTTGGCAACATGCGGAATGCGCAAACCTTCGACTCTTTGAAGAGCCTAGAAAACAATGCTTTGCTCCCATTGAACTCTTCCCAATGTACTCCCCCTGCGCACAACATTCTTCTCTCCCTTTGGCAACCAATTGCAAAGTCGAGAGGGGGAAACACTCTCCACTCTGTTAGGTGGAGGGAGGAAGCTGCACAAACAATCCGCGTATGCGTGTATCAAACAAGTCGATGGATAGAGGTTTGGTGAGAATATCAACAGTTTGCTCCAGGGTTGGAACATACACCAATTGTACATTTCCCTCTTCCACTTTTTCTTTGATGTAGCGGTATCTATAGTCGATGTGCTTGGTCTTTGAATGTTGAATGGGATTGCTACTAATATTAATTGCACTTTGGTTGTCACACCAAATGTTGATAGTGTTGGGAATATAGGATTTGATGAAGCTACCAAAATATAGTCTAAGTTTGGAGAGTCGAAGAGTCGATTTCGTAGAAGTGAAACTGTCATAGGACGTATTGGCAAGAGACTCATAGACTTGTAAGGTCTGGAGACTCAAGGCGAAATAGTGACAGAACATTGCGACTCATAGATCCAGGGTCGAAGGTCTCAGAGTCGAAATACGGAAAAGAGAGTTACTACAAGAACCAATATGTTCAGAGACTCATAGAGTCGAAGAATTCTAAAGAACAGTAACCAATGTTAAATGACTCGTAGACTCACAGCCCGTAGAACTATAGAGTCCCTAAAAACACTTAAGTCAATTAACAGAACTTAAACTGCCACTAGACTCGAAGACTCGTAGAGTCGAAGCCTTCGAACACTGTTAAGAAAACAGGACTCGTAGACTCGTAGGTTGAAAGTCGTAGAGTCGAAGCTTTCGAACACTGTTAAGAAAACAGGACTCGTAGGTTGAAAGTCGTAGAGTCGAAGCCTTCGAATACTGTTAAGAAAACAGGACTCATAGACTCGTAGGTTGAAAGTTGTAGAGTCAAAGCCTTCGAACACTGTTAAAAAAATAAGACTCGTAGACTCGTAGGTTGAAGGTCGAAGAGTCGATGCTATAAAGACTGGCAAACAAATGAAACTGTAACTCAAGGGTCGTAGAGTCGTAGAGTTGTAGACTCAAGGGATACAGTTATTCTAAAGAAATTGCCAAATTTACAGACTCAGAGATCGAAGGCTGAGAGTTATAGTTGAAGGGTCGTAGCCATACGGAGACTCAGTTTATGAGCATCTGCAAAAGACTAAGGAAGAAAAGCAAAGTTTAAGACTCGTAGAGTCAAAGATTTTCACAGCCACTTAGTCAAATAAAGTAAACTGAGAGACCCGAAGGTCAGAGACCCGCAGAGCTAGGGTCGTAGACTCGTAGCTATGACAAAAGGTAGATTAGGCGGACTACGAAGAAGTCACTCTAAGCGCCATTCGAAGAGTCACAGACTCGTAGAGTTGTAGACTCGTAGAGTCGTAGACTTCAGTTAATAGAGTGACAAAAAAGACTAATCCAAACACTATAAAGCCTGAAGCAAACTTTTGCAACTTCCAACAGGTTCTAACTGAAATCTTCGAGTCACCAAACCTACGAGGCATCTACCCTCGAGGCAAACTTACAACCCTAAGCATATTCACTTAGCGATATCTTCAGCTAGGGTTTGTACAGTAAGTCTGCACCATCCCGAGCACTTGAGCGCATTTAATGACACATTAATTGCTGCCAACTACCCGCCACGGATGAATGGCCAAGATCAACTGCATGTTAAATATGCAGTATGGGCATCTGATCTGTAAATCAGAGCAGGTCAACCCATCCCCTGACATTCCGCATTTTTAGTGGCTGTAAGTCAGTTTGTCGGGATGGACAACACGACACACGAGCACTTTAATCTTAAAAATATATCACTCACACACTTAACGACAAAATCAAGAGTTTAACCTCTCTCTCAAAAGAAGGAAACACACAGAACGCAATATAATGGTTTTGACATACTTTAAAGAAATAATCTTTTGCAGAACCAACGCAAGAGTTCCAACACAAGAGAGAGAGACTCTGAGAGAAAAAAACAAACTTGGAAGTGTTGTGCGCCGCGTTGAACTAAGATCAAGATCAAAACTTTCGATCTAATATACTTTCTTGTTTATCCAAGATCCAGCATGATCATCGAGTCTCTTCTCCGTGTTGTTTCCCACAATCAAAACTGTATCCGAGCATTCCTATCTTATCTGAGATCTGTTCAGCAAAGAACAATTACTCCAATCTCAGATTTGTCTGATAGTTAATTACGTCTCACATCACTCACATTACTATTGTCATCTTCTCCATCAATACTTCCACGTAGTCATCCATAGACAAATCCAAAACCAGCCAACAGTCTAGCTTCTAAAGGCGAAGAAAGTCTATTCACCCCCCCTCTAGACTCACTTTGGGACCTATAACTGGTATCAGAGCAGTTTTACAACTCCGTAGAGATCCCTAAATGGCCGACATGGATTCCAGTAGTGCAGCTCCGGCTCCCGAGCAAGCTCCAGTTCCTATTGAGGAACTTGAGGCCAGTCGTGCTCCAGAAAAAGGAGCGACTGGGGACCAGAAGCAGGAAGAACCAAGTACCAGCAGCAACAAGAAAGAATAAGAAGACTTCTATGACATTCTGTCTGGCTCATCCTCCCAAGTACCTATGTGCACACCCGCGCGCTTTTTCATATGGAAAGCGAGAATGAGAGCATACCTAGACATGCTCGACACTTATATCTGGGAAACAATAAAGAATGGACCTTACACCCCAAAAAGTATACAAAGCGGTCGGTTAATGACGAAGGACCCCGACAGTTGGTCTAAGGTGGAGCATAGGATAGTAAAACTTGGATTCAAGGCAAAAGCCATACTTTTCTCTGCGCTCGTTGACAACATGTTCACGGACGTGCAGGACCTAGAGACAGCTAAGGAGGTATGGGACAAGCTACGTCTCATCTACGAGGGAGATGGGCAAATACAGGACAACAAGATCTCCATGCTCAAGCAGGAGTATGAAGCCTTCAGATGTGAACTAAAGGAGTCATTGGACAGTATCTATAAAAGGTTCACAGGTCTGATTCAACGGATGAAGACTTACAATGTTGAGATTTCTCAAAAGGACAAGAATGACAAGTTTCTGAGATCTCTACCCTTGAGACTTCTGATAAAGACATCAGCCATCCGTCAGATGAAGGAATGGAAAACCTGTGCCTTGGAAGTATTATACGGGGACCTCAAGACGTTCGAAATGCAAAAGGAAGAACTTGAGGCATTTGAGAATCCTTCCAAGAAAAAGGAGAAGTCTGTTGCCTTTAAGGCCGCTGCTGAACCAAGGGAACCATCTTCAGAAGAGGAAGAAGATAAAGTTGGAGAACTTGCTTCAGATAGTGCCTCAGATGAAGAAGTGGCATTTCTGATCAAGAAACTGCTGAAGAATAGGGGGAACTACAGGAGGAAAGCAAGGCAGTCACCCTCATCCTTCTCTAAGGGAAAGGATAGGGAGAAGTTGCAGTGTTATCACTGCAACAAGCCCAGCCACTTCGCTGGTGATTGTTATAAGTTGAAAAGGGAGAAAAAGGAGGCAGCTGAGTAGAAGAAGAAGACCAAGGGCTCCTCAAGCAAGAAGGATGACAAGAGGAAGAAGAGACAATGTAAAAAGGCTCATGAATAAGCACTGAAAATTGATGCTCTACAAAAGAAAAGGGACAACTCACACAGACAACTTGCATGATCAAACTCCAAACTCTACCTATACTATGTTATAAATTAGACAATGATAGAGTGTGTGTTCTGATTCTCAATAGGGCCATCTTGTCTCTCAAGTCATCTATGCTGAACTAAAAATCATTGTTGGCTCAGGGTTGTGGTAAGATTCGGTTGACCATGAGTATACCAAACAGTGTAATTCTAGTTCCTGAATCATACTGACATGCTGATCCGAGAGAGAGAGAGGGTGAGGCCTTCATTGAGTGAGTTTTGCTAATATGTGAGATGACTGTTGATGTTATGATTGGGTTGTTGCATTTGATAAACCATGGTTTACTGGATGCTATGTTAACATAGTGATCATTTTCTAGCACAAGATGTAGTGTGATGAAGTACTTAGTCATTTCTAAGGTAAATGGAAAGGTAAATGGTAGTGATGTAGTAGCCATACATATAAACCAGGTATTACGGTTGAAAGAAATCAAGTTCTGGGCACGTAATTTCAATTCTACTCACAACACTGTTCATCATGCATGATATTATGTGAATTATTATATGCATCACATGTGTGTTATCTAGTGTTGAAAAGGTCCAGAGAAATCCACTTGTTGCTAAATCCGTAGTCGACCTCAAAGCAAACTGCATCGAAGAACTGCTGCCTCGAAGACTACTGCTCCGAAGCCTCGAAGGTCGAAGTCTTGAAGCATCCTACACGCAGCTTCATAGAGTCACAGTCCAAAGGGTCGAAGCGAGACTGATTCAGTTGCCTCATTACTCAAGTATTGCAAACACGTCAGCACGTCACTATGCACTTAAAATCCAAAACATACTGACTTAAGGAGTGACGTGGACTTATTGCTTGAGTACTCCAACGAGTGGATTCGGAAGATGAAGAGACGGGTAAGAGAAAAGGACGCGGACCTGAAGACGAACTGACAAACTGTGTGACTTCTATGGTACGCTTCTCACGTCATATATAAGTTACTGATAGAGACGGAGCCCAGAGGTACATTGTTCGTTTTCACACTCGAACCCTAACCCTAAGCGCTCCTTCTCTCTCTCTCCCTTCGATTCTTGTTCTTTCTCTCTTTCTCTCTCCTCTGACCACCTTCGAACCTTACAATCTCTCTCTACGAGTGTCTCCTTCTCTTTCTATAACCTCTATGGTAGGTCCAAGCTCATCAATGGCCGATGAACTACACAATATCATCCTGGGGTTTATCATCGATTGGGAAGAAATCGGTGACGCAAAGGTCAGCTGGTTGGGCGAGTTCAGAAATTGCCTCGGTCAATCTGGGATTGAACAGC
>CM042087.1:15090709-15340709 GCA_023512835.1 Taxillus chinensis
CATGGTCTCCGGGGGATTGGGTATGGTGCGTGTGAAACACCCGGAGATCGGTGTCAGGAATGGAGGCAGTGTGGGCAAGGCTGAAACGGAGCCATAGGTCCGTTAACGTGTCGGCGGAGAGATGGTCAAGGTAATCTCGGGGTTGAGGTAGGGGAGGCAAAGGGGCTTCTGGAGTAGATGCCGGAACATCAGCAATGACGGCAAGAACAACGGTATCAACCACGGCAGCAATGGCGAAGTGGAGGGTGTGGGGACATCGCAGCAGAAGGCGCCGAGGAAACAAGTTTAGGGACGCTGCGCCGAGAGGGCCCCGCAACCTCGGAAGGGTCGCCACGGATCTTGTCTTTGGGAAGCCCGAGAAACGGAGGGTGCAGAACAGACCAAATCCGGGAGGACCGGTGAGCAGAGCTGACCTCTGGGGCATGGCTGGCAGAGGGTTCACCAACAGAACTGCCTTGTTGTTCCGCGGCATGGAGAGGGCGGAGAGCTGCAGAGGGACGATGGGCTGTCATGTTCCCATCAAGCGTCAGATAGCGAAGGTAATAGGACGGAGGGAATGAAACAACATCAGAGCGGGCGAAATGGTCCAGATGAAGATGCCGGAAGACAATGCTGAGTATGCGCCCGAAAGAACGGTTCTTGGGTCCAGTCTCATGAATCGGAACAAAAATGTCCCCCCGTCCATGGGAAGACCTTCCAAAATGCCGTACGTGGCCAAAAGAAGGTCATACGGAATGGAGTCCAGGGCGGATGTGCGAGCCAGTAAACATCGACTCAAGATGGTCGCCATACAGTGATAGCGACCGTGGAAGGACTTCACCTTGTATTCCTTGCCTTTGTAGGTGCAACCCATAGAAGCTGCCATGGGATCGGCATCGGGGCGCTGTGGTTCACCGGGGGGTAGATGGAGAGCAGCGCGGAGAACGGCGGGGTTAATGAGGATGGATTCATCGCAAACATAAGAAATGATGGAGTTGGTGGTACAGCGAATCTGTTGGTAAAACTCGAGGATGTCGTCTATAAGCAGATCGACAGGATTAGAGATCAGGTCGAGTAGGTGAGAGGCTTCTAAAAGAGGGCGAATATCAGAAAACCAGTCCGGAGGGTTGGAGACAGCGCTCCAATCAACCAGATGGCCGGGATTAACGCCGGAAAGAGAGATTCTGGGTGCCATTGTAGATGAAAGTTGAAGGGCGAGAGGAAAGGAGGTCTTGGGGATTGAAGGAGCAACGGGAGGTTTAGGGATTTGAAAAGGGTAACGCTCGTGCTTTGCAGGAATGACCAGAATATATAAGACCGAGTTCGTAAATGTCAACGGGTCTAGGAATTTGGCGAGTGAAACAGTGAACAGCTTGATAGGCTAATGTCATTAGTCTTGATATCGATGCGCCTCCGAATTATAAGATGATGTGGAGGCGGCATGACCAAATAAGGGTAACAGCTGTTCACCTTCCGGAGAAGTGTGTGCATCCCGAGATATGCATTTAATGAATCATCATGATTCCTCCTCAAAAAGCACGCGATATAAAGAAGACATGGATTATCGCAATTTGACCAGTGTCTGGAGTCCGGAGGAATGAACCGACAATCATCCGGAATTAACGATAGTCGTGTGACGAGTATCCGGATGAAAAGTAGACCGTTTCCGTAGTAACAAAGTGCGGTGAGAGAGAAGTAGATTCCTTTGCTTGTCAATAAGTCGAAGAGAAGAGAAGTACCACAACACTTCAAATCCAAGACTATGGACTAGATTTACCGATAAGGTTGCAAAGAAAATCTGAACCTGTAGCTTAAAACAAGATAAACTAAAAATACAAAAAGCTTAACAGGTAAGGATTAGTACGGATAAGAGAAAATAGTCTGTGAAGGACGACATAATCCGAACTAATGAGAAACAGAACTTATGCATGACAAAGAATGTAATAGACATATACATACGAGAGAATGATCATATTACTGAATCAGGGCATATGTCAGATAAAAATACACAAGTTCATATAGGTCAACATAGCGAAACCGTCCTGCTGAACGACGTAGCTAAGATTAATTAAAAATCATATGATTTGATCAAACTAGGATTCATGAGTGAAAAAATGAGGAAGCGGACACATGTCAAATGCAAGCAATTGATTATCCGATTAAAATGCATGGTTGAAGAAAAGAAAAACATCCAGGCATGCCTCAATTCCGTTTCTACAACGCATGTCCAGTAGATCCGAAGTAAAAGTTTAGAGGGGAGAGTATCGTAGACATATTAGGGGGTCATTACTGAGGTAATAGATGAAGCTTAAGCTCCCCCGAAGATCATTTGATCCTCTCATTGAAAGACTCCCCCTCAAATAGACAGCCAGGAAACAGGTCATGAGACATATACGGGGGGTATTACTTGAATAATGTATAAAGCATTTTCTCCCCCGTAGATTGTGCAATCCTCTCGGGTGACCTTTCCGACATATAGATATTCAAAGACTGTCTATCTTTTTTTGGAAACTATACTTCGAGCTGATCAGATCTGCGATTGAGTATTCACCCACCAGGCATTCCAAGCTAACCCATTTCATTTCTTCAATTATATATGTTAATAGAGTAATCTAAATAAACAAGCTTTTGTCATGTGGTGATCAGTGGAAATTAAGATCATGAAACCCGAATGAGGTTATTCATATAAACTTCAATCATGTTAGCTTAAACGACTTGATCAGGAAACGCAAGCATCCTCCCATTATGAAGTTGATAATAATATCGAAGCATGAAGCCGTTAATCAAGTAAGTATGATCAGCATTAAAAACAGTATGTATCATCTACTTCCACTAAAAGCAAAATGCATGTTCTGATAGTAAGTATACTTGTTGAGTAATTTAAATGTGAAACTATGCAGAGAAGTCAAGCATACCTAATCGGATGAGTAGTTCGGAGAATCTTGCGTCAAGTAAGGGCTTTGTAAGTATGTCTGTCAGTTGATCTTCAGTAGCAACATGTTCCAGGGAAATGTGATTTTTGAGAACATGGTCGTGTATGAAGTGATACCTGACCTCAATATGCTTCGTCTTAGGGTGCATAACAGGGTTGTTGCTGATAGCAATTGCACTAGTGTTGTCGCGTAAAGTGGAATAGATGACATGTTGAAACCGTAGTCGGTAAGTTGACTTTGCATCCAGGAGTAGCCGTGCGTAGTAACTCCCAACAGCTATATATTCCGCCTCAAAGGTAGAGGTTGATACGGAATTCTGCTTCTTACCGAACCATGAAATTAATCTATTTCCAAGAAACCGACATGTACCACTTGTGCTCTTCCTGTCGATGCGACATCCAGCAAAGTCGGCATCGAGTATCCTGGATAAGGTGAAATTGGACTCCTTTGGGTACTAGAGTCCCAAATTCATTGTTCCCTTGAGATACCTTAATATCCGTTTAACATGAAGCATATGTGACTCCTTGGGATTCGCCTGATATCGTGCACAGATGCAAGTTGCAAACATAATGTCTGGGCGACTTGCTGTAAGATATAGCAAGGATCCTATCATCCCTCTGTAGTCAGTCACATTTACTGATATGCCGTCCACATCAGGATCTAACTTGGCACTGACAGGCATGGGAGTTTTGACGGGAGAAGAACCTTCCACACCAAACTTCTTAATAAGATCACGAGTGTACTTAGCTTAATTAATGATGATTCCTTCCTTCAATTGTTTAACTTCTATTCCGAGGAAGTAGGACAATTCTCCCATCATGCTCATTTCAAACTTTCCTGTCATCAACTTAGCAAACTCTTCACAAAGCTTCGGATTCGTTGATCCGAAAATGATATCATCCACGTATATCTGTACGATTAGAGTGTGTCCTTTCTCTTTTCGTAGAAATAAGGTGGTGTCTATCTTCCCTTTTTGGAAGTTGTGGGCAAGTAGGAATTCCGACAGTGTGTCGTACCAGGCTCTTGGAGCTTGCTTCAAACCTTATAAAGCTTTCCGAAGTTTGTAGACTAGATGTCCTGCTTTAGGTTCAATGAAACCAGGAGGTTGTTCTACGTAAACCTCCTCTTGAAGATCTCCATTCAGGAATGCGCTCTTGACGTCCATTTGATAAACTATGAAGTTTTCATATAAAGCATATGCCAGAAACATTCGGATTGCCTCAAGTCTTGCTACTGGAGGAAAGGTCTCATCATAGTCTATTCCTTCTTCTTGATGATATCCTTTGGCTACCAGTGGCTTTGTTCCGGATTACTATTCCATCCGTATCAAGCTTGTTCCGGAACACCCATTTAACTCCAATGACTTGCTGAGACTTAGGCCTTGGTACTAAAGTCCACACATTATTTCTCTTAAATTGATTCAGCTCTTCTTGCATGGCTTCTATCCAATTCGAATCCTGAAGAGCTTCATCTACCACTTTTGGTTCTATTTGAGATAGAAAACATGAGTAAAGACTCATGTTGGAGGTGGCTGCTCTTGTTCTTACACCAACAGTAGGATCACCAATCACTTGATCTGAGGGATGGTTTCGGGTCCATCTGTAATTCTGTGCATGTGATGGATGATCTTGAACAATTTGAAGCTCTGCCAGATTAGGTGGTTCAGGTGTATCTGCTGGTTGAGCTTCGTCCGAACTAGATGTTTCCGTATTAGAAGGTACGGTAGAACTAGGTGGTTCTTCAACACTGTTTCTTTCAGTGTTAACTGGTCCGGACGGACTTGAAGGTGCTCCGGAATTTTGGGTTTCCGTAGGAGTATGTTCGGAGCTTAATGGTAGTCCTGAGTCCGAGTCATCCGTAGCATCATCCATATAATTTCTTTGTACCTTGCTGATGCCACGTGGTTGGTCAGAATGTGTAACAGGAACATTCATAAACTTCGAATAATCGATGTTGCTGTCCAGGACTTGCACATTAGAACTTGAAGAAGCAACTTTTGACCAATTAGGTTTAGCTTCATCAAAAGTCACATGGATAGATTCTTCAACTTTAAAAAGTTTTCTATTGAAGACCCGATAAGCCTTGCTATGTAATGAGTACCCGACAAAAATCCCATCATCAGATTTTGGTTCAAATTTATTCCGGGTTTCTTTGCCATTTATCAATATGTAGCAAGTACACCCAAAAGCTCTGAAATGTGAAATTGAAGGTTTTCGTCCTCTCCACATCTCATAGGGTGTTTTCATGGTAGAGTTATTTATTAGAGTTCCGTTTCGAACATAGCAGGCAGTGGACACAGCTTCAGCCCATAGACTGAGAGGAAGCGTTGCCCCTCCTAAGATTGATCTACCAGCCTCAACTAAGGTACGATTCTTGCGCTCAGCTACCCCATTTTGTTGTGGAGTCCTGGGCGCAGAGAAGTCATGCTGTATGCCTTGTTCAGAACAATATGATCTCATTTCTGAAAAATCAAATTCTGTACCATGATCACTCCTGATGCACTTTATGCTCAGTCCTTGTGAGTTGCTTATCCAGTTGAAAAGATCTACAAGATGCTCAAAAGTTTGATCCGTTGATTTCAAGAACATCACCCATGTGTATCTGGTGAAATCATCGATAACCACAAGGGTATATCTCGCACCAGCAAGCGAAGGAACGGAAATAGGACCACAGAGGTCCATATAAAGAAGTTGCAGAGGAGCACTTATCAAATTAACCGATTTACTCTTAAAGCTATGTTTGGTCTGTTTGCCGAGTTGGCATTCTCGACAGAGAGTGTCTCTAGAGTATTTGACTTTAGGTAGACCAGTGACAAGATCAAGTGATGCTAACTTAGACAATATCTTAAAGTTTAAATGTGCGCATCGCTTGTGCCATAGCCAACTATCTTCATCTGAAGCTTTAGTGAGGAAGCATACAGGGTCAGAAGAATTATTTCTTAAGACCACTGAGTATATGTCCCCATCTCTTGATCCAGATAACTTAACATCTCAGGATAGTTTTCTCTTACTGTACAGGTGTTGGAAGGAAACAGTAAATCCTTTGTCACATAAATTACTGACACTTAGCAAATTATGCTTTAAACCTTCGACTAGTGCAACTCTAGTGATTGATACACAGTCGTTAGTTAAAGTGCCATACCCGACAGTCTTACCTTTGTTGTTGTCACCATATGAAATGGATGGACCTTGTTTGTCATTCACTTCAACAAGTAGAGTCTGATCACCCATCATATGTCCAGAGCATTCACTATCGAGGATCCACTTGCTTTGATTGATTTTTAACTTCAAGTGATCCGGCAATGCATTGCAGAGATGCTCCTGAAAGACAACAGTTTACACTTTTGGTGCCCAAACTTGTTTCGGGTGGTTAGAGAGTGTAGCAGTAATGTCAAAAGTTCCAGATTTGATTTTGCTGGGACTTTTAGCTCTCCAAGTTGACTTTAACTTGTTAGTTTCAGCTGCCTCTTTTATTTGGGTTTTCTTGGGAGAGATACTCCTTTGAGGTTTAGATTTTGTTTTGCTCGTAGAACCCTTTTTATTTAACTGATCTTTATTGATATGAATTTGATTACAAAGCCAGTTATCAGATAAACTCCAACATTCATAGTGATAATGACCTATTTCCCTACAGACGGAACAGACACTATAATGCGGAGTACAAACAGGGGATACAGGTCTCTTAGATTTTACAGACTTTCTACTCTGTTCCCTGTGGCCTAATCCATTGCGTTTGGGTGACGCACTCTTGGCCCTAGATGCGTCAGCCTTAGCCTTTTCTTTCTTTTTGGGTGCTACAGTTTTGGCTTTAATCGTAGTAGCCTTTCCCTTCATCTTTAGTTACGGGTGCAAGCTTCGGGAAGAGCAAGAATGACCTCAACTCCACAGTCATAAACTATGGTGCCACCTGAAATGTAACCATCCAATGGTTTAGATGTACTAACAGGATATAAGTTGGTTAGTTTTGGAGTGAAATCCGGAGGACACTCAGTAGCTTGAGCTATGGAAGTCGATGGTTCGGAACCTAGGCCAGGTTTGACTCGGATGTTGTCAGGATTAGTCCTAAAGGTAAAGGCTATTTCCCCGGATTTTAGCCACTTACGATTAATTCCCTTTCCTGTTCCAGTTCATTTTCGAGTCGTTTCACAATAACTTTTAGGCCCGTTAGGTTGGTATTTAACAGATGATTTTCAGCTCTTAGATCATGATACCAAGCCTCTTTTCCTCTGAAGTCGCCTATGTCCTTTTCAAGTCTGGTGATAGTAAATTCAAGGCGTTTATTCGACTTTCCATATCTTTGTACATTTGAGTAATTATTAGTCTCTCATTCTTTTCATGATCACGTTCAATAGTAAGAGATTCTAATTGACTCATGAGCTCGAGATAGAAGGTACCTCAGTATTTGCCATGAGGCAGACGTTCGGCTTTGGAGTTGGCTCATCATCCGAGGATTCCTCCTCTTCTTCCGAGCCACTGATGTACTTTGTCACGAATGCCTTCCTCTTGTTCTTGCTGTTGTCTGAGGTGGAGCGGCGAGGAGTTACCTTGTCACTTTTCTCGGCCACTTTTGATTTGGATCTGCAGTCCTTGGCCCAATGACCGGTTTTCCCACAGTTGTAGCATTCCTGGGAACTGGACTCCGGTCTCTCCTTCCTTTGGAAAGATGATGATGAGCGTCTCCTGAATCCTTTTCTGCTTTTCTGTAGGAATCGCTCAAAGGATTTGATGAGAAGAGCTATCTCCTCCTCCTCGTCAAAATCAGAATTCTCGGACGCGTCCGTATCATCATTCCTCAGTATGTTTAAACATTCCATAGCTTTAAGAGCTACCCCCCTTTTCTCATCCCGGTCAGAGTACTTAAACCTGACTTCATGAGTCAGCAGCTCTCCATATAGTTCTTCAAGGGGAACATACTGCCAGTTTTTGTCTGATTGCATCTGGAGTTGTTTGGAGTAGTATCGATCCGGCAAGGAGCGAAAGAACTTGTCATTGATTTGAGATTGAGAATAATGCTCATTGACAGTCTTTAGCTCAAGAATGAGCTTGTCGAATCTACGATAGATGCTTTCGAGTGATTCGCCTGGTTTATGATTGAAACTCTCAAAGTTCTGCCTGAGAGTACAGATAACGTTCTGCATCTGGGACTGACTCCCCTCATTGAGGATTGTCAGTTTATCCCAGACAGCTTTCGCTGTTGTGCAGCCCTGGACGTCCGTGAAAGCCTCGAAATCCAAAGACGATGTAACGTAAGCCAAAGCCTTTTTGCTAGCGCACTGCCAGGCTCTTTCATCGTTGGTAAGTTCGGCATCCGTCTTTGGCCTTGTAACTCCATGTTCTCCGATTGTCATCGGAATTGGAATCTCCTGATGAAGACAGGGCCACATGAGATGGTCATGGCATACCATGAACATCTTCATGTGAGCTTTCCACTGGGAGAAAAGCTCAGGTGTGAATTTGGGTGGTTTTGTCAGAGTAAGACCAGAACTCCGTGGTTGAGCAGTGGAGGTAGCAGCAGGTTGAGGTGGGTCGACGTTTTCACTGCTGCTTCGATTCGGGATGGGCTCTTGTGCACCTCCAGAGTTAAGGCGAGTGTTGAATAGCATACTGCTTTCTTCGGCCATTGCTGAGAGCGAAAGAGTGGGATCTCTATTTAGAACAAATAGAACTTGCTCTGATACCACTTGATGGTCCCTTGGAGCCTAGAGGGGGGTGAATAGGTTCTTATCTAAACTCTTTCTAATCTCTTAAGACACAAACACTTATCTAGTTAAGTGATAGAATCACTACGGAAGATAACCAGATAGTGGAAGTATTTTGTTTTATTATCAAAAGATAAATACAACAAAATAGAAGCAAGACTCTCTTACACTCTGTTTACAAAGGGATTCACACACTAGCCTATTTCTATCTTTTGAACTCTTGTGCATACACAGGGTTGATCTTGGCTTGCTTACGCACACATACACAAATGTACGAGTATGAATATTTATACAAACATTCCTAAGAGACAACCTTGGAACTTGTAGTTCCGGAATGCGTTCGCAGACTAACTATTCCTCGGTAATCTCTTTGCCTTGATCGCTGCGGTTTGTGGAGCTCAAAATCTTGGGTTTGAAGAGTATAAGTGCCTTTGTGAGTTCCCAAACATAATTGAGGTTGTGTCCACATATCCGGGTGATCCACGTGTAAGATTCTTCAGGTTCTCAATGAGTTTGTCTTACATCGGGACACCATGAGCTGATAACTTTAAATGCAGTTAAGTTGAAGCAAGATCTTCTTGGTCCGGTGTAAGTTTCCTTACTCCGTAGCTAATGAAGCTCGGAACCTTACTCCGTGTCAGTGGTTGCTTACTCCGTATCTATTTGGTACTGGAATCCTTAGTCCGTGTCGTCGCTTCTTTACTCCGCATGTAAGTTCCTTACTCCATATGTAAGTTCCTTACTCCGTGCGAGTCTAAAGGATCGGATGGCATACTCCGTATTAGCACATCCTTACTCCGCATGAATGAGTGGTCCGGATTCCTTACTCCACATCTGGTTTCCTTACTCCGTGCGAATAAAGACTCGGGTCCTTATTCCGCATCAGTACTTCCATACTCCGTATGTATGAATGACTCGGATGCCTTACTCCGTGTCTTCTTTACTTTAGTTCACTTGAGTGGAAGACTTAACTTTTTAGCTCCGTGTTGACTCTTTTACTTCGTGCGACCTTGTAGACCAAGATTCTTACTCCGCATCAATTTGACTTAGTCCATTTGAGATATTAAGAGCAGATTCTGTAATCCGTAGCTTTTAAGTTCTTAGTCCGCACGAATGTTCCTTATTCCATATGTATTGGTGACTTGGTTATTTACCAAGTGTTTGATGACACTCACTCTTGTCCGGATCAGGATTATGTATCCTGTCCTTAGCTTTGCTCTCACGAGTGTATCTCCGGATTAATAACATATCTTCTGCAACGATCAAAGAAACACAAAAGATCTCAGATCAAATTACATAAGGCTTTATCAGCATTATCCAAATTCTGGGCTTGATCCAACAAGTAGCAGGAACATGTCTGAACTGAGAGTAGTCAATTATATTTGTATGATCCTGCATAATTGAATTTGAAGATCCTACACTTGACCAGTCAAGGTTAGATTCATCAAAATTAACATGGATAGATTCTTCAACAGTTAGACGTTTTCTATTGAAAATACGATGAGCCTCGCTGTGTAAAGAATATCAGACAAAGATCTCATCATCGGATTTTGGCTCAAATTTACTCCGGGCCTCTTTGTCGTTATTTAACACGTAGCAAGCACACCCAAAAGCTTTGAAATGGGAGATTGATGGCTTCCTTCCTCTCCACATCTCGTAGGGTGGTTTCATGGTAACCTTATTGATAAGAGTTCTGCTCTGAACATAGCATGTAGTTGACATAGCTTCAGCCCATAGACTGAGAGGAAGCTTTGCCCCTGCCAACATGGATCTACCAGCTTCGACTAGGGTGCAATTCTTACGCTCAGCAACTCCATTTTGTTGTAGAGTCTTGGGCATAGAGAAGCCGTGCTGAATGCCCTGTTCAGAACAATATGATTTCATATCGGAAAAATCAAACTCCGTACCATGATCACTCCTGAGCACTTAATGCTCAATCCTTGTGAATTGCTTATCCAGTTGAAGAGATCTACAAGATGCTCAAAGGTTTGATCCTTTGATTTCAGGAACATCACTCATGTATACCTGGTGAAGTCATTGATAACCACTAGGGTATATCTCGCACCGGTAAGAGAAGCAATAGAAATGGAACCACAAAGGTCCATGTAAAGAAGTTGCAGCGGAGCAGTTATTGAATTAATTAATTTGCTCTTGAAGCTGTGTTTGGTCTGCTTGCCGAGTTAGCATTCTCTACAAATGGAGTCTCTGGAGAATTTGTGTTTGGGCAAACCATTTACTAAGTCAAGCGACGCTAATTTAGACAAGGTTTTAAAATTTAAATGTGCGCAACGCTTGTGCCATAGCCAACATTCTTCATCTGATGCTTTAGTGAGGAAGCATACAGGGTCAGAAGAATTATTTCTTAAGACCACTGAATATGCGTCCCCATCTCTTAATCTGGATAACTTAACATCTCCGGATAGGTTTTCCCTCACTATGCAGACGTTGGACATAAAAAGACAGTAAATCCTTTATCACATAAATTACTGACACTCAGCAGATTATGCTTCAAACCTTCGACTAGTGCAACTCTAGTGATTGATACACAACCGTTGGTTAAAGTGCCATACCCCATAGTCTTACCTTTGCTGTTGTCCCCATATGATATGGATGGGCCTCGTTTGTCAGTAACATCAACGAGTAGAGATTGATCACCTGTCATATGTCCGGAGCATCCACTATCAAGGATCCACTTGCTTTGATTGATCTTTAACTTCAAGTGATCCGGCAATGCAATCCAGAGATGCTCCTGTAAGACAACATTTTACACTTTTAGTGCCCAAACTTGTTTCGGGCGGTTAGGAGAAACAGCAGTGGTGTCAACAGTTCCGGATTTAACTTCATTAGGAATTTTAGCTTTCCAGGTTGACTTTATTTTGTTAGATTTAGCTGCTTCTTTTACTTGGGTTTGCTTGAGAGAGACACTCCTTTGAGATTTAGATTTTGATTTGCTCGAAGAACCCTTTTTGATGAACTGATCTTTATTAGAATGAATTTGATTACAAAGCCAGCTATCAGATAAGCTCCAGATTCATAGTGATAATGACCTATTTCTCTATAGATGGAACAGACACTATGATGCGAAGTGGTAATAGGGGATACAGGTTTCTCAGGTTTAACAGATTTTCTACTCTGTTCCCTACGGCCTAATCCTTTGCGATTGGGTGACGCGCTCTTGGCCCTAGATGCGCCAGCCTTGGCCTTTCATTTCTTTCTGGGTGCTACAGTTTTGGCTTTAACTGCAGCAACCTTCCCTTCATCGTTAGATACGGGTGCTACTGCTTCGGGAATTGCAGTAACAGCCTCAGTTCCACAATCATAGACTATGGTGCCACCTGAAATGAAACCATCCAACGGTTTAGACGTACTAACAGGGTAAAGGTTGGTTAGTTTCGGAATGAAATCCAGAGGACACTCAATAGTTTGTGTGGAGGTTGATGGTTCAGAGCCTAGGCCAAGTTTGACTTGGATGTTGTCTGGATCGGTCCTAAAAGTAGAGGCTATTTCCCTGGATTTTAGCCACTTACGATTTATTTCCTTTTCCTATTCCGGTTCATTTTCAAGTCGTTTCACAATAACTTTTAGGCCAGTTAGGTTGGTATTTAGCAAATGATTTTCAACTCTTAAATCATGATACCAAGCCTCTTTACCCCTGAAGTCAGTTATGTCCTTTTCTAGTCTAGCAACAGTAATTTCAAGACGTTTGTTCTGACTTTCCATATCTTTGTACATTTGAGTAATTATTAGTCTCTCATTCTTTTCATGATCACATTTAGTAATAAGAGATTCTAATTTACTCATGAGCTCAGAGATCGAAGGTACCTCGGTATTCGCCATGAGGCAGACGTTCGGCTTAGGAGTTGGCTCATCATTCGAGGATTCCTCCTCTTCTTCCGAGCCACTGACGTACTTTGTGACGAACGCCTTCCTCTTGTTCTTGCTGTTGTCTAAGGTGGAGCGGCAAGGAGTAACTTTATCACTTTTCTCGGCCATTTTAGATTTGGATTTGCAGTCCTTGGCCCAGTGACTGATTTTCCCGCAGTTATAGCATTCCTGGGAATTGGACTCCGATTGCTCCTTCCTTTGGAATGACGATGAGGAGCCTCTTTTGAATCCTTTTATGCTTTTCTGCAAGAATCACTCGAAGGATTTGACGAGAAGAGCTATTTCCTCTTCACCGTCGAGTAAGAATTCTTGGACTCTTCAGTATCATCATTCCTCAGTATCTTGAGACATTCCGTAGCTTTAAGAGCTACCCCCTTTTCTTTCCGAGCTATTTTCTCGTCTCAATTAGAGTATTTGAACATGACCTCCTGAGTCCGTAGCTCTCCGTATAGTTCTTCAAGGGGAACATACTGCCACTTCTTGTCGGATTGCATATGGAGTTGCTTGGAGTAGTAATGATCCAGCAAAGAGCGAAAAAACTTGTCATTGATTTGAGATTGAGAATAATGCTCATTGATAGTTTTTAGCTCAAGGATGAGCTTGCCGAATCTCCGATAGATGCTCTCGAGAGATTCGTTAGGTTTGTGGTTGAAACTCTCAAAGTTCTGTCTGAGAGTACCGATAACATTATGCATTTGGGACTGACTTCCCTCATAGAGGATTGCCAGTTTATCCTAGACAGCTTTCGCTGTCATGCAGCCCTGGACGTCTGTGAAAGTTTCGGAGTCCAAAGACGATGTAACATATGCCAGAGCCTTTTCGTTAGCACACTGCCAGGCTCTTTCATCATTGGTGAGTTCAGCATCAGTCTTTGGTCTTCTAACTCCATGTTCTCCGATTGTCATCGGAGTGGGTATCTCCAGATCATGGCCACATGAGGTGATCATGGCAAACCATGAACATCTTCAAGCAAGCTTTCCACTGGGAGAAAAGCTCAGGTGTGAACTTTGGTGGCTTTGTTAGAGTGAAACCAGAACTCCGTGGTTGTGAAGCAGGGGCAGCAGCAGGTTGAGGTGGATCGACATTTTCACTACTGCTATGATTGGGGAGGGGCTCTTGTGCACCTCCAGAGTTAAGGCGAGTGTTGAATAGCATACCGCTTTCTTGACCATTGATGAGAGAGAGAAGGAGTGGGATCTCTACTTTGAACAGATAGAACTTGCTCGATACCACTTGTTGGTCCCTTGGAGCCTAGAGGGGGGGGGGGGGGGGGAGGGGGGTGAATAGGCTCTTATCTCGAAACTCTTTTCTAACTCTTTGGCACAACACTTATCTGGTTAAGAGATAGAATCAATGCGGAAGATAACCAGGATAGTGAAAGTATTTTGTTTTATTATCAGTATAATAAGTACAACAAAATGGAAGCAGACTAAAGCTTGAAAGCTTTTAGATCTACTTAACAACTCTTTAACATTCTGTTTATAATGTACTCACACGCTAGCCTTTATGATCTCAATGAGCTTTGGTACATACACAAAATTATTACACGCTCACGAACTCTCTTATAAAATGTACAAGTGTTGCTATATATAGAGACATCCACAAGAGAACCTTGGAACTTGTTGTTCTGAACATTGTGTACATTTACTGTTTCTCGGAAATCTCTCTGCCTCAATTGTTGCGGATGTCGTCGTCAAGATCTTGGGTTTTCAACGCATAAAAGTCTTTGTAAGTTCCCAAGTGTAGTTAAAGTTGTGTCCACATATCTGGATGATCCATGTGTAAGATGCTTTAGGTTCTCAACAAGTTTGTCTTACATCGGGAAGCAGCGAGCTGGTGACTTTGAATACGAAGAGATAAGTTGAAGTAGCGTCTTCTTGAATCCGGTGTAAGGTTCCTTACTCCATATTAAAACTAAGCTCGGATCCTTACTCCGTAATACCGATTGCTTACTTCGTATCAATTTGGTACTGGAATCCTTATTCCGTCTAAGCACTTCCTTACTTCGTATGAAAGAGAAGGTCGGAGTGCTTACTCCGCATCGTGCTTTCTTATTCCGCATCTAGTTTCCTTACTCCGCATGAGTTAAAGGAATGGATGGCTTACTCTGTATCAACACATCCTTACTCCGCATGAGTGAGTGGTTCGGATTCCTCCTTACTCCGCATCTAGTTTTCTTACTCCGTGCAAATAAAGACTCAAGTCCTTATACCGTAGAAGTACTTCCTTACTCCGCATGTATGGAAGACTCGGATTCCTTACTCGCGTCTTCCGTACTTTAGTCTAGTTGAGTGGAAGACTTAACTTTTTAACTCCGTGACGACTCTCTTACTCCGTGTGACTTTGTATACTAAGATTCTTACTCCGCATCTATTTGACTTAGTCCGTTTATAGTATTAGGTGCGGATTCCTTAGTCCGTAGCTTTTAAGTTCTTAATCCGCACAAATGATCCTTATTCCGTATGAAGTAAGGACTTGGTCATTTACCAAGTGTTTGACGACACTCATTCTTACCCGGATCAGGATTATGTATCCTGTCCTTAGCTTTGCACCCACAAGTGTAGATCCGGATGAAGATCATATCTTCTGCAATGACTTAAGACAAAACAACAAAGGTCTCAAATCAAATTACATAGGGCTTTATCAGCATTATCCAAATTCTGGGCTTGATCCAACATTCAAGAATAGGTACGTGAGGCTGAAAGTAGCCACCGGAAACAAAAGATCAATTCCAGCCAGTGGTACCTTGACAGGGCCTGTTCTGTACACATGACAGATGATGCCTCTCTATTGAGTGAAGTAAGGGAGGTTGCAGCTTTATTTGTCACATTCGGGGACAACAAAAAGGGTAACTCTCTCTAATGGTTCTATTTCAATCCAGAATGTATCTGTTGTTCAAGGTCTCAAACATAACCTATTAAGCATAAGTCAATTGTGTGACGAGGATTATGAAGTGTTGTTCACTAAACACACCTACACTGTTATAGATCCTGTCTCCAATGAGATAAAGCTGAATGGACATAGACATGGCAATGTCTACAAATTGGTCTTTGGAAATGCTCAATCTAATGAACCAATTTGCTTTCTATCCAAAGCTTCTCCTGACATTAGTTGGTTATGGCACAAGAGATTTGGTCATTTAAACTTTAAGACTATGTCTAAATTGGCATCTCTTGATTTGATTGAGGGCTTACCTAAGCATGTTTATGAGAAAGAACACCCTTGTAGGGATTTTCCAGCTGGGTAAGTAGGTGAAACACTCCTTTAAGAGTGTGGATAAAACCTCAATCACACAACTACTTGAACTTCTGCACATGGACCTATGTGGACCAATAAATGTGTCTTCATTATCTGGTGCACGATACTTCCTTGTAGTTGTATACATGGGTTATGTTTCTTAGGAACAAAACTGAAACATTTGAAAATCTTATTGAACTCTTCAATTGGATAACTAATATTAAAAGTCTCTCTATTAAATGCATCGAAGCGATCATGGCAAGGAATTTGAATTTTTTGAGATGCTAGAGTTTTGTATTGAACATGGTATTTAACATAATTTCTAAGCACCTAGAACTCCACAACAAAATGGAGTCACTAAAACAAAAAATAGGACCTTAGTTGAAGCAGCTAGAACCATGTTGACAGGAGCTCAATTCCCAAAATCCTTATAGGTTGAAGTTGTTGCCACTGCTTGTTATATACAAAACAGAACTCTAATTAACAAACGAGCCATGAAAACACCCTATGAGTTATAGAAGGGAACGAGACCAAACATTGGTCACCGAAGGATCTTCGGGTGTACTTCCTATATTCTGAACAATGGCAAGGACTACTTGAATAAGTTTGATGCCAAGTCAGATGATGGGTATCTTGTTGGATATTTCATGACTAGCAAGACTTATCGTGTGTTTAATAGAAGGACTAAAACTATTGAAGAATCTATTCATGTTTCTTTTGATGAGACTAACCATGGTATGCAGAAAGGAGACCAAAATGTAAATGAAGTGCAAGATATTGTCATAGTAGAAGACCAAGACATAGATAATCCTACAACAACTGAACCAGTGGAAGATGGACCTAAACCTGAAGACCTAAGAGCTAAACCGATTACTGCAGAATCAAATCAAAAATCAACAGAAGATCATGACCTTAACATTCAACCTGTTCATTCTCTGGGATCTCCACTAGCCCACCTGACATAAAGCAGTTGGGCATTCAACATGAAGAAAGAGGAGACCTTCCAAAGGCAAGGAGAAGGTTAAAGGATCACCCATCTGAACTAATAATAGGAGATCCTGCTGCACGAGTCAAAACAAAGGCTGCTACACTTCATGAGAATCTATACATGTGTTTCTTATCACAAGTGGAGCAAAAAGCAATTGATGCTGCAATTCAGGATCACTATTGGATTGACGCTATGTAAGAAGTGCTCAATTAATTCAAGAGACAGAAAGTATGAGAGTTGGTCAACAGGCCTAGATCACAACAAGTCATTGGTGTGAAATGGATCTTTAGAAATAAACTTGATGTTGATGGGGTTGTGATCAGAAACAAGGCCAGACTGGTGGCAAAAGGTTACAGACAATAAGAAGGAATTGACTATGATGAAACCTTTGCACCAGTTGCTAGACTAGAGGCCATCTGCATGTTTTTAGCATATGCAGCATTCAAGGACTTCAAAGTTTATCAAATGGATATCAAGAGTGCATTCCTTAATGGAGACCTCCAAGAAGAAGTCTATGTTGAACAACACCCTAGATTTCTAGAGCCAAACCAAGAACACAAGGTGTACAAACTGAAGAAGGCTCTATATGGACTAAAACAAGCTCCCAGAGCTTGGTATGAAACAATGTCAGAATTTCTGATCAAAAACAAGTTCAAAAAAGGCAAAATTGACCCCACTCTATTTCTCAAGGAAGGAAAAGGATCACCCTTGATTGTTCAGATTTATGTTGATGACATCATCTTCGGATCAAGGGACAAAAAGTAGTGTGAAGAATTTTCCTATCTGATGAAAAGTGAGTATGAAATGAGTCTGATGGGAGAATTTTCATTCTTTCTTGGCTTGGAGGTGAAGCAGTTGAATGATGGGATCTTTATCAGTCAAACTAAATACACTAAGGAGATTTTGAAGAAATTCAAGATGACTGATGTGACTCACTTGAAAACGCCCATTCCTACAAACGCCAAATTGGATATGGATGAAGTAGGCAAAGAAGTGGATATCATAGAATACAAAAGCATGATTGGATCCTTGTTGTATCTCATAGCATGCAGACCTGATATAATGTTCGCAACATGCATCTGTGCAAGATACCAAGCAAATCCCAAGGAGTCTCATATGTCTCATGTCAAAAGGATTATGCGGTATCTCAAGGGAACTGAAAATTTGGGACTTTGGTACCCAAAAGAATCTGAATTCAAACTGAGAGGCTTTTCAGATGCAGACTTTGCTGGTTGCAAGATTGATAGAAAGAGTACAAGTGGAACCTGCCAACTGCTTGGCAACAGACTTGTGTCCTGGTTCAGCAAGAAACAGAATTCAGTTTCAACTTCAACAGCTGAAGCTGAATATATTGCTGCAGGAAGTTGCTATGCTCAATTGCTTTGGATGGCCAATCAACTTTCAGACTATGGATTTAACCTAAAGGCTATGCCACTATATTGTGACAACACAAGTGCCATTGCAATTTCCAACAATCCTGTCATGCATCCCAAAACCAAGCACATCGAGGTCAGACATCATTTCATACGTGACCATGTGCTGAAGAAGGACATTTCCCTTGAATATATAGCCACTGATGACTAGCTTGCCGACATATTCACTAAACCACTACACGAAACTAGGTTCAATGAACTTCTCACAAAACTTGGCATGCTAGACCTAACTTCATAATAATTATTGCATGTGTTGTGTTTCATTTCAACCTCAATACCTAAGCATGAACATAAGTATGACACTGTTAATAATTGTCTATCTCTCCATGAATATTAGTAATGCCTAAGTGTGATTCACACATTTCTACTGCGGGACATTGAGAAATCACATGGATGAAACCTGCTACCTCTGAACCTGGTATAAGTTTTCCTGTACAACCTGTCAACCTGTCATGAATCTTCAAGTCTGAAGTGTAGAGAGTGCAAGTTCCATCATACTTCAACTATTTGATGTTCCCTTTATCTATTGATTTCATTCTGAGTGAATATCACTTGTGTAGTATTGCATTCATTAACTAGCAGGAACTGTAGTATCTCATGGTACTATTGGCTTGCACAGAAAGGATCCTCAATGATTTAATGCTTTAAGGATGATTGAGACTGTAGAACTTGAGAATCATAAAAAGCTTATTACTCAAAAAGAGCCAATACCTTTAAATGAAAAAAGGCAAGGTGAAAAAGGCAAAAAGAAACTATTAAAATCAATTGCCTATCTTAGGGGGAGTCCTCACTACTACCCTCAGATGTATCTCTTTTAGAGTAATAATTGGAGTTCAAACTGTACGATCATCTGATATCTAAAAGAAACTGTGTTGTGCTCTATCCAAATGAAAAGGTTCATGAATTAGCACTGAAAATGCGTGCTCTACAACGAAAAGGGGGTAGCTCACACAGACAATATGAATGATCAACCTCCAAACTCTATACATGTACTGTGTTGAAAGTTAGACATTGATAGAGTGTGTGTTCTGATTCTCAATAAGACAATCCTGTCTCTCGTCATCTATGCTGAACTGAAAATCATTGGTGGATCAGGGTTGTGGTAAGATTCGGTTGACCATGAGCATACCAAATAGTGCATTCCTAGTTCTTGAATCAATCTCACATGCTGATCCGAGAGTGAGAGGGTGAGGCCTCCACTGAGTGAGTTTTGCTGAATATGTTAGAAGATTACTGAATTCATGACTGGATTGTTGCATTAGACTAACCATGGTTTACTGGATGCTATGTTAACATTGTGATCAATGTTTTGCATAAACAAGTATGTGATGACCCACTTAGTTGTTTCTAAGCTTTATGGGAATGTAAATGATTGTGCTATAGTAGTTGTGTACATGTAAACCAGGTATTACGGTTGAAAGAATTGAAGTTCTAAGCTTATAATCTTAACTCCGCTTATCGCATTGTTCATCATGCATGGTTTTATGTGAAATATCATATGTGTCACTTTCGTGTTGATGAGTGTTGAAAGAGTCCAGAAAAATCCACCTTTGTCGCTGAATCCGACGTCGACCACAGAGCCTACAACATCGAAGAACTACTACCTCGAAGACTACTGCTTCAAAGCCTCGAAGCTCGAAGGGTCGTAGACTCAACCTAAACGCAGCTTCGTAGAGTTGCAGTTCAAAAGGGTCAAGCGAAACAGATTCAGTTTCCTCACTGCGCAAGTGTTGAAGACATGTCAGCACGTCACTGTGCATTTAACATTCAAAATACATCAACATAAGGGGTGACGTGTACCTATTGCTTGAATTGTCCAACGGGTGGGTCCGTAAGATAAAGAGACGGGTCAGAGAAAAGGACGCGGACCTGAAGACGAACCGACAAATTGTGTGACTTCTTCGATACGCTTCTCACCTAAAATATAAGTCACTGATAGAGATGGATCCCAGAGGTACGTTCTTCATTTTCATACTCGAACCCTAACCCTAAACGCTCCCTCTCTCTCTCTCTCTCTTCGATTCTCGTTCTTTCTCTCTCTTTCTCTCTCCTCTGACTATCTTCAAACCTTAGCATCTCTCTCTATGAGTGTCTCTTTCTCTCTCTATAACCTCTACGGAAGGACCCAGCTCATCGATGGCAGAAGGATTAGGAGACATCGTCCCGGGCTTCGTAGTCGACTGGGAAACCATAGGCGACGCGAAGGTCAGCTGGTTAGGCAAGTTCAGAAAACGTCTCGATGAATCTGGAATTGCATCCGTTTGTACAGGGATGGATGAAATACTAGTGGAAGACATCTTAGAGTTTCACGAGACTTTGGCGATCTCTGGAGACGACTTGGTGGGAACAGTACAAGGAGTGGAGATTCGACTCTTGGCCGAAACGCTCCGAAATGCACTTCCACTTCCTAAAGGTAACTTTGAACCTCTTCCCAGTCTCTCTAGAGAAGAGTGTAAGTCTTTTCTAGGGTATTCCAACCCTGGAAAGCAAGGTCGAGGAGCCCTGAAAATTGGGTTCTCCGGTCAGGCGTTGGCAACTCTCATAGTCACCGCACAGTGCCTGATGTGCAAAAAGACTGCTCATGACTCTGCGAGCCATAAGCAGATGAAGATCATGTGTAGTGTACTACAAGGAAGAAAAATAGACTAGGGAACTCAACTACACAACATGATCAAGAGCAAGAAGGGGCACTTTGGACTGGTTCTCACCAAAATCCTAAGATTCCTTCACCCTGAGGTATTCAATCACCGACCCACGGCGAAATTGCCTACCAAGTTTATTTTCAAGAGCATATACGAGGATGGTAGGCTGGACATCAAGCCTATGAAACGGCCCGGGTGGAGTATAAGAAGCCTCGTTGAGGACACTGCAAGTTCTGTAAGAGCCCCAACTCCTAGACCAAGTCGAGCAGCTCTTGGTCCTTAGACTTCTCGAGCATCCTCTGCATCTGCTGCAACGGTCCATATAGCTGTAGTGGTGGAGAACATTGTCCGAACTTGTCTCCCCATGGAACCTACACCAGAGGAAGCTCAGCCTATTGATAGGCCCAGTGATACTGTAGAGGTAAGAGAGCCTTCAACTGGAGGGCAGTCACCAGTACAGGATACCCCAGAAGGTAGGGGTACAGCACCTGTTTTGTTAAGCTCTCTTGGGGAGTTTGAATTAGAAGACTTTTATATTGAGTATGCTAAGGCTCATATGACCCCCGCTGAATTGAGAAAGGCATGGATAGCCTTTGGGAAGCAGATGGTGGATAGAGAATATCTGATTACCTAGCTTGTGGATCAGGGTCTTGTAAGAAAAGACCCTATAGAAGCAGTTTCGATGGTTGCCCCATCTCCTATCATGGGTGACACTCCTGAGACATTAAATTCCCAGGATGCCAAGATGGATAAGATTCCCGAGGAAGAGGAGGAGGCACCTACTATTGAAGCAGCAAGTGACTCTGATGTAGAGGACGTACCACATGCTTCTGAGCATGTAGAAGCACCTGAGATGACCTGTCACGCCCCGGATTTCCAACCCGAGGAAACCGGTACGTGACTCCCCTTGTACCCACACGGAGGGCAAAGGGGTTAGGGTGCAAACCCTGAACATAACATTTTAGACATCCACAACACATTCAAGACAATAAAGTTCAATAAAGCAATCCATAATCCAAAATAGTCTTTATTACAACAATCCTCTTTTCAATCCATCTCCACTGGGGTTACATCAATTCTCATAGCAATAACAAATGGTAAACAGTAAAGTAAATAAGGTCTTCCACCTTAGGGTCCCTCCTAACGCCTTGTATGTTCCTGAAAGAAAACACAACATAGAGGGAGGGGTGAGCAACCACGGCTCGTAGGGATCATGTCTCCCCAACCCATCCCATGCTCCTAGTGTCTACATGAGAGTGTACGGGCAGGTGTAGTGACAACAAAATGTAAACGAGTTTTCCACATTCAAATGGCACCCACCCATCCACGACCATACAGGCTTAGCCATATAGGCTAACATATCCACGACCACTCAGGCTTAGCCACACGGGCTAACATATCCACAGCCTCTCAGGCTTAGCCACACGGGCTAACAGATCCACGGCCATATAGGCTTAGCCACACAGGCTAACAGGTCCACGGCCATATAGGCTTAGCCACACAGGCTAACAGTTCCAGTCCCGGGCTTCCACAGCCACCGAGTTCCACAAGCACAGCATACAAGGTCACACAGGCATTAAACCAAACACGTAGCATACACACTTTCACAGGCATAATACCAAACACTTAGTTCGCACAGCCCATCAGGCATAAAATGAAACACATACTAGGCATATTCACACAGACATCCACACAGGCATTTTATCGAACACTTAATATGCACACCATCCAACACCAGAATATACCAAAAACTGCCATTGAAGGCCAACATCCATATAGGAGATCACACCTATATGGATTACATATGTATATATAAACAGATATAACTCTACAATCTGCCCTTGAACCCTAGGACAGAGGAGGATTTAGGAAGAACAGAACCCCTACCTTGTATGTTCTCCTGCTCCCACTTCCACGCAAGACTCCGACCACCATGCAAGACGCTCCGGCAGCCACCAGAAGCTCTCCTTCCTCTCTCTCTCTCTCTCTCTCTCTCTCTCTCTCTCTCTGCGCGAGGCCTGGTGGAGCAACAAACCCTAACCCTAAAACAGAGGGGCTTCTTCTCCTTATATAGACAACACAACATCAAAATGACGTAGTTTTGATTAAGTGAATCCCAGCATCAAAACGACGTAGTTTTGATGGAACAAGCTATGACCTTCCCACACCCTTACACACCAAAATAGTCACAATTCCAACATGGTCCTTTGGGAAAAGATGATTACAATGACAAAACCAAGGGAACCATGCAAAAATATGCTCGCATGCCAATTTGCACGTGAATTCCCCAATTCACGTGCAACCCCAAATGCACTCCAAAAGCGCTCAAACTTCACCCCTAGCCTCCTTGCATCATGTAGAAGACAACCACACTTGCATGTGAATTGGACCCATTTCATGTGCACCTCACATACACGTCCGTTTGGCCCGAAACTTCGTGGTAGATAGAGGACATCATTCTAAGCATCTTTCCTTTTGCACGTGAATTCATTGGAGTCCATTCACTAGGTCAAAATCTAGAAAAACTCTACTCAGAAGGCAAAACTGTGACTAACTCAAGGTACGGGTCCTTACATCCTCTCCCCCTTAAGACTTTTCGTCCTCGAAAAGAAATGACATACGAGGGAAACACACAAGCTACCCATTTGCCACACGGCGAGCCACAACACCCGAACGGGTCATACCCCGCGCACAACACATAACAGCACATAACAAGGTACCACCATAATCCATAACCACAATAATGCATATAACACATGTCCGCATGTCACGAATACACATCTGAAAACACATCACAAATAAGAACACATGTCTTTAAAAGACAATACAAATACACCAAATCGTACACAACTAATACAAGAAAACACAACAGCCACCTCCCACGCTTAAGATTGTTCGTCCTCGAACAATTTTGGGTGCTGCTCATGCATCACGGACTCACGTTCCCACGTCTCCTCCTCAATGCCACGGTGCTGCCACAGCACACGAACCAAAGGAAGAGCACGACCACGCAAAAGCTTCTCTCGCCGATCTAGGATACGGATAGGGGCCTCAACAATGGACAGGTCATCCTCAATGTCTAAGGTCCCCCAATCGATCACATGGGTGGGGTCAGGGTGATACTTCCGCAACTGGGACACGTGGAAGACATTGTGCACTCGACTCAACCGCGGTGGTAACGCCAAGCGGTAGGCGACTGGCCCCACACGATCCAGAATCTCAAAAGGACCAATAAACCGCGGAGATAGCTTGGAACCTCGCCCAAACCGTCAATGTCCACGACGTGGAGAAACGCGAAGAAACACATGATCACCAACAGAAAACTCCAAAGGTCGCCGCCGCTGATCCGCATAAGATTTTCGTCGACTCGAGCCGATAACAAACGCCGACGAATCAACTTAACCTTCTCGGTAGCCTCTTGAACCAACTGCGGTCCCAAGAGAGCTGTCTCCCCCCACCTCGGTCCAACACAAAGGTGATCGACACGGCCGCCCATACAACGCCTCAAAAGGAGCCATCCCAATGGATGCCTGATAACTGTTATTGTAGGCAAACTCCACCAAAGGAAGGTGAGTTGCCCACGAACCCCCAAAATCTAACACACAGGCCCGTAACATGTCCTCCAAAGTCCGATTCGTCCTCTCTGTCCGACCGTCGGTCTCGGGGTGAAAGGCTATACTCAAGTGAAGCTTGGTCCCCATAGCCTCCCTGCAAACCTGCCCAAAAACGGGAAGTGAACCTCGAATCCCGGTCAGAGACAACCGATGATGGTACTCCATGCGGTCTCACAATCTCGTTCATGTACCAGTGACTCAAGGTCCCAATGGAGTCCCACTCGCGAACAGCCAGGAAATGGGCCGACTTTGTGAGTCGATCCACAATCACCCAAATCATATCTTTCCTCCCCGTGGTGGGTGGAAGACCAGTCACAAACTCCATCGCTATGTGGTCCCACTTCCACTCCGCTATGGGCAATGGTCGTAACATGCCCGCCGGCCGCGATGCTCGGCCTTCACCTGCCGACAGGTGAGGCACCGCGAAACAAAGGCAGCCACATCGCATTTCATCCCAGGCCACCAAAAATGTCCCCGAAGCGCATGGTACATCTTCGTACCCCCTGGATGCACAGCAACTCTAGACCTGGTGGAACTCCCTCATCACCTCATCCCTGAGGGAAGAAGCCACTACTAACCGCCCCTGAAATGACAACTCATGCTCAGGACCCTCTCGTCCGGTCCTCGGATAGCTCACCGGCCTCAATACAGGCACGGAGAACCTCACACTCGATGTCACCCAGTTGTTCCTCCCGGACGCGCTGGTACAACTCAGGCACAACCACCAAAGGACTCGGGACTGTCCCACCATCACGAACAACAAAGCTGCAGCCGCAACATCGCCAACCGCTCTATCGGCTTCCACTCTCTCACGGCCACCTCAGCTTTCCCCTTTTCTCGCTCAACGCGTCGGCCACAATATTACCCTTGCCCGGGGTATAGGCAAGAGTAAAGTCAAAGGTCTGCAAATACTCCACCCATCTCCTCTGCCTCAAATTCAAGTCCTTTTGGGTAAAGATGTACTGAAGGCTCTTGTGATCCGAGAACACCACAAACTTCTCCCCCAAGAGGTAATGCTACCAACTCTTCAGGGCGAAGATGACGGCCGCTAACTCAAGGTCATGAGTAGGATAATTCGCTCATGAGGCTTCAGGCTGCCTTGACCCATAAGCCACCACACTGTACTCTGCGCATAAGCACACACCCCAAACCAACCCTGGACGCATCACAGTATACCTCATATGGAATATCCTCCCGAGGTAACCTCAACACCGGTGCGGTGGTCAAACGGGTTTTGAGAGTCTCAAACGCCTGCTGGCACTTGTCCGTCCACTCAAATTTCACTCCTTTCCTAGTCAACGCCGTCATAGGAGCCGCCAAATGGGAGAACCCCTCTACAAAACGGCGATAATACCCCGCCAAGCCAAGAAAGCTACGGATCTCAAAAACGTTGGTTGGCCTCGCCCACGATGCCACAGCCTCAATCTTGGCTGGGTCCACCCTAACTCCCTCAGTGACACCACGTGGCCAAGAAAGTGAACCTCTTGCAGCCAAAACTCACACTTGCTAAACTTAGCAAACAATGCGCTGGTCCCTCAAGATTTGCAACACTGTTGCCAAGTGCTCCACATGCTCCTTCTCGGTCTTGGAATACACCAAGATATCGTCGATAAACACCACCACGAACGAGTCTAAGTATGGGGCAAAGACTTGGTTCATCAAATGCATGAACACCGCTGGCGCATTAGTGAGCCCAAAAGGCATCACTACCCACTCATAATGCCCATACCTGCACCGAAAAGCTGTCTTAGGGATGTCCTCCTCCCTAACCCTGAGCTGGTGATACCCCGACCGTAAATCTATCTTGGAAAACCACTGGGCCCCACTCAATTGGTCAAACAGGTCATCTATCCGAGGCAACGGGTACTTATTCTTTACAGTCACTGAATTCAGCTTCCTGTAGTCGATGCAGAGACGAAGTGTGCCATCAGCCTTCTTAGCAAAGAGCACCGGAGCACCCCAAGGTGAGGTACTCGGTCTGATATACCCTTGGCCCACCAACTCCTTGATTTGCCTCTGCAGCTCCCTCAGCTCGGCTGGCCCCATACGATACGCTACTTGGGAAATCGGACCCGTTCCCGGCACCAACTCAATGGTGAACTCCACACTCCTCTGCGGAGGTAAACTCCTCAACTGGTCAGGGAAGACATCCTGAAATTGGTCCACAACAACGGGCCACACCCTCTTTTCCACCTTACCCACCTCAGCAAAGGTCAGGGCTGCCAACCTGTGGGTTATGGCACCCCACTGGTCCAACACCGGCCCGGACTGACTTGCCTCACAGTCCCACTCCCCCTGCAGGGTGCAAGAGGTCCCTGCAGGTGTCACGAAGGATACACGCCGCCGGTAACAATCTATCTTGGCCAGGAAGGCCATAAGCCAATCCATACCCAAGATCAGGTCAAAAGTATGCAAAGGCATCACATGCAAGTCAAAACTCAACTCCACCTCGCCTATGGTTAACACACAGTTACGACACACACGCCGTACCTCAATCATGCCTCCCACCTGGAGACTCCACAACTAGGGGCCTCGCGGCCTCCACACAAGCTAACCCCAAGCCATCAATAAGAAGCTCGGCAGCGAAGGAACACGATGCACCCGTATCAAAAAAAGAAGAAGCTAACGTGCGAGAAATCAAGAGGGTACCTCTAACCACCGATGGTCCTGCTCCACCCTCACTGGTGGGGGTGGTAGCTCAGCCTCCTCCTGGTACGTCGCCTCCAAGCGCAAACACCCTTCCTTGGCCCGTGCCACTGGTCGGCTCACTCACCGGACGCTTCCCGCTAAGGTTGCCTCCAGCCTCGGTCCGCTGCCGCTCCGGCCTCCCCTGGGGGTCGGGTCCGACTCGATCCCGCCGGACTAGCTTGCCACCGACGAGCTGGTCTCTCCGCTGGTGTACGGAAACCGGCGCCACTCCTCATGCCTGGATGCCATGCCTCCAACTCCCTTGTTGCTACTCCGGCAAACCCGGCTCAAATGGCCTTCTCGTCCACGCTATTGCACCGCCAGGTTCTTCTTGGGACACTCCCTCTTGAAGTGGCCTTGCTCCCCACAGCAATGACAACCGCTGGGGAGTCCTCCTGCTGGACCTTCCTGTCTGCTACCGCCAAAGCTAGACCTCCCTGGGGGCACTGATGGTTGTCCCCGGCTATGAAAGGAACTGCTATCCCTTTCCTCAGTCTTGGGCCGCTTAGACCCGGAATCACGCTCCAACCCACCCTGCAACGGGCGACCCTGATGGGTCTGCCTCCCATCATCCAGCTCCCTCTCAGCTATACGGGCCGTCTCCACAACCTCAAGATAGGTCCTCAAGCGTAGAATTGCCACCCCTCGCCTAAGGGCTGGCCTGAGACCCAAGGTGAACTTGTGGGCCTTCAGGTCCTCCCTTGCCACAGTCTCAGGAGCAAATCTACTCAAGCTCCGGAATTCCCGCTCATACTCAGGTACCGTCCTGGATCCCTGCTTCAAGCTGCCGAATTCTTCCTTCTTCTGCCATCTCATTGATTCTGGGAAGAACTCCTCATGGAAGAGTTGCAAGAACTCCTCCCAAAGCATGAGTTGCACCGCACGGCTCCCCGCGACACTCGTCCACCACTCCAAAGCATCCCCCTCCAGCTGCTGAATTGCCAGTCGCACCTTATCCTCTTCCCGAGGCAGGAGAAAGGAGAACACATGCTCTATTTGCCTCAACCACTGTTCAGCTACCACGGGTTCACCTTCCCCCTTGAATCGCGGAGGTTGTTCCTTTCGGAACCGTGTCACCACGTCATCCTCTGCGCGAGTCGGTACACCACCCAGCGAACTCTCATGCTCGCGAGGCAGCTCTCCTACTGGTGGTGGTGGTGGTGGCACCACTTCGTCGTGCTACCATCTCACGGCGCACCTCCTCCCCGAACGTCCTGCCGGAGTCCCTCCCGTAGCTCTTGTACCTCCGGCCGGATGCCTTCTCGTAGCCGTGCAAGCAACAACGCATGCCCTCCAACGGACGGTCCCGCACCCGGACCCTCATGGACAGATGACTCATCGCCCACCGCCCCGGACGCATGTGTCACTCTCCTCGGCGGCATTCTTACTACACGAAGTAAGAAGCACAACGTCAAAACAATTTTATAATCTATCGCGTCACTACCTCTACCCCACTGATCAATTCCACTATCACATGACATTGCACACATACATCGTATCAATCACATTGCACGATTCAGGACACATTGCCAAACAAATTAGAGTTGCACATTTCACTTAATCATATGATCTTATCCACGTTCGCCTTCAAAGACACATTCACAAGGCAAATGCATGCAAATCCTACCACAAGACTGGACTACCCTAAGTACACCTTGGAGGCTCAAAGAGGACCATGTTGATCAGGCATGTCCCTCCAGGCTCCTCCAAAGGACTCAGGATAACCAGGTCCGCACACTACCCTAGGCCAACTAGACCATGCTCTGATACCATATTGTCACGCCCCGGATTTCCAACCCAAGGAAACCGGTACGTGACTCCCCTTGTACCCACACGGAGGGCAAAGGGGTTAGGGTGCAAACCCTGAACATAACATTTTAGACATCCACAACACATTCAAGACAGTAAAGTTCAATAAAGCAATCCACAATCCAAAATAGTCTTTATTACAACAATCCTCTTTTCAATCCATCCCCACTGGGGTTACATCAATTCTCATAGCAATAACAAATGGTAAACAGTAAAGTAAATAAGGTCTTCCACCTTGGGGTCCCTCCTAACACCTGTATGTTCCTGAAAGAAAACACAACATAGAGGGAGGGGTGAGCAACCATAGCTCAGTAGGGATCATGTCTCCCCAACCCATCCCATGCTCCTAGTGTCTACATGAGAGTGTACAGGTGCAGTGTAGTGACAATAAAATGTAAACGAGTTTTCCACATTCAAATGGCACCCACCTATCCACAGCCATACAGGCTTAGCCATATAGGCTAACATATCCACAGCCACTCAGGCTTAGCCACACGAGCTAACATATCCACAGCCTCTCAGGCTTAGCCACATGGGCTAACAGATCCACGGCCATATAGGCTTAGCCACACACGCTAACAGGTCCACAGCCATATAGGCATAGCCACATAGGCTAACAGTTCCAGTCCCGGGCTTCCACAGCCACCGGGTTCCACAAGCACAGCATACAAGGTCACACAGGCATTAAACCAAACACGTAGCATACACACTTTCACAGGCATAATACCAAACACTTAGTTCGCACAGCCCATCAAGCATAAAATCAAACACATACTAGGCATATTCACACAGACATCCACACAGGCATTTTATTGAACACTTAATATGCACACCATCCAACACCAGAATACACCAAAAACTGCCATTGAAGGCCAACATCCATATAGGATATCGCACCTATATGGATTACATATGTATATATAAACAGATATAACTCTACAATCTGCCCTAGAACCCTAGGACAGAGGAGGATTTAGGAAGAACAGAACCCCTACCTTGTATGTTCTCCTGCTCCCACTTCCACGCAAGACTCTGACCACCACGCAAGACGCTCCGGCAGCCACCAAAAGCTCTCCTTCCCTCTCTCTCTCTCTCTCTCTCTCTCTCTCTCTCTGCGACGGCTGGTGGAGCAACAAACCCTAACCCTAAAACAGAGGGGCTTCTCCTCCTTATATAGACAACACAACATCAAAACGACGTAGTTTTGATTAAGTGAATCCCAGCATCAAAACGACGTAGTTTTGATGGAACAAGCTATGACCTTCCCACACCCTTACACACCAAAATAGTCACAATTCCAACATGGTCCTTTGGGAAAAGATGATTAGAATGACAAAACCAAGGGAACCATGCAAAAATATGCCTGCACGCTAATTTGCACGTGAATTCCCCAATTCACGTGCAACCCCAAATGCACTCCAAAAGCGCTCAAACTTCACCCCTAGCCTCCTTGCATCATGTAGAAGACAACCACACTTGCACGTGAATTGGACCCATTTCACGTGCACCTCACATACACGTCCGTTTGCCCTGAAACTTCTGTGGTAGATAGAGGACATCATTCTAAGCATCTTTCCTTTTGCACGTGAATTCATTGGAGTCCATTCACTAGGTCAAAATCTAGAAAAATTCTACTTAGAAGGCAAAACTGTGACTAACTCAAGGTACGGGTCCTTACATGGCCACTCCACTCGGACAGGCGACTCATCAAGTGGTCACTCAGAGGAATGAGGACCTAACCTTCCATATCCCATCAGCCATTCCATTGGCTGCTACCTCTCACTCACGTGCCTTAACTGTTGAGGAAGTGGACCGTATTGCTGACAATGTTTTGGAAAAACTGACCACTTCTGGACTGTTGAATTTCACACCCACTATTCAAGCAGTCGAGGGACGATTTTCTGCAGTGGAGGACGGAATGGAGAAGCTTAGAAATGAAGTTGAACTTTCTGACTTTGAGTTAGAAAGGGTCAAGATCGAATCGGAATCCCTCATCGAGTAAACACCTGAAGGGTTTAAACGCCTCGAGAACCACAGTGAAGACATAAAGGAGGCATACAAGAATCAGCATGAGGGATTTCTTAAAACTATGGGTCCCATCTTTGAAGCTTGTAGCCGGCTAGATCGTGGAGAGATCACTCTCACCATGAAGCCACCTCAAAAGACCTCTAAGGACAGACCTGAGCTGGTTCCCATTGATGACCCTACAACCTTAACAGATCCCTGCTCCCGGTCCTCCAAAGACCTCATACTACTTCACCTCAACCCACTCCTCCTCCACAACTGCGACCGGAAGCTACCCATGCTCATGGGCAAAAGCATGCACACAGAGCCACTGTCATTACTGATTCTAATGATGATGATGTGCCCATTGGAACGCGCATGAAGAAGCATCCGGCTGCTCTAGGCCAAACATCATCCTCTACTCAGCCTGGTCCCTCAACGACCCATGAGTATACCATGCCCGCTTCCCCTACTAAACCAGCCGCTACTACCACCAGCCAATTGATGGTAGCACCGCGCACTATGACTACAGGAGCCAACTCAGCTGAACTTGTGGCTTTCAATAGCTATGTTGCTGGGGACACCACCGCGTGGACTTGTGGCTACGAAGCATTCTTCACCGGACCTGACCTGTGTCGATTAGTACACGGCAATGAAGAGATGGATAATCTTGAGATGACGTAGTTCATCTTTACACAAAAGTCATATTTGGAGAAGCTTCCTCTCCATATCCACTGAGATACACGTGTGGAGCTCTATTTGCCAATCATGCAGGTTCAACTCATTGATGATGCTTCAATGATCGAGTTTATCCAGGGTTACAGATATGAGAACTCCTTCCATCCATGGAATGAGGTTAACCATGTGCTCATCCCCAATTTGTCAACATCCCTGCACTGGTTTCTTCTTGATATTGACTTCAAGAACCAGAGGATCATCATCTTTGACTCTAAGCCTACTACTTTACTACTCCATCGGCGGGAACAACTCCGTGAATTCAATCGCACCTTTACCCATGTCATGCAGGGATATTCGCATGGGTGTGGTGGCTATCATCTTTCCAAACCAATGGAAATTACTCGAGTCAAGCAAGGCTTTCCTGCTCAAGATGATGCTCATAGCTGTGGTTTCTATGTCTGCCACTATATTCGCATCCTGACCACCAACGGCTTCCCTGCCCTCATGCCTGAATTTGATTGTGTGAGCAGTCGAGCCGCGTCACTACATCTGACTACTGCTCAACTCCTGTGTGAGCAAACAACTATTTTTCTGTTTACACACAGTGTAAAATATTCTAACTTTAAACTGTAACTGTCTTGTACTCTATTTAACTGTACACCGCTCTTCCTCGTTTTATGTTTTCTGTGTACTTCCTTTATTTCAGTTACTGTTTATGAATATCTTTGTTCTGTTGCCTGCTGTTCTGTGATTTATTGCATTACTCCCATGAGCTTTATGTTCTGGTGCTTATTCCTCACCCCAGAAAGGGGGAGTTGTCCTTGACCGAAGGCAGCTTCGCAGCTTCATACCTACGAGGGAGAGGAGTGTACCTTTTGTAATTTTGATCTCGTCCAAAATTTTTTCATATGCAAAGATATTCGGCTAACTTAAAACTACCCATCAAACTTGTAGTCTCAGACTTCATGTTTCAACCATTATCAGCTTACATTAAATAGGGGGAGATTGTTGGAAATATAGGATTTGATGAAGCTGCTAACATATAGTCTAAGTCTTGAGACTCGAAGATCCGAAGGTCGTAGGGTCGAAGAGTCGTAGTTCGTAGGAGTAAAACTGTCACATGACATATATGTGAGAGGCTCGTAGACTCGTAGGGTCTGGAGACTCGAAGCATATTTGTGACAGAACACATTGCGACTCGTAGATCCCTGGTCAAAGGTCGTAGAGTCGCAGTACAAAAAAGAGAGTGTTACTGTAAGCGACGATTCAATCCAGAGACTCGTAGAGTTGAAGAATTCTAAAAGAAGAGTTACCAAACTTAAATAACTCGAAGACTCAAAGCCTGTAGAACTGTAGAGTCCCTATAATGCTCATGTCACTTAATAGAACTTAAAGTACCGCTAGACTCGTAGACTCAAGGGTCGTAGAGTCGTAGCCTTAAAACACTATTAAGAAAATAGGACTCACAGACTCGTAGGTCGAAGGCCGAAGAGTCGAAGCCAAAAAGACTAAGGAAGAAATGTAAAGTCTAAGACTCGTAGAGTTGAAGAGTTTCAAGGTTGAAGACTCGCAGAGTCGAAGAACCTCTTAGTCAAGTAAAATACACTGAGAAACCCGATGGTCGTAGATCCGTAGAGCCAGGGTCAAAGACTCGCAGCTATAACAATGGCTAGATTAGGCGCACTTCGAAGAAGTCACTCTAAGAGCCATTAGGACAGTCACAGACTCGTAGAGTCGTAGACTTGCAGAGTCGCAGACTTTTAATTAATAGAGTGACACAACAGACTTAAACTAACTCGAACTCTATCCTCGGAGACTCGAAAATATGTGAGTCGTAGACTCGCAGATACCAACACTGTCAAGCCTGAAGTAAACTTCCGCAACCTTAACGGGCTCTAACTGAAACCTTCGAGTCGTCAAACCTACGAAGCACCCACCTTCAAGATATACTTAAAACCCTGAGCATACGCACTTAGTGATATCTTCAGCTAGGGTTTATACAGTAAGCTTGTGCCATCTTGAGCAGCTGGAGTGCAATTAATGCCGTATTAATTGCGATCAACCACTTTCCATAGATGAACGGACAAGATCGACTGCACAAGTATGGGCATGCAACTGCGTAGCATGGGCAACCTATCTGCAAATCAGAGCAGATCAACCCATCCCCTAACATCTCACATATCTAGTGGCGGGAAGTCAGTCTGTCGGATGGACAACTAGGCGCATAGCAATCTAAACTTAAAATATATATCTCTCTCACACTTAACGAAAAAAAAACGAAGAGTTAGTCTCTTTCAAAAAGAGCATGGAATACACGAACACAAGAAGAAGGATTCTCAAAGACATCAAGATCTAAGCGAGAGAAAAGGAACTTCCAAGTGTGTGCGCTGCGTTGAACCAAGATCAAGGTCAAACTTTACGATCCATCATATACTCTTGTTCACCCAAGATTCAAAGACGATTATCTAATCCAAACTATCACAGTGCATTCTGTGACATCTAAGATCTGTTTAACAAGGAGTGTTTACTACATCTTAGATTTGTCGGATAGTCCATAACTCACATTATCACTTAAATTACTACTGTCATCCTCTCCATAAATACTTCCAGGATAGTTATCCTTAGGAGTACCACATACTAGCTAATAGTCGCTTCGGTGCATAAAAAAAGTCCGTTCACCCCCCCCCCCTCTAGACTCACTTTGGGACCTACAACTTGTTATATATATATGTTTATAAAATTGCATGGGTCCCTTGTGCGCCACGCCATGGAGGTGGAAGAGGGCGGTAACAACTGCCGTGCCTATGCCGTGGTGATGGAAGAGGGGCGGCGGCGACTGCCATGCCGCGCAGAGGAGACAGAAGAGAGGGGCGGCAGCAGTGGTAACCTTGTGGAGCGACCCCGTGCGGTGACCCCATGTGCCCCATGCATCCTCATGCCCCACGTGCCCCACCGCACCGGTGTGATGAGGAGGAGGTGGGGCGGCGGCAACCGTGCCATCGTCGCCGAACCAACCTGTGCGATTTCCCACTGGCATGAAGAAGAAGGAGGGGGGTAGCGGCAACCGGTGCCACCCTCGCAAGACCTCGTTAGCCCAATCGGCCTGGCTTCCATGGTTTATTTAATATATATATATATATGAAAATGATAATTAATAATTAAATATTATTGGATTGTTATTGTTTGATTTAAGTAAATATTGTTGGCTTGACATTGTTTAATTAAATAAATATTATTTGGCCTTGATATTATTTACTAAAAAAATAATGTGAAATTTGCTATCATTAGTTGGCTAATATGGTTGTCTTTTGTGTCATGTTGTTGTCGATTTAGTAACTTGAATAATTCATGCGTATACTATTGATTAAGGGAATTATTAATTGTTGATCATGTGTGGAATTGGTGGTAGAGCTGGTTGGGTTAATCGTGGGTCCCACATAGGGATGGCAAGAGACCGCAGGTCTCCTATATGGCTAGTTAACTCAGGTCCCATATGTAGCGAGTTGTCGTTAGTAAACCCACAGGTCCCATATATGGCCGTCTAGTATAGCTTGGGATTCATAGAGTTAGTAGTGGGGATCTTGTGAATGTTTGGATTACCGGTGTAACCTTTAATGGATGTGATGTAATATGTGATAACTTTTGTAATTAAATGCAAGTTTATCGTGATAGAATAGGATACTACACTGGCACAAGCATACACCGATCATATAGACTTAGGTTTTTATGTGATAGGATGGTGGAGATGGAGATCACTTATTGGGCATTCATGCTCACCCTACTTTATTTCTATTTCCTACAGGTTGTAGGGGAGTACTGGTAGAGCCATACGGAGCAAGTCGGGACATCCTTGGTGTAAGATTTATTCTATAGACTTTATTTTTCTTCCCGCTCCTCTAAAGGACACGTGTCATCCCGTGATTGATTGAAAATAAATAAAATAAAAACCAAAACCAAAAAAAATAAAATAAAACAACAAAAAGTAAAACAAAATAAAAAAAACAAATTTTACAGCCATACATCGACTTGTTCTTATCTCTACCCACCAAACCACATTGTCTTCTTCCTCCCTCTCTCTCTTCCCCATTTGTCCTCACCCTCGAAGCCACACCACAGACGCCGAGATCCCGGAGGACCACCGGACCACCGCGCCAACTTCATCTCTCTCCCCTCCAACGCATGAAACCCAACCTCGCTTCAACCATGGTTTTTCCATCTCTCTCAAACCAAACCTCCCATCTAACCCGACACCAACTCTAGGCCGCCGCTCCAGCCCCCCTCCTCAAACCCTAGCCTCTCCAAACTATATAAATCCCCAACCTAATAAAGCCTCTTCTCTCTTGGAGGGCTGAAAAGAAAAAGATACCCAATCACCACCCTCTTCCCATTCTCTCTTCGCCGAAAAAAGCCCACACCCAATCGTCGCCTCTCTCCTCTCTCTTTGGTTCATCCTCCCCTGAAAAAAAATCAATGTGCCACCCTCCATAGCTCTCCCTTCTTGCCCGGAATCATCATCGCCCTTCTCTTCCTGAGAAACCAGGACAACGCCCGCCCCATCGTCTCCCTTCTCTCTCTTTCTCGGCCTTCTAGCTCCCTCTCCCCAAAAATCAGATTACCACAATGATCACCTCTCATCTTCTCTCTTGGCTTTAAAAAAATCCAGAAGCCAATCGCTCTCCCTTCTTCCCCCGAAGAAAATCGAACCAAAAACCCAGGGCCTTCGTCCACTTTGTTTCCAAAAACCCAATCGGCTGGACTCGGCCTCCCTCCCCCGAAAATCAACACCCATCTCTCGGTTATCCATCCCCAGAAAAGCATACCTCCATCGTTCCATAGCTGCTCATCCCTCCAAACCATCACAAACCATCACCAAACCCAATCATCACTTCCGCGCTCTCTCTCTCTCTCTCTCTCTCTCGGCTCCCTAAAAATCCAGACCCAAAACAAAAACGCCTTCCCTTCCTACTGCTAGACTCGCACGGAGTCTCTCTCCCTCTCTGGCCAGAACTTCGTCCTCTGGCCAGTGAGGCATCATTTCAATCTCCCTTCCATTCATCACACCTATTACCGAGCCCCATCGAGCGGGGGTTGACAACCAAGAAAAAGGTTCCTGCGCCGCTCATCCCGAAGTCTCCCCGAACGTGGAGTGGTGATCATCCAAGGAGCTAAGCATCATATTCCCGTCGTTGATCACCACGAGGCTCCCCGATGAGTGAGAAAGCAGTTCAGCCCTCCAAGGTGTTTCCACATTAGAAGAAAGGTATTTTCTTTTCCTTTGCAGGATTGGTTCCCTTTTCTCTATGTGCTGTTGTGATGTTTATATTATGGTTGTGAGGCCTTTGTAATGCATTTGAAAATCTCGTTCGCTGGCAACAGGGTACCTTAGTGTCTCCGTTTTCATGACCAGTATATGTTTTTGTATGCCTATATGATGTCGACCTTTTGTTATGCGTTCATTTGCTACATCTTAGTGTGGGTTTTGTACCAACCAAGATGCATATGGTCTCGTAGTTGTTCAAGTTGTGTTCAACATGTATTTCTTTAGCTATTTTTCATGATATTTTTTATCTGTTTTTTTGGTTTACCGTCCCTTAGGTAACATTGTTCATTCAGTTGGCCATGTTGGTGATTTCACCTTCACTGGGATTTGTTTTTTTTTGTTTTTTTTTGTTTTTTTCTTTCTATCTTAGTTCTGTCTTTCATTTGTTCAAGTTGGTTTTGATCTGGGTAAAAAAAAAAAGAAAAAGAAAAGAAAAAGAAAAAAGCTAGCGTAAAGGTTGTTGTGTTCGTTCGTTTTTGATGGCTGGATGTGTTTGTTGTGCCTGATCTTGCAATGTGTTCACGTTAAGCGTGGTTTCATTCTAGCTGCTATGCTTAGTCACTTGTGTTTCTTTACGTTTCCTCCGTTTGTTCTACGATCATAAATCATTGTTTTGTTTCCTCTGTTTATTGTTGTCACTATGTACTGTTTTCACTGGTGTGCGAATATGTTGTTTGGTTTTCTTTGTTTATTCTATTTTGTTCTAACCATGTCATTAAACGCTTGTTTCTTGTTGTTTGTTGTCACTATTCTATTTTGTTGTTTGTTCTACACTCATAGAACGCTTGTTTTTTTCCCTTCCTTCTTTGCTTACCCATGTTGTTGATCAACGCCTTTTCTTAATTTTATTTTCATTCATTTCATTGTAAATAGTTTGGTGTATAACTTATTAGATTAGACTTCACTTTCTTTTTATTTCATTATCATTTTTAATTTTTATTTATTTATTTTATTGACCATTAGGGTGATGTTAGCGTTGGTCATTTATAATTTTGTAAGCATGGGTCATATGATCTAGTCCTAATTGTAACATGCACATAAAAAAAAGAAAAAAGAGTGAGAAAACAAACAAAAAAAGAGAGTGAAAAAAAAAAGAAAAAAAAGAAAAAGTGAGCTTGCTTTTTTTCTTTATTTTGTGGATGACACTTTCACACACATCATATTTGCTTTAGTTATTTATGCATTTTAATTTTGTCTTTTAAAAAAAAAGAGATCTTTTTAGAAAAAAAAGTGTCTTTCCAAACAAAAAAACAACCTTCCTTTTAAATAAAAACGTTTTCAAAAAAAAAAACAAACAAACAAACAAAAAAACCTCTTTCTTTTACTTAGGATTTTCAATTTTGATTATGTTTCAATTTTTTTTTCTACACTTAGATTTTTATGTGCCTTTTATTCTTTCTTATTAACCTTTCTCCTTAATGCCCTTAGTAGCGTGCGCGCTTTAGAAATAAACAAATTCACTTTTGGCTTAGATTTAACTTTGAAAACCATAGGACCTTCCTTAGAGTTTGAGACTAAATTGAATTTAATTGTTAACTTTAATAAAGAATGTAGGAATAAAACGAGAAAAATCAAATTGTTAGGACTCCCTTTAGATGCTTAGGACAAATTTGCCTTAATTTCACTTCAACAAATAACTTAGAAAAAAATACAGAGTAGACCTCTAGGCCATTCAAATTTCACATCACCTTTAGGCTATTTAACTTTAGGTCAAGCAAACAGCTAAAACAAATTAGAAACCTCCAACCCTTAAGATAGGTACCGAAAGGGCGTCAGGAGAGTGCTAATCCATCCCCACACGTAACCAACTCCTGAGCCCATCCATAAGCGGCATAGATAATTTCCTTTTAGGTGACCAATCGCACCCTAAAAACGGTTAGTGGTGACTCGGTATTTTCATCGCCATTCGGATGAAGGTTAGGGGTAACCGCACCCGAAAGTGGTTTTCCTCCCGGACGAAATCCAAGAATGACACTGGCGACTCTACCTGGGGATAGTTAGAGAGTTAGGCCTAGGATTAAGATTAGGAGGTTTATTTTTTGTTTTAAATTATTTTTATTCTTTTATTCTTTATTTACTTGATTTATTTACTGTGCTTAATTATTGTTGTATGATAGTTTTGGTTTACGCGCTTTGATGCCATGACAGTTGTGTTTTACTACTTTCCTTAAATCGTTGTATTCATGCATAAACCTTCTACTCGCATTTCTATCACAGTTTAGGTTAGCGAGGTTTATTAGGGTGCCCCAAGTGTTGATCATTATCCGCAAAGGGACCCCGGATTCCTCACTCAGGCTTGAGTTCCTTTTAAGGCACGTCCTTTTAAGGCCCACCTCCCGGTAAATCACATGGTGTACAGAGCCCTCTAGAGAGGACGCTTGGGGACCAATGAATAAGATAGGGTGAGAAATCATGGCTCATTAGGGGCACACTGACCCACATGTTGTTTGTTCATTTTAGCTTTCCTTTTGAAGGATAGGTTTATCATATCATATTGTTTTGTTACTGTATTTCTTATCTTGTAAATATTTGTGTTGTTCTTTTTACTAACTTTGTTTTATATCTTTGTTTATATTGCTTTCACTAACCTTGTTTTTATGTGAATTGTATCATTATTGTTTTTTACTAATCATGTCTTATTCCCGTCATACACTCTAGGATACATAACCTTGACATTCATTCCCTAAGATTAGTGTTCAATTCCTTTCCTCATGTATTCTTTCGGTCATATAGACCACCTCAACACTGTAGAGTTAGGTGTCCATTCAAGAATCCATCATTCAATTTAGGTGTATGCGATATTAGTCCTCATTAGTTCATGGGTGCCCATGTCGGGTACCCACACTTAGGACGCATGTCATGCTTTGATCACATCATGTAAATCCATGCATGCATTTTTCCAATAAAACAAAAACATCATAACAAGATCAAAAAATCATTATCAGTCAATCATGTCATTGTAAATCCATACATGTATTTATGCCAAACAAAAAAAAACAGAAAACCAAAAAAAAAAAAAAACAAGATAAAGCAAAAAAAACAAATCATATCATGTAAATCAATGCATGCATGCCAAAGAAGAAAAAACCAAAACAACAACAACAAAAAAAAACCAAAACAAAAAAAACAAGAAAAAAAACACAAAACAAAACAAAAAAACAAAAAACAAAAAAACATCATCATGTCACATCATGCATGTCAAAACAAAAAAACAAATAAAAACAAACAAATAAAAAACAAAGAAAACCAAAGAACCAAGGAAAAATAGGAAATCCATAAAGAACCAACAAATCATGTTATGTAGATCCATGCATGCATGTGTTTCGAAAAAAACACAAAACACAAAACAAAGCAAAAAAAAAAGAAAAAAGAAAACCCAAAAGAAGAAAGAAAAAAAAATCATGTAGTTTCATGCATACATTCATGTCAAAAAAATCAAATGGGGGGCTTATCATTTTGCTGATTCATCAGAACCAATCGAAGCAAACAACAATCTTGGTCCATGGCAAGAGAACACAGAGGCAAGACCGGTCGGGTTTGGAACAGGCCCATTAAGAAAGCGTACAAAATCTCCGAGATTTGCAAGGGCAAATGGACCGTCCGACGTAAATGATGTCAAGATTAGTCAAAAACCTAGGACAAGGAGTCCCAAATCAATAACAAGGCTAGGAAGCATTGCAACCATCGACTCTCACACAAATGCAGACACCAATTCATGACCCTACTCCCGCACATCGAGGTATCCCGAATCAAGTCCATTTTACCTCACCAACGTGGGGCATGAGCCGATGTACCGATGTCCACCGCACCTAAAGAAGATATTGAATCACTCGCGATAAGACAACTTGAGGAAAGATTGAAAACAGCTGAGAAGATCGAGGCTTATGACTTGATCGGTCCAGATGAATTGTGCTTGGCTCCTGGTATAGTCTTACCTCCAAAGTTCGAGATGCCCCAGTTTGAGAAGTTCAATGGTACTCAAGGTCCAAAATTTCATTTGACCATGTATTGTACGAAGATGGCTGCTCACGCAGGGAATGACAAACTCTTGATACACTGTTTCCAAGAGAGTCTAACTGTAGGGCCACTTCAATGGTATTTTCAATGTCAGAAAAGTCTTATCAATACATGGCAAGATCTAGCAACTGCTTTCCTGAACCAGTACAAGCATATTATAGAGTTGGCTCCTAATAGGCTGACATTACAGGAATTAGAACAAAAGTTAACTGAAAGCTTCAGAGACTATGCTAGGCGCTGGAGGGAGGTTGCAATGGAGGTCCAACCACCATTAACTGAGAAAGAACTCATGGCCATTTTCCTCAATACCCTTCGGGGAGTCTACTATGAAAAAATGGTAGGGAATGTCACCAACAATTTTAATGAACTAGTGGCCTTAGGAGAAAGGATTGAGCTGGGAATCAAGACGGGTAGAATAACGGAAGTGACTACTCACCAGGACCAAGTGCAAGCTGCGTGGCAAACCGAATCCTCCATCGTATACCACAAAAGACCTAGGAGAAAGGCATCCAAAGCAAGACCTTTTGAGCCACTCGCCACTAGATTATGAAAAATTGTTTCCAAACCTAGTAGGAGCCGGTTTGTCGGTACCGAATCCATTCCCGTGCCACAACCATCCCATCCGAAATGGTATGATCCTACAAAGAGCCGTGAGTTCCACACCGGTGTTATTGGGCATTCAACGGAAGATTGTAATGCATTCAAGAGAAGGGTTCACCACCGCTTGAAGTTGGCCTCTAGGATGATTCAAGTGATTCAAGACTACTCTTTGTAAAAGTGCCCCTTGTTTGGATTCTATTCTGAAATAAAATAAACTTTCTCAAAGAGCATGCACTTCATAACATTTCACTAGAGGCTGCGTATCCTAAACATTTATGCATACATGTCATGCATTCCATTGATAAATTTCATATTAAATAAAAGGGGGAGCGTAACACTCCTATTGAATTAGATTATCATCAAAAGTCCAATCACATGGCCGAAGACCTATACAACCGATTGGATAGGGTAGAGCAAGCTCGAGATAAGAATGTATGCGGATTTGCAGGGACTGAAGTGTCAACTCCGTAAGCTAATGGAATTGGTTCAAGGGCTCACCAAGGTAGAATCAGCCAAGAGAAGAACCGCCGAACTAGCACAAGGAGTAAAGCGACCTCATGGACTGGTTCTCTTCTAAAACCCTCACGTTGTGCCAATACCATCACCGTTTCCCCATAACCCCTCAAGTGTCACCTCTTTGATGTATATGCCCCACCCGACTCATCAAGATGCATGGCAAGGATCAAGACCAGCAACAATGAAATATGGAGGCGTTCCTTTGGATAACATTCACGGTCCAACAGAAAGAAGGAATAAGAAGCTCAAGCAGCCAGAAGTTGACCCCATCCCCATGACTTATTCAGAGCTGTACAAAAAGTTGCTGCAAGCCCATATGGTGACTCCAACCCCTTTGGAACTAATCAAGCAACCTTATCCCGAGTGGTACAATCCAAATGACCGATGTGAATATCATGCTGGAGCGATAGGGCATAATATTGAAAACTGTATCACCTTTAAGAGGAAAGTTCGATCCTATGAGGAATGCTCGGTGGTTGGACTTCTCGACAAAGGCCCAAAGTGACTCTTCCAAGGCAAGGTCTCCCAATCCGGATAACTTGCACCGAGGGATACTACAAGTGACTAGGGGCGAGTTTGGTAACTCTCATGCCACCTAAGGAGGGTAAACCAGTTAAGTTTTCTAGAGGATGGATGACTAATGCTCGGGTAATAGCGTGGAGACTTGTAGTGTTCAATAATTTTCCTTTTGGTGAAACTTTGTTTTGTGAACTTTGAAAACTTCCTATCTTATGCCTAAAAAAAAATTTTTGTCACCTCCTCTTTAATAATAAATGTAAATGGTCTTTTTTTTTTTACATTTCATAACATGTGTATGCAATGGTTGTCCATAACTTGTCCACTCTCACGGTACGTGTATGAAAGCCTAACAGGGGTATATGAAACAAGGGAGATTGAACTGATAACCTAAGCCTGAGAAGGATCCAAACAGCTTATCGTTCTAAGAGCTCAGCGCAATAGATCGGGACGTTCAAGAAAAGCAATTTCGGGGAGCTCCATTCCCACGAAGAGGGACATTAGCAAAGGGCTTAATTGATTGTCAGGTAAAATTCCTTCTATCAAGAAAATAAATATAACTCTTCTTTGAATTACTTGAGAAAACATTTGATCATTTAAAGTGAGGAGAGGCCATCTTTTGTGCTACCTCATCATAATACCCTTGCCACCCCCTTTGAGCCTATAATGAAATTTTCTTTCCAAATTACCCGATCCATAGTTCACCCCACACTGGGGCAATTCTTTAAAGCAAAATCCTTTAAGAGAGGCAGTTCTGTACATATGTTAGGGCAGTTAATGCCTTATAGAGTCCCTCATTGGGATAACTCATGTCAAACTAGGGCAACCTTTGGGGAAAGGAAAAAAAAAAAGAAAAAGAAAAAAACAGAGAGGAAGCAAAAAACAAAAAAACAAAAAAAAGAAAGAAAAGAGGCAACCTTTGGTGAGGGTATTTTGGGGCACATAAAAAGATGTAAAAAAGAAAAGAAAACAACGAAGAAAAGGAAAAGGGGGCATTTTAATCAAACCCATATTGGGGCAATTCTTAAGAGAAAAAATCAGTCTCGTGAGTCTCCTGACAGAGATAGAGCCCTACACCAGGGCAATCCAGTCCATCCTTCAAAAACAAAAAGAAAAAAAAGAGAGAGAAAAAAAGCGTCGAAAGAATCAGCCTTTGAGGATTCAATCTGAACTATGGTTCATATCCAACCTATAATAGGTTTGATCCTATTATATCTCTTTCTTGATAAACCCTTAAACCTCAAGCCTTCGTTACGGTCCTAGAAAAGTCCTCTCTGATTGAATAATCAAAGTTATTTTTCAAGTACTCAAGTGAGAGTAGAAACCTTCGATACAAAATGCAGACTTGGTGAAAACCCGAAAGGGCATCAAGGGTAAAATACAAAGCCATCTACAAGGCAGAAGGAACAACCGAATCCATGTAAGGTGGGCGTGGTGAAAACCCGGAAGGGCACTGCAAGAAAAATTCAAAGCCAAGGAAGCAGCAAATGTTCAAGTGCACCAAATCAAGTCGAAGCCTAACCAACAACCTTTGACAGTGGAACCCGAGGCCATGAAAGCAAGAAGAGTCCAGATCAACGCAAAGCTCCAAACAGCAACTTCTGGAGATAGATTCCTTTGGACCACAAGATCAAGGCAAAGCTTCGAGCAGTAACCTCTCAAGGTAAAAGCCCAAAACCATTGCGTACTAACACATCCAATCCAAGAATAAAATCCTGAAACTGCGAAACCCTTCAGCTTTAATCTCAAAAAACCCCTCAATCTCAAAAGCCTCAAAACCATCAAGCACCAACCTTTCCAAACCATGAGGATAAAAGCCCCAAAGCTTCAACGCTATTATCCAATCTCAACCTCGAGGACCTTCAAAATCATGGAGCGCCAATACTCCTAACCTCAGCATGACCCTTAAAGCCAGCAAATACCAAGATCCCTAACCCATAAACAGGAAAACCCTTAGCCGTCGAATATTAAAACCCCAAGCTCCAAGACCATCCGATCCAGTCTCGGAAACCTTCAAAACCACAAAGTACTAATGCCTCTAGCCCCAAAACCATTGAGCAAGCACCCCCAAAATCTACAAATCAAACCCTCAAACCATTAAGAACCATTACCGAGTCCAAGCTAGTCAAGTTCAACTCAACTTTGTGGATTATGCCCCTAGAGGCTCATACCACTACCATGAGAGGACAACAATTTATGAATGCATTACATACCATGTTTTAGAAATTATTTTTAAAACAAAACCATCTTTGAAAACTTGTTTTGAAAAAAAAGAAGACCATCTTTTGTACATTAAATGTTTATCCCCAGCAAGATCTCTCCTAATGTTACTCAGCAGAGGTGCTCTGTCATTCAGGAAGACAGTGGTCAAGTCAAGCTCTTCAACTCAGGGAAGTTAAGTCTAGCAAACTCCCTAGCTAAAGAAGAAACATAGTTCCCCAACATGACTAGAATGATCCCCAGCAAAACAACTTCTTAACAGCAATATGATATTTCTCCAGCAAGGTGAAGCCGATCACCAACGACAGTGAATACTTAGCGGGTTAAGCTCCCCCCATTAAGTCAAGAAAAGAATTTCATGCATTCTGCATTCATCCATACATGCATCATATGCATTTCTCTTGTTCAGGTTTTATGAGTTTTTCTCAAAAGCCTCAAACTTTAGAAACTATTAACCAATCAAGGATTTCCAAGCCCACCAATCCCCTAAACCATCTCTGTCAAACTCTAATCCGTGTTTTCCAACAAGATTATTAGATTCTAGCCTTTTACATTCCTAAGCTTCTAGGCTTTTAATTTCCACCATCTTTGCAACGTAGGTGGTAATCCTCCAGCCTCTGCAATGCATTGTGGGCAGTAATCCTCCTGCCTCTATGAAGTCTTTCAGGTTCTAGCCTTTTACATTCCTAAGCTTCTAGGCTTTTAATTTCCAGCATCTTTGCATCGTAGGCGGTAATCCTCCATCCTCTGCAACGCATTGTAGGCAGTAATCCTCCTGCCTCTATGAAGTCTTCCAGGTTCTAGCCTTTTACATTCCTAAGCTTCTAGGCTTTTAATTTCTAGCATCTTAGCATCGTAGGCAGTAATCCTCTAGCCTCTGCAACGCATTGTAGGCAATAATCCTCCTGCCTCTGTGAAGTCTTCCAGGTTCTAGCCTTTTAGATTCCTAAGCTTCTAGGCTTTTAATTTCCAGCATCTTTGCATCGTAGGCGGTAATCTTCCAGCCTCTGCAACGCATTGTAGGCAGTAATCCTCCTGCCTCTGCGAAGTCTTCCAGGTTCTAGCCTTTTACATTCCTAAGCTTCTAGGCTTTTAATTTCCAGCATCTTTGCATCATAAGCGGTAATCCTCCAGCCTCTGCAATGCATTATAGGAAGTAATCCTCCTGCCTCTGTGAAGTCTTCCAGGTTCTAGCCTTTTACATTCGTAAGCTTCTAGGCTTTTAATTTCCTGCATCTTTGCATCGTATGCGGTGATCCTCCAGCCTCTGCAACGCATTATAAGCAGTAATCCTCCTGCCTCTACGAAGTCTTCCAGGTTCTAGCCTTTTACAATCCTAAGCTTCTAGGCTTTTAATTTCCAAGCATCTTTGCATCGTAGGCGATAATCCTCCGACCTCTGCAATGCATTGTAGGCAAGTAATCCTCCTGCCTCTATGAAGTCTCTCATGTTCTAGCCTTTTACAGTTCTTGTCAGCCCTAGGCTTTTAATTTTATGTTTTTCAAATCCTATCAACCCTTTAGGTTTCTAGTTCTCTATCGCCTCAGGTGTCTTTTAATTTCCAAATCCACTAAGCTTCTAGGCTTTTATTTCAGTAAATCCCAAGTTTCAGCAAGCACGCCGATTCCCAGCAGAACCATCCCTTGGCAACAGGTAAGTCAGGTAGGTGGTCCAGCCCGTCCAAAACAAGTCCGTCTTATCTTTGTGCACCGTTTGAACACAAATGATACACAAAGAGGGGAGCTATTGGACCCTATTTTTTTCGGGTTGGACACATTTTATCAAATTCAATTTTCCTCCATGCCGCCTCGATCTGTTGAAATTTTGCAAAATGACAGAGTCGTGACCACTAAGTTGTAAATGCCTAATTTCAAGAAATTATTCAAAAGACCTCCAAATGCCAAAGAGCTTTTCCTGGGCGATAGAAAATCAAATTCGAGGATCAACGCCATCGACTGCGCTCAATTCCGAGGTCAAACGAAGAAGATATAATCAAAACAGCATTTGAGCCGCTATTGAGGGTCAAAACGGTAATTGACTTTTCAAACGGCACTCTGGATCAGGTCACGAATCTCATTTTCCTATTATACTCGTCATTCTGAGAATTTTGACATATATATTGTATATATTCGCTCCCGGGGCCTTTTTTAATAAAAAATAAAAATAAAATCATCTTCGGTAATAAATCATCGCAGTACAAGCTTGCTATAAAAATATGATCGTCTTCAAATAAAATTGACACGGGGTCGGTCGTCATGACGCCCCAAGTCCAGAAATAATTTTTTCCAGATGTTTTGAAATGCGGTTTGTCTTACCGATCCCGAAAACCAAGAGACATCAGTTAAAAAACCCAAAACAAATAATTTTCTCTTTTATTTTTCTTCCCGCTCGTCTCAAGGACACGTGTCATCCCATGATTGATTGAAAATGAATAAAATAAAAACCAAAACCAAAATAAAAAAAAATAAAACAACAAAAAATAAAACAAAATAAAAAAACAAATTTTACAGCCATACATCGACCTGTTCTTATCTCTTCCCACCAAACCGCATTGTCTTCTTCCTCCCTCTCTCTCTTCCCCGTTCGTCCTCACCCTCGAAGCCACGCCACAGACGCCGAGATCCCGGAGGACCATTGGACCACTGCACCAGCTTCATCTCTCTCCCCTCCAGCGCATCAAACCCAACCTGCTTTCAACCATGGTTTTTCCATCTCTCTCAAACCAAACCTCGCATCTAACCTGACACCAACTCCAGGCCGCCGCTCTAGCCCCCTCCTCAAACCCTAGCCTCTCCAATCTATATAAATCCCCAACTTGATAAAGCCTCTTCTCTCTGGCGGGCTGAAAACAAAAAGAAACCCAATCACCGCCCTCTTCCCGTTCTCTCTTCGCCGGAAAAGCCCACACCCAATCGCCACCTCTCTCCTCTCTCTCTGGTTCATCCTCCCCCGAAAAAAATCAACGTGCCACCCTCCATAGCTCTCCCTTCTCCCTTCATCTCCCTTCTCTCTCTTTCTTGGCCTTCTAGCTCCCTCTCCCCAAAAATCCGATTACCACAACGATCACCTCTCATCTTCTCTCTTGGCTCTCAAAAAATCAAGAAGCTAATCGCTCTTCCTTCTTCCCCGAAGAAAATCGAACCAAAAACCTAGGGCCTTCGTCCACTTTGTTTCCAAAAACCCAATCGGCCGGACTTAGTCTCCCTCCCCGAAAATCAAAACCCATCTCTCGGTTATCCATCCCCAGAAAAGCACAGGTCCATCGTTCTATAGCCACTCATCCCTCCAAACCATCACAAACCATCACCAAACCCGATCATCACTTCCCCGCTCTCTCTCTCGGCTCCCTGAAAATCCAGACCCAGAACAAAAACGCCTTCCCTTCCTACTGCCAGACTCGCACGGAGTCTCTCTCCCTCTCTGGACGGAACTTCGTCCTCTGGCCAGTGAGGCATCGTTTCAATGTCCCTTCCATTCATCACACCTATTACCGAGCCCCATTGAGCGAGGGTTGAGAACCAGCTAAGAAGGTTCCCGCGCCGCTCATCCTGGAGTCTCCCCGAACGTGGAGTGGTGGTCATCCAAGGGGCTCAGCATCATATTCCTGCCGTTGATCACCATGAGGCTCCCCCACAAGTAAGAAAGAAGTTCGGTCGTCCAAGGTGTTTCCGCATTAGAAAAAGGTATTTTCTTTTCCTTTGCAGGATTGGTTCCCTTTTCTCTATGTGCTGTTGTGATGTTCATATTGTGGTTGTGAGGCCTTTGAAATGCATTTGAAAATCTCATTCGCTGGCAACAGGGTACCTTAGTGTCTCCGTTTTCAAGACTGGTATCTATTTTTGTATGCCTATATGATGCTGGCCTCTTGTTGTGCCTTCATTTGCTACATTTTAGTGTGGGTTTTATACCAACCAAGGTGTATATGGTCTGTAGTTGTTCAAGTCGTGTTCAACATGTATTTCTTTAGCTATTTTTCATGATATTTTTCATCTATTTTTTTGGTTTACTGTCCCTTAGGTAACATCGTTCATTCAGTTGGCCATGTTGATGATTTCACCTTCACTGGGATTTGTTTTTTTTTTGTTTTTTTGTTTTTTTCTTTCTATCTTAGTTCTGTCTTTCATTTGTTCAGGTTGGTTTTGATCTGGGTAAAAAAAAGAAAAAGAAAAGAAAAAGAAAAAGGCTAGTAGAAAGGCTATTGTGTTTGTTCGTTTTTGATATCTGGATGTGTTTGTTGTGCCTGATCTTGCAATGTGTTCACGTTAAGCGTGGTTTCATTCTAGCTGCTATGCTTGGTCACTTGTGTTTCTTTACGTTTCCTCTGTTTGTTCTACAGTCATAGATCATTGTTTTGTTTCCTCTGTTTATTGTTGTCATTATGTACTGTTTTTACTGGTGCGCGAGTATGTTGTTTGGTTTTCTTTGTTTATTCTATTTTGTTCTAACCATGAACGCTTGTTTTTTTTCTTCCTTCTTTGCTTACCTATGTCGTTGAGAGTCTCGATGCACAACCTCCAAGCTACTCCATTCCTGACCACCCCAATGGATGTTGATCAGTGCCTTTTCTTAATTTTATTTTCATTCATTTCATTGTAAATAGTTTGGTGTATAACTTATTAGATTAGACTTCACTTTCCTTTATTTCATTATCATTTTTAATTTTTATTTATTTATTTTATTGACCATTAGGGTGTTGTTAGCGTTGGTCATTTATAATTTTGTAAGCATAGGTCATATGATCCGGTCCTAATTGTAACATGCACATAAAAAAAAAGAAGAAAGGGTGAGAAAACAAACAAAAAAAGAGAGTGAAAAAAGAAGAAAAAGAAAAAGAAAAAGTGAGCTTGCTTTTTTTTCTTTATTTTGTGGATGACACTTTCACACACATCACATTTGTTTTAGTTATTTATGCATTTTAATTTTGTCTTAAAAAAAAAGTGGTCTTTTCAGAAAAAAAGGGTCTTTCCAAACAAAAAAAACAATCATCCTTTTAAATAAAAACGTTTTCAAAAAAAAAAACGAAAAGAAAAAAAACCTCTTTGTTTTACTTAGGATTTTCAATTCTGATTATGTTTTAAAATTTTTTTTCTACACTTAGATTTTTATGTGCCTTTTATTCTTTCTTATTAACCTTTCTCCTTAGTGCCTTTAGTAGCGTGCGTTTTAGAAATAAACAAATTCACTTTTGGCTTAGATTTAACTTTGAAAATCATAGGACCTTCCTTAGAGTTTGAGACTAAATTGAATTTAATTGTTAACTTTAATAAAGAATGTAGGAATAAAACGAGAAAAATCAAATTGTTAGGACTCCCTTTAGATGCTTAGGACAAATTTGCCTTAATTTCACTTCAACAAATAACTTAGAAAAAAATACAGAGTAGACCTCTAGGCCATGCAAATTTCACATCACCTTTAGGCTATTTAACTTTAGGTCAAGCAAACAGTTAAAACAAATTAGAAACCTCCAACTCTTAAGATAGGTACTGAAAGGGCGTCGAGGGAGTGCTAATCCATCCCCACACGTAACCAACTCCCGAGCCCATCCCTAAGCGGCATAGATAATTTCCTTTCGGGTGACCAATCGCACCCTAAAAACGGTTGGTGGCGACTCCATATTTTCATCGCCATTCGGATGAAGGTTGGGGGTAACCGCACCCCGAAAGCGATTTTCCTCCCGAACGAAATCCGGTGATGACACCTACTTGGTAAGGATTCACGGATGAATTAACCCCAAACCCAAGCTCTAAGCTCCAATCTGACAAGCTCTGTCATGCCCCAAATTTTCAAGCCGAGGAAACCGGTTCGTGACTCTCCCTTACCCAACCCGGTGGGTAGGGGGTGGATGTATAAAACAAATATTCATGCAGGTCAACGTATACATTCACGACTGATAGTCACAAAGATGTAAATTAAATATCTTTATTAATCTTCAATCCATAATAAATGTTCACAACCACACATGTCTTTATTACATTCCAAATCCTTTTACAATCTCTCCCCCCTAGGGTTACATTAGTTACCAAAAACAAAACAACAAATTTTAAAAAGAAATAAAGCAAACAGGTCTTCCACCTTGGTGTCCCACCTAACGCCTGTAGATTCCTGAAAGAAAACACATCACAGAAGGAGGAGTGAGCAACCACAGCTCAGTAGGGATCAAGTCTCCCCCAACCCATCCCATGCACCTATCATCTATATGTGAGCGTGCACCAATGCAATGACGTGACAGAAACATAACATGGAAACACACCACACAAACGGGCAGAACCTCAGCCCCAGCCACACAGGCTAACACTTTAACCACTTCTCAAACAAGTGATTTAACCGCCTCTTCAGGCCAAGTAATTTAACCGCCTCTTCAGGCTAAGTAATTTAACCGCCTCTTCAGGCTAAGTAATTTAACCGCCTCTTTAGGCCAAGTACCACAGTCAAGCACACAACATACACCTTGGACACTCAGGCATAAAACCAAACATTAAGCATGCACACATTCACAAGTACACAAACCCAGCCACTCAGGCATAAAAACAAACACTTAGCAGGCACATGTTTACAAACTCACAAATCCAGTCACACAGGCATATTAACAAACACGTACTGGCACATTTACACAAGCATAATCACACAAGCATTTTATTGAACATTTAACATGCACTGACAACCCAACGTCAAGAACACACCAAGACGCCATTGAAGGCCAACATCCATATAGGAGATCACACCTATATGGATTTACATATAAATATTATAACAACAGCCATAAAAACTCTGTAAAACATCTGCGCAGGGCCTAACCCTGGAATAGACCGGGAAAGACAGAACCCCTACCTTAAAGAAGATCGTCCTTGCTCCCGCGCTAGACACCGTCCTCCCCACGCAAGACGCTCCGGCAGCAACCAGCAACTCTCCTTCCTTCCCTCTCTCTAGCTCTCTCTCTCTCTATGACGGTTGCAGGGCTGAAGAGAACCCTAACCCTAAAACAAAGAGTCTTCACCTTTATATAGATAACTCAAACCCCAAAACAACGTAGTTTTGATTAAATGAATCCCAACATCAAAACGACGTAGTTTTGATGACAAACTCCAACCTTTTTGCAACCACACAGGACAAAGCACTCAAAATTTCACCATGGTCCTTTAGCAAAAGAGAATCAGAACAACAAAACAAGGGTAATGGAGGCTGCACGTGTGAAAGGCCCTTCTCACGGGCACCTCCAAATGCTCCAGGATTGTGCCACAAGCCTTAGAACAACCTTAGGAAGGCTCCCATGCAAAAATCTCACTGCACATGAAAAGCATTCTCACGTGCACTCCCAATTGGGCTCAAACTATATCTCTTGCTTGCTTATCAACATACAAGATGATTTAGCCAAAGTGTGTGGAAATAAAACTCCCTAAAACCCAATAATTTCCACCCAAAAAGGCAAGATTGATACTAACTCCTCACATCCCAAAATACGGGTCATTACATCCTCTCCCTCTTAAGACTTTTCGTCGTCGAAAAGAAACAACATGCAAGGAAAACAACACAGCAAGCCACAACACCCAAATGGGTCACACACCGCACATTGTACACAATAGCACATAACATAGTGCCACCACAATCTATAACCACATGCATTACAATCCATGGAAACATCCACGTCACAAATACCCATCTCAAGCACATTTTATTTCAATCGCAAAACATAGTCAATATAAATAAAAGTCATAAAAGTCGAAAGGACAATACAAATACACCAGCCAACAGTTACCCCTCCACCCTTAAGAGTGTTCGTCCTCGAACAACTCTGGGTGTTGCTCACACATCAAAGACTCCCGTTTCCAAGTCTCTTCCTCAATGCCACGGTGCTGCCACAATACGCGAACCAAAGGGATAGCACGACCCCATAGAAGTTTCTGCCGTCGATCTAGTATATGGATAGGGGCCTCAACAACGGACATGTCATCCTCAATGTCCAATGGTCGCCAGTCTATCACATGAGTGGGGTCAGGGTGATACTTCCTCAGCTGGGACACGTGGAACACATTGTGCACCCAACTCAATCGCGGTGGCAATGCTAACCGGTAAGCCACAGGCCCCACATGAGCTATAACCTCAAAAGGACCAATGAACCGGGGAGAGAGTTTGGAACCTCTCCCAAATCACCGATGTCCACGTCGTGGAGAGACATGGAGAAACACATGATCTCCCACAGAAAACTCCAAAGGTCGCCGCCGCTGATCTGTATAAGATTTCTGTCGACTCTGAGCTGATAGCAAGTGCTGGCGAATCAACTAAACTTTCTCAGTAGCCTCTTGAACCAACTGTGGTCCCAAGAGAGTCGCCTCTCCTGCCTCAGTCCAACACAAAGGGGATTGGCACGGCCTCCCATACAACACCGCAAAAGAGGCCATCCCAATGGATGCCTGATAACTGTTGTTGTAGGCAAACTCCACCAAAGGAAGGTGAGTTGCCCACGAACCCCCAAAATCTAACACACAGGCCCGTAACATGTCCTCCAAAGTCTGATTCGTCCTCTCCGTCTGGCCATCAGTCTCAGGGTGAAAGGCTGTACTCAAGTTAAGCTTGGTCCCCATAACCTCCTGCAAACCTGCCCAAAAACGGGAAGTTTACCTCGAATCCCGGTCAGAGACAATCGATGATGGTACTCCATGCAGTCTCACAATCTTGTTCATGTATAGCTGACTCAAGGTCCCAATAGAGTCCCGCTCGTGAATAGCAAGAAAATGGGCCGACTTTGTGAGCCGATCCACAATCACCCAAATCATATCTTTCCTCCGTGTGGTGGGTGGAAGACCAGTCACAAAATCCATCACTATGTGGTCCCACTTCCACTCCGTTATGGGCAACGGCTGTAACATGCCCGCCGGCCGCTGATGATCAGCCTTCACCTGCTGACACGTGAGGCACCGTGAAACAAAGGCAGCCACATCGCGTTTCATCCCAGGCCACCAAAAATGCCCCCGAAGTGCATGGTACATACTCGTACCCCTTGGATGCACAACAACTCTAGACTGATGAAACTCCCTCATCACCTCATCCCGAAGAGAGGCAACCACTACTAGCCGCCCCCAAAAAGAGAACTCATGATCAGGACCCTCGGTCCAGTCCTCGGATAGCTCACCAGCCTCAATACGGGAACAGAGAACCTCACACTCAATGTCCCCCAACTATCCCTCCCGGACTCGCTGGTATAGTTCAGGTACAATAACCAAAGGACTCAGGACTGTCCCACCATCACGAACAACAGGATGCAGCTGTAACATCACCAACTGCTCCATCAGCTTCCACTCCCGAACAGCCACCTCAGCCTTCCCTTTCCTGCTCAAAGTGTCAGCCATACCATTACCCTTGCCTGGAGTATAGGCAAGAGTGAAATCAAAGGTCTGCAAATACACTACCCACCTCCTCTGCCTCAAATTCAAGTCCTTCTGAGTAAAGATGTACTGAAGGCTCTTGTGATCTGAGAACACCACAAACTTCTCCCCCAAAAGGTAATGTTGCCAACTCTTCAAGGCAAAGATGACAGTCGCCAACTCAAGATCATGAGTAGGATAATTCTGCTCATGAGGCTTCAGCTGCCTCGACCCATAAGCTACCACACTGTGCTCCTGCATAAGCACACACCCAAAACCAACCCTGGACGCATCACAATATACCTCATATGGGATATCCTCCCGAGGTAACCTTAACACCGGTGCAGTGGTCAAACGGGTTTTGAGAGCCTCAAACGCCTGCTGACACTTGTCAGTCCACTCAAACTTCGCTCCCTTCCTAGTCAACGCCGTCATAGGAGCCGCCAAATGGGAGAATCCCTCCACGAAACGACAGTAGTACCCTGCCAAGCCAAGGAAACTGAGAATCTCGAAGACATTGGTTGGCCTCTCCCATGATGACACCGCCTCAATCTTGGATGGGTCCACTCTAACCCCTTTAGCTGACACTACATGGCCAAGAAAATGGACCTCCTGCATCCAAAACTTGCATTTACTAAACTTAGCAAACAACCGTTGATCCCTCAAGGTTTGCAACACTATTGCCAGGTGTTCCACATGCTCCCTCTCGGTCTTGGAATATACCAAGATATCATCTATAAACACCACCACGAACGAATCTAAGTATGGAGCAAAGACTTGGTTCATCAAATGCATAAACATTGCTGGCGCATTAGTGAGCCTAAAAGGCATCACTACCCACTCATAGTGCCCATACCTACACCGAAAAGCAGTCTTAGGGATGTCCTCCTCTCTAACCCTTAACTGGTGATACCCCGATCATAGATCTATCTTGGAAAACCACTGGGCCCCACTCAACTAGTCAAACAGGTCATCTATCCGGGGCAACGGATACTTGTTCTTCACAGTCACCGAATTCAGCTTCCTGTAGTCAATGCATAGGTGAAGCATGCCATCTGCCTTCTTTACAAAGAGCACCGGAGCACCCCAGGGTGAGGTACTCGGTCGGATATACCCCTGGTCCACTAACTCCTCTATCTGCCTCTGGAGCTCCCTCAACTCAGCTGGTCCCATCCGATAAGCCACTTGGGATATCAGACCAACCCTTGGTACCAACTCAATGGTGAATTCCACACTTCTCTTAGGGGGAAGACTCCTCAACTGGTCAGGAAAGACATCCTGAAATTGGTCAACGACCCCTGGCCACACCCTCTTTTCCACTTTCCCTTCCTCAGCAAAGGTTAGGGCTGCCAACCTATGGGTAATGTGACCCGTATAAATTGAGTCTATAGGTTTTGCAGCAAGTGAACTGGTCAAGTAATAAAGTGGAGTATTAAGACTCCGGTTGTCGAACCCACAGGGAGGTAGCTAATGCTGTTAAGCAGCAAACACTAAGCTAACAAGTTGAATTTATGTCTGGACAATTGATTTTTGTTATGCAAATAGTTGAATTCTGAATAACTAAAGCAAAAGTGATTAAATCAAATTGTTGACAAGCAATTGGTATAGAAATTTCAGTGATTAAGGATCTAGGATCACAATGTTTACCACCCAATGAATTGTAATAATCTGGATTATGGCTCTTGTTCTTGATTAATGTTCTAGTTCATGTTCATGTTGATTATCTCCTACCTATCTTACATTTGGTCCATGCTAAGATAGATTTAAGGCTTTTATCCCATTTGGTCCATGTGAATAAAAGTGATCAAGGTAGATAAACAATCTAATAGTTGTAGACTTGGTCCGTTATACAACATTAAATCTAATTTACTAGTGTTCCACCCTAGACAAGGGCTAAGATTTCCTAATTATGCATGAATCAGGCATTTGCTTTTATCCAACTGAATTAAACAAGAACTGAATTTCATTTTGTTGAACAATCATAACCAAACTGATTACAATATATTGGGGGCTACATTGCTCCCCTAGACTAACAAAACTACTCCATAATCATAACAAAAGTAACAGAAATTACAAGAAAGAACATGATTATAGTACCAGGAAAATAAAGGAAGAACCCAAGATGAACGTGGACTCCGACCTCCAAAGACTCCGGCGTCTGCTGCCCAAAATCACTCCTCTCCAACTACAGTGTTGCCAAGGACAATCTGATCTTTTAGCAATGGCTATAGCTCTTTTTCAGAGCTCAGATCAGATTCTCTAACTCAAGATGATTTACAATGCCTCCCAAGCCCCCTATTTATAGGATTTAGTGGGCCAAATTAGGGTTACAAAAGGTGTGCCATAATTATAAATGTGGCCGCAGCCAAAACGACGTCGTTTTGGTTAGTGACACTATTCGACGTTCTAGGCTCAATAAAACTCAAACTACACCAAACTTGACCCCAGTTCTTTAGAGGAAAATGTTTAAAACAACAAAGCACATCATTTGGAGCTCAAAACTGCCTGCACGCGAGAATGCACGTGAGAAGGTCCTTTTCGCGTGCAGCTCCAAATCATCCCAAATTTGCTCCAAAGCTTCATTAGGACTTGTAGAAAGCATCCATGCATTAAAAGCCTTGTACGTGAGAAAGTCCTTTTCGCGTGCACCTTCATTTTGCTCTTATTTTGCTTCCATCTTCTTCTTATAGCTTACTCTTGAGTGTATGGAGTGATCTAGCTAAGGTGTGTGGGAAAAAGTTGCTACAAAACTTGCCAAAACCACTCAAAAAGTACAAATATACACTAAACAAGGTCTTCCTAGGGGTTAGAGCAAATATAAGCAAAATACCATGCAAATAGGCTCAAAACATACTCTAAAACACCCTAAATATGACATAGGATAACGGCATAGATGCGCGTTATCAAATTCCCCCACACTTGAACCTTTGCTTGTCCTCAAGCAAAAAAGAAACAAATACACAATCAAACTGAAAAGAAGGAATAAACTAACAAACAAGAGTGGCATGGTTTCCCAAGACATATAACTCTATCATGATGAAGTAGACATTCCAATAGCTAAAATGAATCACAAATTAATCTAACATGCCCTTACTATCAAGTCCAACAACCATGTAATATCATTACTAACAGTTCAGATAGAAGCAAACATGCAAGGGTAAAATGAAACTTAGCTCCCCCTGAAAGTCCTCACCAAGGTTAGAGCAGCCTCACTCAAATATAACTTTCTTTTCTCTCCTCTCATGCCTTACTATCAATGCCTAACAGCTAAGGATCTACTCCTACACTCGCTTGTCACGCCCCCAAATTCCAGGGAACCCGGAACCGGGTACATGACTTCCCCTTGCCCGCACCCGATAGGTCAAGGGGTTGGTGACTAACACCAATGGAGACTACACCGCGGGTGCTGTCTCAAATATGCAACCCTGTACAGTCATACACCAAGGTAGTCCTGTACTTTCCCATACATCATTATACACACAATAAGTCAAACAGTCATACAGACATCACATCATACAGTATGCAAATACAACTGTCCACGGACCCATGTCCGGGATATCACATAAAACAATATAGAATATAACTGTATCATACATCAGAGTAGTGGGCGTCCTCCTGGAAGAAAGTCCTCCACTAGTCTCGGGTCACACCTGAAAAGGGTAAACAACAAGTAGGGGTGAGCGACAAGCTCAGTAGGTGACCCCAAAACTCCACATCATGCAACACATATAAGTCTATACTATATGCTCAGTGTACTCGTGCACCGTGTAGTGTGCACAATCATCAGGACTCAGCCTGCAAACAAACATCAGGACAACTTGTCCACGATCCTCCATGGGATCCCATCTCAGGGCACTCAGCCCTAGCTCCACGAGCTCAACGGCTCAACTCAGGCCTTAGCCTGTCCACAGCGCAATATGCCCGGCCACAGTCGTCACACAGGCTTGCCATTGGTGCATATGCCTGCCACGTCAACCACATAGCACCATCGGTGCATCACTGTGAGAACCCAAATAAGTCACGGAGTCTATGCCCCAATACCTCACACCAACATACTAACATTAGTATGGCATGTCATTCTCAACATTTCCTTTGGACCCGTAGCCAGTCTTCACAAGTAAAACCTCAATCCTTGATTTATGAAGGAAGTACCCATAGCAGCTATTTTCTTGAAATCAAAAGTCCCGGCATTAGGTTCCCATATCATAAATAAGATAATCTGATTTTTAGGGATTTTTTTGAGATGTTTAACCCCACTTTCCAAAAATTCACCACTACGAACTTTTGGGTTTTTCCGAGATTTTACACAAAATCCCAATTTTCACATTTTGAAAGAGTGGGAATTAATTTTTCTAGTATTTTTCTTTAAATCCAAATAGGGGGTATTTCGTTATTTACATTGTAACTTAAGTATAGTACTTGAGGCATAATGGTTTACAATGTAAATGTCTAGTGCAGTGCAGTTGCACTGCTGCGGAACACTGTTGCGGATTGAAGCTGCGGATCACTGCTGCAGATTTGATGCTGCAGATCCGGACTACTCCTCCGGACTACTGATCCGGACTAACTCCTCCGGACTAACACCTCCGGACTACTGATCCGGACTAACTACTCCGGACTACTGATCCGGACTAACTAAGTTGCTGACTCCATAGCTGCTGACTCCATGTGCTTGACTCCATAGTCTTGACTCCACACTGCATGGATGGTCCGTCGACCCTAAAACTCGCCCAGGGAACTGTTCATCGTCGTTTTTGGCCTGTTCCTCGTCTGGAAGCAACCCAGTGACCCCCAGACACTCATAAACACATGTTTTACGCAATAAACTGCAATAGTTACCTCAAAACGCGTCCTAAACGCCTCTAATTCGCACGATAACAGCAGAAATACACACAAATCATATATTCATCTAGATCTAAATCTAGACCTCCATGGTTGACTTCTCAACCCTCATAAAATACACACTTATACAAACACAGATCACATATTCAAAGATAGGATCGAGATAAGATAGTTAAGGACACCTACCTGGAAAGGTTTATTGCGATCCACAAGCTCCAATCGCCCCAAAATCGCCAAGAAAGCTCTTCACGCTCTTCACCTTCTCTCTCTCTCTCTTGCTCAAACACGCACGCACCAATAATTGGCAATTAAAGAGATAAGGCAGTTCTTAATTATATATATACCGTTGCCAATAATTGGCCTCTCAGCAATAATTGACCCGAACGCAATAATTGATCTCTCGAGGTCACGAATTCCAAATTGAGTCAAATTACTGTCAAAACGCTCGAAATGACGAGCACAACACTGTTCAGATATTATCACACTCAAATGACTGCTCAAACGCAAAGTCAACCAATAAACCCGAAAAGTCAACAATTGGGTCAAACGGGGCCCCGACTCGAAATCGGGCCCAAGTACAGTCAAAATGCTCAAATCAACGGCTACACTACCGTCCAGATAGTTACATTCCCATAGAATGACTATCTCTCAAAACTACCCAAATACGAGTCTTTACATCGCTACTAGCTATTGATTAAGTTTTTGCCAAGTAAACATGAGAGGTCCCCATTGTGCTCGTCAAGGAAGACACACCCTCTATTCTACTTTTTGCAACTCACACACTTTGCTTTGCTCAATGAACTCACACTCTACTCTAATGACTAATAAAACACCTCTTGAGCCAAACAATTGAGCTCAACATTCTAAATAAACACAACTCAGCCATTATGGCTTTTATTCTGCAAAACCCCTTCTTTTTTTTAACAAATCTTCTTTTAAATAATAACCTTATAAGGTTGCATTTTATGCTATCCCTTGATGGATTATTCACTCTGCTATTTTCCTCACACAACTCTTTTATTGCACATAAACGGCAATAGTTTTTTTTAAACAAAAACTGAAACACTTGAATCACTAACACCATACACCAAAACACTAAGCCACGAACAGGTATTTCTTATGCCTAAGTAACTCCAACCATTAAATAGCTAGTAATGAATATTAAGAGCAAATTGGTAACCCAATAACCCGTAAAATACACTCAAAGGCAAGATAATGGTGCTCTCAAAAAGTATATGTCTATTCTACACTCCACTTCAAGGTTGACAAAGCTCATCCTAACATAACATGCTCAGCTTGCTATTCAAATGTCAGCTCTAAAATCATGGTGATATCATACAAGAAGTAAAGACATGATCAACTAACTTATAACACACCTTAACGATTAAAACATCTTAATCACAACAAGATACTAAGGTGGTCAATATAGTGAACTAGAATTACATACCCTTGTAGCCATGCACCTCACAGGCAAAACATACAGTCACAGCAAAAATATCCAAACAAAACATGCATGCAAACAAACAAGCAACCGGTTCAAGGGAACCCCCCCCCCCCCCACACACACACACACTGAAACGATGCGATGCCCTCCGAGCATGGGAAAAGGAAAAAGGAAGAAGACCATTACCAGTTGGTGGGTACGCTGTAGTAAAAGATAACATGGGCCACCATTCGTCTAAGACGCGCGACAAAGTCAGCAGATGTTTCTCCTGTGAGCGCCCAAGTATCCTTATGCTACAATAGAGTTATCAAATAATAGCACACAAAAAACCCACAACTGAATTGATCAGGTTGTTGGAGATGCTCCATTTCATTGAAGTGCACCAGAGGAAACTTGGATGTCAACAGCCCTTCTTTTCTGAGTGCATTTTTGATTCTTTTCAAGAAACCATGGATGAGCTTCTTCTTTCGTGTGGAAAACCCATGGGCTTGGCTCGGGTCATAAAGGATGGCATGGCCTACACTCAAGTCGAACTGCAAGAGGACGAAGTGTTGATCAAGGAGGACCGGTATAAGAACCTCATGGACCTAGTGCCAAGAGCGATGTCCTTCTGCTGCTCCATTCATCCGCCGGCGGAAAATGTGCTCCTCTAACGGCTGCTCCTATATCTCGCACAGCATGATGGAGGTGTACTGAGCCATAGGGCAGTCGTTGGGCTCAGCCTCCACCACGTGTCGCATCGTACGGTAGAATAAGTTAACGTCATTGGAAGATAAGTACTCATCAGCTAAGATACGTTGCAAATAGGATGACGTGAAGACTTCGGAATCACGCGTAAAGCGTGCTTGCAAGGTGTCTCCGTACGTAAACTGTTGAAAAGCAGCTGTGGCATCAGCAATGGAGAGGGCCGGATGGAGATGAATGTAGATAGGTTCCCATAGGTTATCTTCCTGGGGAGCTTCTGATGACGCGCCGGACCACCATTGCAACGGCTAGATTAAGGGAATAAGGGCCTGTGAAGAGCTGGGCCCTGCTGGCGGTGTGAAATAAACGGGAGCTGCTGGAGGAAAGGGTGGAGCGGTGTAGGGCTCTGCCTCTTGCGGATACTGTGGATACTCCGGTATCTCTTCACTATGTGCAGCGGGCTGCTGTACCAAAGGTGACGGTGCGTCAAATGGATCCTCCACAGGAGGTGTAAGAGTTTTCGTCTTCTTCTTCCCTAGGGCCTTCTAGATCTTACCGAGCAGACCTTTGACTTCCTTCTACTCCTTGAGGATGAGAGTTTGATTTTTCTTTAGCAGCCCGATCTCCTGAACGGTTTCCGCTTGTGCCTCCTGTAGTTGAGCAGTTTGCCTCTGTAATTGTTCATAAGAAGCAGCAGGAGTTAGCTCCGGGGCTTCCCAAGGTCGGGCAGATGGACGAGAGGTTACTTGTTGGTCATGAGCGATGTACTCGAGCAACTCCTCCAGCTGAAGTCTTGTAATGTGGCCATTAGTGAAGGCCCAGTTAAGAACGTCAGCTTCACTGATAACTTGGCCACTGACACCTTGGAAGAAGTTGTAGACTTCCTCCTTATGAACATTGAACTGCATGTACATGGCAGTCAACTGGAAGATGTGCTATCGGCGAGCATTCATGGGAGTAGAGGTGTCCCTAAACTGCTCAGTGGGTCGCTCCATATGCACGCTGTGACGTGAAGGCTGTGGAGCGACGTGGATACTATCTCCCCATTTGCCCTTGTAGCTAACTCCTATGGCACCCTCTGGATGGAGAACTCATAACCGCAGGTTATCCGGAAAAACAGTGGGGACTACTTGAGCACTAAGATGACCATATTGATATTGTAGAAGCATGCTAAGTAGTCGACCATATAAGCATTTGTGAATGTCCCATTTCCACAATTTAAAAATTTCAACAGCCCAATCAATGTGTAACTGACGATTGATGAAAAACATAAACTCCAAATGGGACTTAGGGACTGAGTCTACGCCACTAGTCTGTAACAGTAAGCACCTCCCTACCAAATTAGCAAGGCAACGGTATTTCCCATGAAAGCCGTTTTTAGTAAATTGCCAACGTCTCCCAAATTCCTTATTATACTGTAAAGCTCTACCATAATCTCCTAAGTTCAAATCAGGTATTGCATGCATGGAATTTGGCAGATCAAAGCAGTCTCTCAATATAGTAGGGGAAATAGAAATTAAGACACCTTGAACCTCCCCAATTATCTCATCATCTTCCTCATTGACGTAGACTGAATTATAAAAGTCTAACATGGCAGGGTAATATAGATCACTGCAAGCGCATACTAACCTTCTCAGCCCCAAAGCTTGCAGCTTGGTCATAATTTCTTCAGTCCAGTCAAGCGTGGAGGACTCCAGGATCTCCCAATCAAGCACATTCCCCACGAAGATTGTGTCGGCTTCTCTCAGTGCTGAAGGCAGAGAGGTGGAAGAGGCTTCAGGACTGCCTTCTCCTTGGTGGGCTATCCTTGTGCGCACCATGACTTCTAACTCAGAAAGGAATTTGCTCTCAACAAGAAGGAAGAGGAAAGTATGAGATGTGAGTTTTAAGCTTGGAGCCTCTCCCTATTTATAGTGATTCGCCACAAGGGTAAAAGATGACAATGACCCTCTTAAAGTGCTCCATTATTTTCACGGTCAGAGCAAAGAAGGATCTAGATGTTGCCAGCTATTGTCCACCAAAATTTCAGCTTGATTGGATTCTATTTTGGTTGCACGTGAAAACACATTTTTCACGGGCATGGCGTAGAAGACTCTAGACGTCGCCGGCTGTTGTCCACCAAAATTTGAAATGGAAATGACATCTCTATCCATGTGCACGTGAAAAGGCTTCTCACTGGCAGGTTGGCAGGCTTCAGGATGGTGTCAGCTATCTCCTTAAAAAATTTCATCTTGAATGGACCATTCTAGCCTCATGCATGCGAAAAGGCTTTTCACGGGCAGTCTGTTTTCGTCGAAATTTCACCAGTAGGTCCATAATGAACAGTATATCAAGCCTACATGTGCACGTGAAAAGGCTCTTTTGGCGGCAAGCCTTTTTCACCTCTAATGCCCTCCAAATGCTCTGAAATTTGACGTGCTGGAAGCCCATCTCTCAAGGACAAAAACGTGTCACTTATTTTGCCACAAAGCCCCTCTCAGTTGCCATAAATGCACCTCCTCTCTGTGGCATTGAAATGCAATGGGTCCCTCTGGTTCACCTTAAGTGGGCTTGGACTTGGGCCTTAGAAAAGTTGTCTAAAGTTCTTAGAAAAGGCCCAAGTGAAGTGAAAACAAACTAGCCCGTACTGCAACATAAAACTTAGAAAACAAAACAAAAACACTCCTGCAACAAAAAGGTTAAAGCAAAATAAAAGAAAATTTAAAAAGGGAAAGAATTCACCATGGGTTGCCTCCCATGAAGCACTGAGTTAAGGTCTTTAGCTTGACCGCCCCCTCTGTCAAGTTGTGCTCAGAGTGAAATGATCAACCTCCTTTACATGGTCCTGAATGTAATACGGCTTCACATGCTGACCATTTACTTTGAATATTTGCCCAGAGGTTGATTGGAGTTCCACACTGCCATATGGGAAAACCTTTATAACAGTATAAGGCCCCATCCACTTAGATCGCAACTTCCTAGGGAAGAGTTTAATTCTGGAATTAAAGAGAAGCACCTTCTGCCCTGGTTGAACGGTAGAGGGGCTGATCTTCTTATCATGTCTGAGCTTAGACCTCTCCTTGTATAGCTTAGCACTCTCATAGGCATTGAAGCGAAATTCCTCTAACTCATTTAGTTGGTGCAATCTTAGTTCAGTAGCCACTTTGGGATCCATGTTTAGCTTTTTAACTACCCAAAACGCCTTGTGTTCCAATTCAACAGGCAAGTGGCAGGCCTTTCCATATAGTAGACGATAGAGAGACATTCCAATGGGCGTTTTCAATGCTGTGCGGTGCGCCCACAACGCCTCATCGAGCTTTAGAGACCAATCTTTTCGGTTGCCTCCTAGTTTCTTCTCCAAAATTTGCTTGATCTCACGGTTTGAGACTTCAGCTTGGTCGTTTGCTTGTGGATGATAGGCTAAAGTACGCCTATGTTGAACTCCATATTTGTTTAAGAGCCTTGCAAAAAGCTTATTGCAGAAGTGACTCCCTTCATCACTGATAATTGCTCTAGGTGTCCCAAACCTGCTGAATATGTTGCGGCGAAGAGACTTGGTTACCACCTGAGCATCATTCTTCCTAGTGGGTATAGCTTCAACCCACTTTGAGAGGTAATCAACAGTGAGAAGGATGTAGGAAAACCCCTCTGATGGTGGGAAAGGTCCCATGAAGTCGATTCCCCATATATCAAAAAGTTCTACTGGCATAATGCCAATTTGGGGCATCTCTTGCTTCCTTGTAATCCCTCCTGTTCTTTGACACTGATCACATGACTTAACAAAGGTGTATGTGTCCTTGAACATGGTTGGCCAGTAAAACCCACTTTGTAGGATCTTTGCCACCATTCTTTAATCTCCAGGTCAAACTCTTGGAGTAACAAAACTCATCTGATCAACCTGGGTTTAGCATCCTTCTTGCTGAACATGTATCTCAAGGCAGCGTGGTCGGTGTAGACAATTACCTTAGTTCCTAATAAATACGACCGAAATTTATCACAAGCAAACACCACAGCGAGTAACTCCTTCTCTGTAGTAGTGTAATTGAGTTGGGCCTCATTGAGTGTGCGACTGGCATAATATATTGCCCTGAAAACCTTGTCCTGCTTCTGCCCAAGCACCGCTCTGACTGCAAAGTCGCTGGCATCACACATCAGTTCAAAAGGTTGATTCCAATCTGGAGCCATGATTACTAGTGCTAAGATTAATCTCTTCTTTAACTCAGTGAAGGCATGTAGGTAATCCTCAGAAAAAATGAAAGGTGTGTCCTTTTCCAATAGCATGCTAAGGGGCTTTGCCACTTTAGAAAAATCTCTAATAAAGCGTCGGTAAAACCCAGCATGACCCAAGAAGCTTCGGACACCCTTAACATTCAGCGGCGGAGGTAAACTCTCAATAGTAGAGATTTTTGCTCTATCTACCTCCAGCCTAGCAGCAGAAACTTTATAACGGAGGACGATCCCCGCTTTGACCATAAAATGACACTTTTCCCAGTTCAACACCAGGTTTTTTTCCTCACAACGAATTAGTACCGTTTCCGAGTTCTTTAAGCATGTGGAGAAAGAGGACCCAAATACTGAGAAGTCGTCCATAAACACCTCCATTATATCCTCCACTAATCCCTGGAAGATCGCCATCATACACCTCTGAAATGTAGCAGGTGCATTATATAGACCAAACGGCATCCTTTTGAAGGCAAACGTGCCAAACGGGCATGTGAACGTTGTCTTCTCCTGATCCTCTGGCACCACCGCAATGTGATTGTAGCCTGAATAACCATTGAGGAAACAGTAGTAAGGGTAGCCTGCTAACTGGTCTAGCATTTGGTCAATGAAAGGTAGTGGAAAGTGGTCCTTGCGAGTTGCTGTGTTTAATTTGCGGTAGTCAATACAAACACGCCACCCTGTCACGGTCTGGGAAGGAATGAGCTCATTTTTCTCATTTCTGATAACAATCATACCTCCCTTCTTTAGAACCACATGCACTGGACTCACCCATGGGCTATTGGAGATAGCAAAGATAATACCAGCTTTTCTCCACTTGAGAATTTCTTTGCCTTCAACCTCCATTGCAGGATTAAGCCTGCGCTATCGTTCAACAGTGGGCGTGTGAGTCTCCTCCATCAAAATTTTGTGTATGCAGATTGCTGGACTGATCCCTTTAATATCATCAATAGTCCATCCCAAAGCCTTCTTATGACTTCTGAGTACCCTCAACAGTTGCTGGCTTTCTTCAACAGCTAGTAATGCAGCAACTATTACTGGGTACCTTCCTGTTGAATCTAAAAATTCATATTTCAGATGTTCAGGGAGTTGTTTCAGTTCTGGAAGTTGTTCTTTAAGTGTAGAAGGTTCTTCGAAAGTTGAAGGTTGCTCCTCAACTTGCTCAACCTCAGCTTCCAATTCTTCTTCCTTGCTTAGTTCAGCAAATTCAACCTGCTGCAATTCGTGGTCAAGGCTCTCGGTGACTATGTTCTCTTCAAAGTATTCTTCCATGAAGTTTGCTATGTCGTCCACCCAAAAGCAGCTTGAATAGTCACCCCGCCTTCTCATTGATTTCTCCATATTAAATACCACGGCCTCTTCATCCACACGAAGAGTCAGCTCTCCTGAACTCACATCAATGAGTGCACGGCCTGTTCTCATAAATGGCCTGCCCAAAATGAGCTGCACTCCTCTGTCCTCTGCCATATCTAGCACTACAATGTCTATAAGGAAAATGAACTTATCCACCTTCACTAACACATCTTCTATAATCCCCTCTGGCTTCCCAATGGATCTGTCAGCAAACTGCAGGGAAATGGATGTGGGCTTCATCCCTTTCAGGCGTAATCTTCTGTATATTGACTTTGGCATTAAATTTATACTTGCCCCCAAATCGCAAATGGCTTGCTCCAAGTGTGAGCTCCCAATTGTGCAGGACAGCGTGAAGCTACCCGGATCTTTAAGCTTTGGTGGAAGCTTATGCTGCACCACAGCACTAATCTCATTGGTCACCGCTACCGTTTCGCAATCTTCGTAGCGTCTATTGTTGGATAACAAGTCTTTTAGGAATTTGACATACTTGGGCATCTGCTCTAAAGCTTTAACGAAGGGAATGTTCACTTCCAACTTCTTGAACATATCCAAAAATTTGCAGAACTGAGCATCCATCTTTTGCTTCCTTAGCCTCTGAGGATAAGGCATAGGAGGCTGATAAGGTGCTGGCTTTACATTTTTAGGCTGACTAGCTGCCACCTTCTCTTGCTACCCAGCACTGCTCTCTGCCCTTTCTTCTTCGTTATCCTTTGTTGATTCTACCTCAGTATTCCGTTCTCCATGATCAATTGAGGTTTCCTCTCTTTCTTTAGGCTGAAGCTCTTTCCCACTTCGGAGCATAATAGCCTTACAGTGCTCTCTTGGGTTAACTTCAGTGTTGCTTGGGAAACTGTTTGATGAAGAGGGTTTCACTGCATTTGCTAGCTGACCTATTTGTTGTTCTATATTCTTCATAGCTGTTCCTAGGTCTTGAACAGAGGTGGTCAGGGATTCAATTAGTGTTTCTCCTCTGCTCAACCAATCAGTTGCTTGCTTAGCAAATTGGTAGAAAAAATTCCTCATTTCTTCATCTTTAGCTTTCTCTTTGTCCTCCTCCTTCTGCTGTGGAGGTCTTTGAAATCCTGGAGGAAGTTGATTATTAGGTTGAGATCCTTCACCATAATGTGGCACTCCATAGGTTTGAGCTTTGTTCTGCCTCTGCCACACATAAGGTTGCTGAGCACTCCCCTGCCCTTGCTGATTCTGATAATTATTTGAGGATCCAGAATTCTGATATTGGTGCTGATAACCACCTTTGTTTCCAATATACAAGGCATCCTCCTGAGCTGGGTCTGATGTGCCATCTCCTCCAGTACTTTGTTCTGGTCTCCATTCCATCCGTACAGACATGACTGACATTTGTTCAGCCAGCATGTTCATCTTTTTGGTTAACTCATCAAGCTGGTTTGAGTTGGACACCGAAGCTATAGACTCTGATTTGGAATGTGTTTTTCTGTCAGTGGACCATTGGCAATTTGACATTGCCATCCTCTCAAGCAACTCCACTGCATTTGTCGGTTCCATCATGATGGTCCCTTAGAGCCTAGAGGAGGGGGTGAATAGGCTCTTATCGAAACTGTTTTACACTCTTAAGGCACGGCACTGATCTAGTTAAGTGATAAAATCACTGCGGAAGATAACCAGATAGTGGAAGTATTTTGTTTTAGTATCAAGAGATAATTACAACAAAATAGAACCAACTCTCTTACACTCTGTTTTACAAAAGGATTCACACACTAGCCTTGATTGTATGCTTGAGCTCTTGTGCATACAAAGGGTTAATTCAGGCTCATACACTATATCACACTCACACTTACAAATATACAAATTTGAATATTTATACAAACATTCCTAAGAGACAACCTTGGAACTTGTAGTTCCGGAATGCGTTCAGCACTAACTATTCCTCGGTAATCTCTCTGCCTTGACTGCTGCGGTTTGTGGAGCTCAAGATCTTGGGTTTGAAGAGTATAAGTGCATTTGTGAGTTCCCAAATACAATTGAGGTTGTGTCCACATATCCCGATGATCCACGTGTAAGATTCTTCAGGTTCTCAATAAATTTGTCTTACATCGGGACGCCACGAGCTGATAACATTAAATGCAGTGAGTTGAAGTAGTATCTTCTTGGTCCGGTGTAATTCTCCTTACACTGTTGCTAATGAAGCTCGGAACCTTACTTCGTGTCAGTGGTTGCTTACTCCATATCTGTTTAGTACTGGAATCCTTAGTCCGTGCCAGCTGTCACAGGGTCAGGTTTCCTGCGCCTCTCAACCCATTGCGGCACTTAGCTTCTCTATCCACGGTCCGCTAAGTTTAGCCTTTAAGGGTTGAAGCGCACGTAGACTGGTTTCGCCCTACCACTGGGCTCATCAGGAGAACGGCTCCGGTTCCCGACCAGTTTGTGTAAGGATGGCCAAATCCCTTCTTCAACGTCAAGTCCTCGACTAGCGGTGTGCTCCCCGCATTCAACCGGGTCGGCACGTCCGAACTCCGAAGGGGTTCCATCCGTTCTCCTCCACGAACCGCCTGGAACCTTCTCGCTACACACCATCTACGCTTCAACCAACCCCTCTCCTTTACGTAGCACGAATCCATTCCTGAATCGTGCCACTAAGAAACGTCCCGCCAGACTACGTTGCTCGGGTCGTGACATTCTCCTCCACCCAATCCTCGCAACGTCCTTGTTGCGCTTGTCGACATCGCTTCCCCGCAGGCGATGGCATCGTTACCTCGACGCCCTCCCACTCGCCCAATGTCAACGGCTTGGACATCGCTTCCCCGCAGTTGCAACACCTTTACCAAGATGCTCGCCCACTCGCCCAATATCCAAAGGATAGGAGGCTTCCAAGATCGCTCCGACGCGCTCCTTCGTACTCCCTTGCCCAACTCGTATCACACTCTAGGATACTCCAACTCTATGGACGCAAGGCGTGCAAGACACTATCGGTCGACTCACCTCTGTGAGCTCCCACCTTGGGATCACGCTACTCGCGAGAGTGCTCGGCGAGTCTTCAGGATACGGGCCGGTTCGGCTCTGATACCACTTGTCACGGGGTCAGGTTTCCTGCGCCTCTCAACCCATTGCGGCACTTAGCTTCTCTATCCATGGTCCGCTAAGTTTAGCCTTTAAGGGTTGAAGCGCACGTAGACTGGTTTCGCCCTGCCACTGGGCTCATCAGGAGAACGGCTCCAGTTCCCGACCAGTTTGTGTAAGGATGGCCAAATCCCTTCTTCAACGTCAAGTCCTCGACTAGCGGCGTGCTCCCCGCATTCAACCGGGTCGGCACGTCTGAACTCCGAAGGGGTTCCATCCGTTCTCCTCCACGAACTGCCTGGAACCTTCTCGCTGCGCACCATCTACGCTTCAACCAACCCCTCTCCTTTACGTAGCACGAATCCATTCCTGAATCGTGCCACTAAGAAACGTCCCGCCAGCACCACGCTGCTCGGGTCGTGACACAGCGCTTCCTTACTCCGCATGTAAGTTCCTTACTCCGTATGTAAATTCCTTACTCCGTATGTAAGTTCCTTACTCCGGGCGAGTCTAAGGGATCGGAGTGCTTACTCCATACAAGCGCTTCCTTACTCCGTATGAGTAAGTTGTCCGGATTCCTTACTCCGCATCTAGTTTGTTTACTCCGTGCGAATAAAGGCTCGGATCCTTATTCCGCATCAATACTTCCTTATTCCGTATGTATTGATGACTTGGTTATTTACCTAGTGTTTGACGACACTCACTCTTGTCCGGATCAGGATTATGTATCCTGTCCTAAGCTTTGCTCTCACGAGTGTATCTCCGGATTAATAACATATCTTCTGCAACGATCAAATAAACACAATAGATCTCAGATCAAATTACATAAGGCTTTATCAGCATTATCCAAATTCTGGGTTTGATCCAATAATCTCTCCCAATTATGGATATGCCCAAACCCTTTGTAATCTGATCTGGTAAGCAGTGCAAAAGGATAACATACAGAATACGCATCACAACCAAATTCATTTGTCAGCAACAAAGTACAATTCAGCCTTAATACAAGATTTTCACTAAGGTACATAAGGCTTACTATACTTAAAGATCATAGTTGCGGCCTTCTCTCTAAGCTCCATTGTCTGCTTCATCGTATAAGTAGTGTGTTGGCTCCACGAGTTGTCCACAAACTAAAATGACTTGATGAAGTAACAGACAAAGGCCCCGCAGCTATCTCCATCCGGCTGTTGTGGCACTTGCTTCTTGCCCCGGAATGTCGCCTTCAGCTTCTCAGTTGGACCCAAGGGTGTGATACCCAACTCTTCATATAAACCGGCTTTCTTCACGACTTGGTTAGCTGAGACACAATGGTTCCCATTGATTCTTTCTTACAAAGTGCTCCACTATCTCGATGAGAATCAATGAGAATCATTTGCTTGGACTGAATCATGAAGACAGCCATCATGAAGTGTGGCGACATGATCCGGTACGGAATGAGGATAGTTGAGAGAGTTTTCCATGGCTTGCTATCCTCAGCAATTCCGTCGATGAAGGACTGAATTAGATCCACACTGGGAAGATAGCCTTCATTCCAACACGACAAAACTTCAAACAAGTGCCCGTCCTTGTATAGAGATGGAAATAGCCTCATCTCCATTATAGCAGCCCTCGAGAAGTTATCAATGTCTTCTGTAGTAAAGAGTCCTTTCTCCAAACAAAGAGTCTGAATGTCGTCCGGGGAGAAAGGGTACATCTCAGAAAGACATCTTCTCTCAAGCAGAAGATCTTGCATAGGACTTCATTGCTTTGCGAACACTTCCATCCGCATCGAAGGGTCAAACGCCGCATATGATGGGAGGAAGGTGTCGGCTAGCGGATGAAGAGGATGGAGGAGGAGCTGGAGCTGCAGTAGAGGAGCTTGGTTGAGAGAAGCGGCTTCATTTGGGAATTTGGACTCCCTGAAGCACTGAAGTGACAGGCCATTTCTCAGCCCGAGTAGATGGTTGTGGTGCAGAAGGAGCAAGATCAGATGACACTTTCTCCCCCGGTTTGGCAGATCGCCGTGAAGCAACGGGAGGGCGAGCCATCGTGTGTGCCAGGTCCGCGAAGGAGGTAGACGGTGAATGAACGGACGAGGCGACTAGATCCATTTTCTACTCCATAGAGGTGGAGGAGTCAGTGAGAGCGGAGAGGAGTTGGGCGCCAAGTGCATCAACCTTGGCGGTGATAGTGGAAATTTGGGCGCTCTGAGCCTGGGCGTGGCGGTCCAGCTGGGCGAAGAGCACAGTGTCGGAGTGGACCGTGCCAAAAGAGGCACGCCCAAGGACCAACTCCGGAGCTTTGGAGGACTCCACCGCATGAACAGGAGCAGGAGTGCACTGGGCAGAGGAGTCCGCAGTAGTATCAGCAGCAGCAGAAGGGGCATCCGCAGCATTAGAGGCATCCGGAGCAGCTGACCTGCTTTGACCAGAGAGGTCAACCACGGGAATGGCAGCAGCAGGAGAAGAGGGGCTAGCCTTAGCAGGAGAAGGACCCCGTGCAGAATGAACTGGGCTGGAGGGAGTAGTGAACGCCACATCTGGAATGGAGGCCGGCGTAAGAAAGCCGTGATCCAAGTTCCAGATGATCATTGTCTCCGGGGATTGGGTATGTCGTGTGTAAAACACCCGGAGATCGTTGTCAGGAATGGAGGTGGTGTGGGCAAGGCTAAAACGGAGCCATAGGTCCGTTAAGGTGTCGGCAGAGAGATGGTCAAGATAATCTCGGGGTTGAGGTAGGGGAGGCAAAGGGGCTTCCGGAGAAGAGGCCGGGACATCAGCAGTGCCGGCCGCAATAGCGGTATCAACCGCGGCAGCAACAGCGGAGGAGGAGGGAGTGGGGACATCCGCAGCAGATGGAGCTGAGGAAACAGCTTTAGGGGCACTGCGCTGAGATGGCCCCGTAACCTCGGATGGGTCGGCAGGAACGCTGTGCTGGGAGGCCCGAGAATGAGAAGGTGCTGCAACGGACCAAATCCGAGAGGATCGGGGTGCAGAACTGACGTCGGGGGCTTGGCGTCGGAGGGGTCACCAATCGAACCGCCTTGTTGTTCCAAGGCGGGGAGAATGCGGAGAGCCGCAGATGGTCGGCGGGCTGTCATGTTCCTATCCGGCGTAAGATAACGAAGGTAATAAGCCGGAGGAAATGGGAACATCGGAACGCATCATATCGGGCGAAATGGTCCGGATTAAGATGCCGGAAGACAATGCTGAGGATGCGCCCGAAGGAACGGTTCTTGGGACCATTCTGCAGCAACCGAAACAAGAACATCCCCCAATCCATCTGAAGACCTTCAAAAACGCCGTACATGGCCAGGAGAAGGTCGTACGGAACGGAGTCGAGGGCGGATGTGCGAGCCAGTAAGCATCGACTGAAGATGGTCGCCATACATCGATAGCGACCTTGGAAGGATTTCACCTTGTATTCCTTGCCTTTCTGTGTGCAACCCATAGAAGTCGCCATTGGATCGGCATCTGGGCGCTGTGGTTCACCAAGAGGTAGGTGGAGAGCAACGCAGAGAACGGTCGGAGTGATGGTGATGGATTCACCGCGGACATAGGAGATTATGGAATCGGTGGTGCAGCAAATCCGTTGGTAATACTCAATGATGTCGTCGATAAGAAGATCGACGGGATTGGAGATCAGGTTGAGTATATGCGAGGCTTCAAGGAGAGGGCGAAGCTGGAAAAACCAATCTGGAGGATTAGAGACAGCACTCCAATCAACCAGATGGCCAGGATTAACGCCGGAAAGAGAGATTCTGGGTGCCATTGCAGATGAAATTTGAAGGACAAGAGGAAAGGTGAGGTCTTGGCGATGGAAGGAGCAACGAGAGGTTTAGGGATTTGAAATGAGCAATACTCGTGCTTCGCAGGAATGATCAGAACATATAAGACCAAGTCTGCAAATGTCAGCGGGTCTAGGAATTGGCGAGTGAAATAGGGACCCACTTGACAGGCTGATGTCATTAGTCTGGATATCGATGCGCCTCCGAATGAAACGATGTCGTGGAGACCGCATGACTAAATAAGTGTAACAGCTGGTTGCCATCCAGAGAAGTGTGTGTGCATCCCGAGATTTGCATTTAATGAATCATCATGATTCCTCCTCAAAAGCATGCGACATATGGGAAGACTTGGATTGTCGCAATTAGACTGTGTCAGGAGTCCGGAGAAATGAACCGACAATCATCTAGAGTAAATAATAGTCAAGGAAGAGTATCCGGCTGAAAAGTAGACCGTGTCCGTAGTAGACAGAGTTCGATGAGAGAGTAAAGTAGATTCCTTTACAGTCAATAAGTCGAAGAGAAGAGAAGTACCACAACACTTCAAATCCAAGACTATGGACTAGATTTATCGATACGGTTGCAAAGAGAATCTGAACCTGTAGCTAAAAAAAATGAACTGAAAATACAAAAGCTTAATAGGCAAGGATTAGTACGGATTAGGGAAAATAATCAGTGAAAAACGACATAATCCGGACTAATGAGAAACAGAACTTATGCATTACTAAGCATGTAAGAGACATATACATACGTCAGAATGATCAATATTACTGAATCAGGGCATATGTCAGATAACAATACACAAGTTCATATAGGTCAACATAGCGAAACCGTCTTGCTGAACAACGTAGCTAAGATTAATTAAAGATCATACGATTCGGCCAATTTAGGATTCATGAGTGAAAAATGTGGAAGCGAACACATGTCAAAAGTAAGCAGGTGATTAGCCGATTAAAATGCATGGTTGAAGAAAGAAAATACATCCAAGCATGCCACTTTTCTGATCCAAAACAGCATGTCCAGTCAGATCCGGAAGTAAAAGTTTAGAGGAGGGAGTACCCGAGACATATTAGGGGTTCATTACTGCTCCCCCGTAGATCATTTAATCCTCTCAATGAAAAGCTCCCCCTCAAATAGACAGCCAGGAAAGAGGTCATAAGACATATACGAGGGGTATTACTGAATAATATATAAAGTATTTTCTCCCCCGTAGATTGTGCAATCCTCTCGGTTGACATTTCCGGTTTGTAGTTCAGCACTGTCTATCTTATTAGAAAACTATACTTTAGAAGCTGACTAGACTGCGATTGAGTATTCATCCACCAGGCATTCCGAGCTAACCCATTTCATTTCTTCAACTATACATGTTAATAGAGTAATCTAAATGAACATGCTGTTGTCATGTGGTGATTAGTGGAAATTAAGATCATGAAACCAAAAAGAGGTAAATCATATAAACTTTAATCATGTTAGCGTAAACGACTTCAGTTGGGAAACGCAAGCATCCTCCCAGAATGAAGTTGATATTAATATCAGAAGCATGAATCCGTTAATCAGTAAGTATGATCAGCATTAAAATCAGTATGTATCTTCCACTTTCAATAAAAGCACAATGCATGTTCTGATAGTAAGTATACTGTTGGGTAATTTAAATGTGAAGCTATGCAGAGAAGTCAAGCATACCTAATCGGAAGAGTAGTTCAGAGAATCTTGCATCAGGTAGGGCTTTGTAAGTATGTCTGCCAGTTGATCTTCAGTAGCAACATGTTCCAGCGAAATGTGATGTTTGAGAACATGGTCGCGTATGAAGTGATACCTAACCTCAATATGCTTCGTCTTAGGGTGCATGACAGGATTGTTGCTAATAGCAATTGCACTAGTGTTGTCGCAGTAGAGTGGAATAGATGACATGTTAAAACCGTAGTCAGTAAGTTGACTTTCCATCCAAGTAGGCATGACGCAGCAACTCCCAGCAGCTATATATTCCGCCTCAGCAGTAGAGGTTGATACGGAATTCTGCTTCTTACTGAACCATGAGATCAATCTATTTCCAAGAAACTGACACGTACCACTTGTGCTCTTCCTGTCGATGCGACATCCAGCGAAGTCGGCATCAGAGTATCCTGGATAAGGTGAAGTTTGACTCCTTTGGGTACCAGAGTCCCAAATTCATCGTTCCCTTGAGATACCTTAATATCCGTTTAACATGAAGCATATGTGACTCCTTGGGATTCACCGATAGCGTGCACAAATGCAAGTTGCAAACATAATGTTTGGGCGACTTCTTGTGAGATCCGACAAGGATCCTATCATCCCTCTGTAGTCAGTCACATTTACTGCTATGCCGTCCACATCAGGATCTAACTTGGCACTGACAGGCAAGGGAGTTTTGACGGGAGATGAACCTTCCATACCAAACTTCTTAATAAGATCGTGAGTGTACTTAGCTTGATTAATGAAGATTCCTTCCTTCAATTGTTTAACTTCTATTCCGAGGAAGTAGGACAGTTCTCCCATCATGCTCATCTCAAACTTACCTGTCATCAACTTAGCGAACTCCTCACAAAGCTTCGGATTCGTTGATCCGAAAATGATATCATCCACGTATATCTGTACGATTAGAGTGTGTCCTTTCTCTTTTCGTAGAAATAAGGTGGTGTCAATCTTCCCTTTTTGGAAGTTATGAGCAAGTAGAATTCTGACAATGTGTCATACCAGGCTCTTGGAGCTTGCTTCAAACCATATAAAGCTTTCCGAAGTTTGTAGACTAGATGTCCTGCTTTAGGTTCAATGAAACCAGGAGGTTGTTTTACATAAACCTCCTCTTGAAGATCTCCATTCAGGAATGCGCTCTTGACGTCCATTTGATAAACTATGAAGTTTTCATATGAAGCATATGCCAGAAACATCCGGATTGCCTCAAGTCTTGCTACTGGAGCGAAGGTCTCATCATAGTCTATTCCTTCTTCTTGACGATATCCTTTGGCTACCATCCTGGCTTTGTTCCTGGATTACAATTCCATCCATATCAAGCTTGTTCCGGAACACCCATTTAACGCCAATGACTTGCTGAGACTTAGGCCTTGGTACTAAGGTCCACACATTATTTCTCTTAAATTGATTCAGCTCTTCTTGCATAGCTTCTATCCAATTTGAATCCTGAAGAGCTTCATCTACCACCTTTGGTTCTATTTGAGATAGAAAACACGAGTAAAGACTCATGTTGGAGGTGGCTGCTCTTGTTCTTACACCAACAGTAGGATCACCAATCACTTGATCTGAGGGATGGTTTCGGGTCCATCTGTAATTCTGTGCATGTGATGGATGATCTTGAACAATTTGAAGCTCTTCTAGATTAGGTGGTTCAGTTGTATCCGCTGGTTGAGCTTCGTCCAGACTAGATGTTTCCGTATTGAGAGGTACGGTTGAACTAGATGGTTCTTCAACACTGTTTCTTTCAGTGTTAACTAGTCCGGACGGACTTGAAGGTGCTCCGGAATTTTGGGTATCCGTAGGAGTTTAGGCATGATATTTTCATTAATAGAGCTCACATTTCCCAGGATTCATAAGAAAACAAAAAACAAAAAAAACTCTCATACTTTATCCCTTGCTCATTATTCAAGGAAAACTCTTAACCAGGGAGTTGATCTACTGCCCCCCAGACACAAAGTTGCTGACGCCCTGCACTTTCTCGATCTCGCTTCTCGTAAACAAGTATTGGTGTGTTAATATCCCTCTCATGAGCTCTGCTATTTTGGGGCAATTTACATGTGATTTCTGGCTGGTTGTGTGTTCTACGATCCCACGGATCTGTTTCTTGCTTCCCTTTGCCGGTTGAATCATCTTTGATCAGTGGGGGTATCCTTTAATGAGTTCCGTGTTTCGCAGCCACCCTAAACCCTACTTCGGGTGGGTTGGAGGCCGTCTCCCGCACACACCAACTCCGTGTCCTCTCTCTGCGGTTCGGCTGCTTGGGCTTATCGTCGCTGTGGGACGCATTCTCACCATCTTCGGTGGCGGTTCATCCTTCCTTGGCTCTCCTGGCAACCCGTAGTTACTCCCTCGACCTATTGCACCATTTTTACATCAGATCTCTAGCTTGGGCTGGTTGGTTCGCGTTAGATCGCCTTTCTTCCCACGAGCCTCTCGTGCTCGGTCGTCTGCTCCCTGACGGATGGATCCCCTCTCCTCGCGTTGTCTAGTTCGCTAGCACTTCGTGACTCCCGTGGCAATTTGTGGTGTGCAGCTCCTTGGTCTGGCTCCTCTAGGCCACCCTGATGGCCGACCCCCTTCCCCCCGATATTGCGCACAACCCAGGTAAGATTTCTACCGCTGGTCTCTTGCTCAAGTGGTCTCATGTTTCTTGTAGTTTTGTGGCACAGGTGAGTCCCCCTCCTCAGTCCACGGGCATCCCAGTGAAGATTTTGCTCTCTCTGGCCCGATCCATGGCCAGTATTCAGCAAACTCTTTCTACCGTTGTCGCCTCCCCCCTGCCGTCTTCAGTCAAGCCCTTGGCAGGCACTGCTTCTCTCCATGCCCCTTTGGTTATGCAAGGTTTATTATCAGCAGGTGATGTTGGTGTTTCTATGGTTCCTGACTGTTCTCTGGATACTCTGAATGTGGTTTCTGATCTGGCTCCCTCTTCTCATCCTTCCATGGCTTCTCTTGCTGTGATTAATGCATTAGATATGGGTACTGGTTCTTCATGTTCTCTCCCTGTTCTTTCTACTATGGTTGATTCATTTGTTGATTTGGCTCCTGTTGAGTCTGGTGTTAATTCTTTTGTCCCTCTGCATGATAATACTGCTTTGAGCCAGCTGGTAGGGTTAGGTCCTGCAGGTAACCCTTTTCCTCCTCTCGTTGAAGTTTTGCCCGGCGTTCCTCCTTCTATTGCTACAGTTGTGATGCAACCGGTTGGGCTAGGGTCTACAGGTTCTGGGCTCTCTCCTCGGGCAACCTCTGTAATGGTCGCTTCAAGCTCGGATCTTCTCCCGTCCGCTCCTTTTCCTTCCTCTTAGTTGGGAATTCCTCCACGTTTTCCCATCTACAACCAACCCACTCCCCGTGTTTCCCTGCCCGTGCCTCCGGTTCCTCTAGCTGGTGTGGCTATCTCCTTTCCCCACTCTACTACTATCACAACTGCAGCAGGCAGCCTTATTCTTCCCCACACCCTCATGCAGCCAAGCCTTGTTGATCCTCCGCGGGGGCCTTTTGGTTGCTGAGGGTTCCTTCCTTGGTGGGCCTCCCGAGCCGGCTGCTGGGGTGATAACATCTCAAATTCTTGAAGAACTACTAATGAACACTGCCCATTTTTCATATTAAGAATGACCCTCATATGGACAGTTCACTTGGTATTCTTAATTAATCTTATCCTTGCTTTATTTTATGGTATCCTATATAGCTTCCTAAAGATGCTAACTTAAACAAATTCTATGCTCCTTATGCAAAGCCTGGTGGTTAGAATGGTTAGTACACCATTAATAATAAATACATGGAAGATATATAATCACACAGCCTATTGAAAGCAATTAACCTGATTCCATGAGTGTTACATGTGGCTGTGGTTGTGAAATATCAGACCCTGATATGTTAGAGGTGGGAAATGGAGGAATGAAGTTCAATGACAATTATAGCCATCGTCCATCTCCTAAGTTCTTGAAGCTCTACTCTGAATTGTAAAAATTCCTAAATCCACACCACACCCAATCAATCAACCTTCATATTTTTTTATTTTTAAAAAGTAATGTATAAAGGGACAATATTTGTATGATGTGATGCAGGCGCCTCTTCTTCTTGGATGTGATATAAAAAGCTTGAGCAATAACACCATAGAAATCATTAGTAACCTAGAAGTGATTGCAGTTAATCAAGGTAACAATATATATAGACACACACATGCATGTATAAGGTTTTCTTCATGATCAAGAACTAAGAAAGATTAATTATTTACCAGTGCAATATTATGAAATGTGATATGGATAGATCCTCTAAGCATCCAAGAAGATAAAAAAAAATAAAGGAGAACGAGATGTGAGTAACTATGTATACCATTTTCGTTAATAATCTTAGTAATTAGGATAAGACTTGTATGTATAGAAGTGTTTTTTTTCCATACGCCCGGAATGAAAGTTAGAAGTAATTTAATGATTGTATGAGAGGTATTATATATAGTGTCCATCTCTCTCTCTCTCTCTCTCTATATATATATATATATATATATATAATGTCTATTTCTATGATTAAGAAATACAAATATGAGGGGTCCGCTGTCGAGGAATAGGACAGTAGTTCTGTTTGTGAATAGAAAACCATGGGTGGTGATGCTAGTAGCACATTGGGACGATCCTGGGATCTTGTCTGACAATACAGTGATGGAAGCCAAGGATCTATGGGAGGTATGTCAATTAATGGATACATTTAACAGTAATTGACAATTTAACACAAACCAACAGAACACATATATATTCATGGACCCTACAGTTCATTTACTTAACCATTTATAGTTAACAATCTCTATGTATTGTAATGTATGATTGAGTTGGTTAAGGATAGTTGGTGTATTGTAATGTGTGACTGATGAATTGGTTAAGGTTCTAACTTTTGATGCTGATTGGCAAATACCAACTGTGTTGTTGTTCTAACTTTGTACAACATACTGTTATATTGCTTTTTCACCTATGCTTCAAGCCAACTCTGAGGTTTCTGCCTTGCTTGGATATATTCTTTCTGCAGTTGATTATCAACTGACTCTGGCTATAGATCTTGGAGGCCTTCAGGAAAGTATTACTACAACTAAAAAGGGTTCCATTACGTACCTGCTAGTGACTTGACAGATCCTACCCCTACTACAATATTTGCCCATTTGTATCCAACTATCTTTACTAACTTCTAGATTTTGCTTGGAACTTTCTCTTTACAATAACTATTGCCCACAAAAAAATAGTTCTTTATTTATTATTATTATGAGTGTTATAGATAATTTAATTTCTCATTGAATATAAAAATAGTTTCCTTACATAATTTGCTTTCATATACTCTTTTAAGTAGTTAAAATTTCGGTAAACCAAAGTAATGATATAGATATATAATAATACTAACATAATGATTATTGGTTTTTTCTTGCGGATCGATAGAGTGCTTGCAATTTATTTTGGCATGGAATTAAGATGGCATTATTAGGGATTTTGTTTTGAGACATAGTATTTATATTATGATGTGTAAGAGAGTGATGTTGTAAAATATTTTGGACATGTTAGTCATTTTGGATTATAACACCTCATGATACTATTTCTCAATGTGGATTGATGTTAATAATAATTTGGATAGTTTGGTTTTTTTAATATTGGTTGTTTTTATAATATATAAGTATTTGTCAAAATGTAACTAATAATTGTAAGCATTTCAGAAGGTTTGCCATATTTATGTGTTATCTACTGTAAGTCTTTTTGGTGTATTAGGTCTGCTTGGCTTATGATATATTAGTTATTTTCTATAACACAAAAAAGGTCATATTGTATGATCTTCGATAACATATAATTGTAATACAATAAAAAGTGTTATGTAAAGAGTGCTACGGTAAGCTTACAAAAAGCTTATGGAAATGTTTCATAAGACAATAACATGTGTTACTGTATGATCTACCGTAATATAAAATAGTAATACACAAAAAAGTGTTATCGAAAGGTGGGAGACTTTTTATAAGCCAAGCAGACCTAACACTCCAAAAAGTATTACAATATCCTATGGTAATACATTTTACGTCTTACTAAAGGTCTGATTTCTTGAAGTATGTTTTCTCACTTTCATAAGCTCTACACGCTATTTCCCTGAATATAGTCATCAAAGATTTGTACCCCATGAGGTTTGATGCAATTTAACAAACCCTAATATCATGCCCACATCTACCTTTTACATTTTCAGACCTTGCTTTTTTTGTCCACCTCTTGAGGATATACTGCTCTGGAAACTCCTTTTTCTTAATTATGTCTCTAGAGACCTTTAAACAATAACTGCACAAAATGCCCTTCATTTTAAACTTTTACAATTACAAGACAATGTAGCATTGTTGTCCATCATCACTTTCCTCACCTTTATACTAGAATCATTAACTATGTAGACGATAGTGTCACCATTATGTAATGTATCTTCAATGGGTGTGTAAAGACTCGTATTTGGGTAGTATTGAGAGATAGCCATTCTATGGGAATGCAACTTCTCTACGGTAGTGTAGGCATCGATGTGAGCATTTTGACAATACTTGGGCCCGATTCTGGATCGAGGCCCCAAGTGGCCTGACTGTAAACTTTTCGGGGTTTATTGGTTGACTTTGGGTTTGAGCGATCATTTGAGTGTGATAACGCCTAAATAGTGATGTGCTCGTCATTTTGAGCGTTTTGACTGTTATTTGACTCAATTTTGAGTTCGGGACCTTGGAGGTCAATTATTGTGTTGGGAGGTCAATGATTGACTAGGTAAACTATTAACTAGGTCAATTAATGGTCAATGATTGGAAGAAATATAAATAGAATGAAAAGTAAAAGCTTTTATTTTACGCTATCACGTTTGTGCGTTTGAGAGAGAGAGATAGAGCTTGGAAGCTTGAAGCCTTGGTGATTTGGGGTGATTTGGGTTCGTGGAGCTCAAAGAATCACTCAAGGTAGGTGTCCTTGAACTTCTTATCTTGATTCTGTCTTTGATATGCACAAATTTGTCATGATTTATGGAATTAAGCATGAACCCTAGGTTTCGGGGGAAATCTAATTTTGGGTTAGATCTAATGGTTTAGCATAAGATCTATGGTTAAGAACTGATTTATATCAGTTTGGGTATGTGTTTCTATGATATGGGGTTATTTAACTGCGTATTCCATGAGGGTTGAGAAGTCAACCATGGAAATCTGGATTTAGATCTAGATTTCTGGAAATATGGATTTAGATCGAGATTTCGGGAAATCTGCAATTAAATGCGTATTTCTGTCATTACTGTGCAATTTAGAGGCGTTCAGGACGCGTTTTGAGGTAGATATTGTAGTCTGTTGCGTAAAAAGTGTGTTGGGGAGCGTATGGGGGTCGCTGGGTTCATTCCAAACGAAGAACAGGCAAAAATGATGATGAACAGTACCCTGGGTGAACTGTTGGGTTGAAAGGACGATGACCCGAAGATTTGGGTCGAAGGGTCAAAGATTTGGGTTGTAGGGTCAAAGGTTCATAGACCCGTAGTTGTAGGGTCGAAGGTTCGTAGACCCGTAGTCGTAGGGTCGAAGGTTCGTAGACCCATAGTCGTAGGGTCGAAGGTTTGCAGACCCGTAGTTGTAGGGTTGAAGGTTCGCAGACCCCTAGTTGTAGGGTCGAAGATTCGTAGGTTGAAGGTCAAAGGTCGCAGCTACGTGTCTTCAAGGCCGCATTTCCGCAGCTACAAGTCGCGGTTCCGCGGCTATGAGTCGCAGTCCTAAAGCTCCGAGTCAGGTAGTTCTGCAGCTTCGAGCCAGTGCAATAGTAACTGGACTAGACCATTTACATTGTAAACCATTATGCCAAAGTAAATAACGAAATACCCCTCATATAGATTAAAAAAAAAATACTAGAAAATTAAATTCCCACTCCTTCAAAATGTGAAAATTGGGATTTAGTGTAAAATCTCAGAAAAATCCAGTTTTTCGTAGAGGTGAATTTTTGGAAAGTGGGATTAGACATCTCAGAAAAATCCTCAAAAATCATATTATCTTAGTTATGATATGGGGACACAATGCCGGGACTTTTTATTTCAAGAAAACAACTCCTATGAGTATCTTTTTCCTTGGTCAAGGAATGATGATCGATTTGTGAAGACTGGCTTCAGTTATAAAGGGAGTATGGTGAACCTTAATGCCATATTGGTGTTGGTATTGGTTGGAGGAATTAGGGCTTGGGCTCTATGACTTGTTGGGTTCTCACCGTGAAGTACAGATGATGCTATGCGGTTGACGAGACAAGCATATGCGCCAATGGCAGGTCTGTGTGGCACTGTGGCCGGGCATATTACGCTGTGGCCGTGGTAGGCATATGCGCCGATGGCAGGCCTATGTGGCACTGTGTCTGGGCATATAGCACTGTGGTAGGGCTGAGTGCCCTGAGCTGGGATCCTGTCAAGGATCGTGTTAAGTCGTTGAGCTCATGGAGCTAGGACTGAGTGCCCTGAGCTGGGATCCCGTGGAGGATCGTGGACAAGCTGTCTTGTGTGGGCAGGCTGGGTCCTAATATTTGTTTGCAAGCTGAGTCCTGATGATTGTGCACACTACACAGTGCACGAGTACACAGAGCATGTAGCATAGACTTGTATGTTTGCATGATGTGGGGTATTAGGGTCACCTACTGAGCTTGTCGCTCACCCCTACTTGTTATTTCCCCTTTTCAGGTGTGATCCGAGACTAGTGGAGGACATTCTTCCAGGGAGGACGTGCCTACTACTCTGATATATGATACAGTATTGTATTCTGTATTATTTTGTATTATATCCCGGACATGGATCTGTGGACAGTTGTATTTGCATACTGTTTGGGATGTGATATCAGTATGACTGTTTGACTTATTGTGTGCATGATGATGTATGGGAAAGTATAGGATTACCCTTGATGTATGACTGTACAGGATAGCATGATTGAGACAGCACCCACGGTGTAGTCTCTATTGGTGCTAGTCACCAACCCCTTGACCATTCGGGTGCGGGCAAGGGGAAGTCATGTTCCTGGTTACGGGTTCCCTGGAATTTGGGAGCGTGACAAGTTGGTATCAGAGCATGGTCTAGTGGACCTAGGTTTGTGAGGGGTGGTTAATTGATTCCAAGTGCCTTGGAAAACTGTATGGAGGGCGCCTGATCAACGTAGTCCTTACATGTATTCTAGGTTATGATGGTGTCAATTAAATCATCCTAGGAGTATATGTAGGTATGGATGCATCTCTAGTGGTATGATTGTGTGCATATAGGCCACTAGATTATCTTTGTGTGTGATGTGATTGCATTTGGTGCCTAAATGGCACGTGGCTGTGAGAGCTAGGACTTGATTTTGTGTGCCCTAAGGGGTGACACGATGCTATATGCATGGTTGTGAACCTACGGGTCGTGTGGTGTACCCTGAGGGGGACACGATGTTATATGTGTGGTTGTGGACCTACAGGTCATGTGGTGAGAGCCTATGAGTTGTTTTATGCCTTTGATGGCTGTTTGTGCTAGCAATGCTATAGGAGAGCCAAGACTTGATTTTGATTGTTTGTTGTTTGTTGTTGGGGCTAGTGTGATGGCACCACCGAGAAGAGTTGTCCGAGGCTAGGGCCCAGCAGAAGAGCCCACGATAGAGTCGGGGAACCAGGGGCAACAGAGCCCGCAGTAGAGGTCGTCAGCTCCCGTTGTGGGACCTGATTTGGCTCAAGTGTTGATTTAGTTGTAGGAGGCCATGCAGGGTATGCAGGACCCGATGAGGGATATTGATGGTCCCTTGGAGCCTAGAGGGGGGTGAATAGGCTCTTATTGAAACTCTTTTTATACTCTGTTTACAAAGGGGTTCACACACTAGCCTAGATTATCTCTTTGAGCTCTTGTGCATACACAGGTTTAATTCAAACTCGTTCGCTCCCTAACTTTTACAAATGTACAAGTATGAATATTTATACAGACATTCCTAAAAGACAACCTTGGAACTTGTAGTTCCGGAATGCGTTCAGCACTAACTATTCCTCGGTAATCTCTCTGTCTTGACTGCTGCGGTTTGTGGAGCTCAAGATCTTGGGTTTGAAGAGTATAACTGCCTTTGTGAGTTCCCAAATCTACTTAAGGTTGTGTCCACATATCCGGGTGATCCACGTGTAAGATTCTTCAGGTTCTCAATGAGTTTCTCTTACATCGGGATGCCACGAGCTGATAGCCTCAAATGCGGTGAATTGAAGTAGCATCTTCTTGGTCCGGTGTAATTTTCCTTACTCCGTTGCTAATGAAGCTCGGAACCTTACTCCGTGTTAGTGGTTGCTTACTCCGTATCTATTTGGTACTGGAATCCTTAGTCCGTGTCAGCGCTTCCTTACTCCGCATGTAAGTTCCTTACTCCGTATGTAAGTTCCTTACTCCGGGCGAGTCTAAGGGATCTGAGTGCTTACTTCGTACTAGCGCTTCCTTACTCCGTATGTAAGCTCCTTACTCCATATGTAAGTTCCTTACTCCGTATGTAAGTTCCTTACTCTGGGCGAGTCTAAGGGATCGGAATGCTTACTCCATACTAGCGCTTCCTTACTCCGTATGAGTAAAGTTGTCCGGATTCCTTACTCCGCATCTAGTTTCCTTACTCCGTGCCAATAAAGACTCGGGTCCTTATTCCGCATTAATACTTCCTTACTCCGTATGTATGAAAGACTCGGATGCCTTACTCCGTGTCTTCTTCACTTTAGTTCGCTTGAGGGAAGACTTAACTTTTTAACTCCACGTCAAATCTTTTACTTCGTGCGACCTTGTTGACCAAGACTCTTACTCTGCATCAGTTTGACTTAGTCCGTTTGAGGCACTAGGAACATATTCTGCAATCCGTAACTTTTAAGTTCTTAGTCCGCACGAATGTTCCTTATTTCGTATGTATTGGTGACCTGGTTATTTACCAAGTGTTTGACGACACTCACTCTTGTCCGGATCAAGATTATGTATCCTGTCCTTAGCTTTGCTCTCACGAGTGTATCTCCGGATTAATAACATATCTTCTGCAATGATCAAAGAAACACAAAAGATCTCAGATCAAATTACATAAGGCTTTATCAGCATTATCCAAATTCTGGGCTTGATCCAACAATCTCCCCCAATTATGGATATGCCCAAACCTTTTGTAATCTGATCTGGTAAGCAGTGCAAAAAGATAACATACAAAATACGCATCATAACCAATTTTCATTTATCAGCAACAAAATACAATTCAGCCTTAATACAAGATTTTCACTAAGGTACATAAGGCTTACTATACTTGAAGATCATAGTTGCTGCTTTCTCTCTAAGCTCCATTGTCTGCTTCATCGTATAAGTAGTGTGTTGGCTCCAAGATTTGTCCATAGTCAAGAATGACTTGATGAAGTAACAGACAAAGGCCCCGCAGCTACCTCCATTCGGCTGTTTTGGCACTTGCTTCTTGCCCCGGAATGTCGCCTTCAGCTTCTCAGTTGGACTTAAGGGTGTGATGCCTAACTCTTCATATAATCCAGCTTTCTTCACAACTTCAGTCAGCCTAAGACACAGTGGTTCCCATTGATTCTTTCTTACAAAATGTTCCACAATCTGATGAGAATCAATCAGAATCATTTGCTTGGACTGAATCATGAAGACAGCCATCATGAAATGTGGCGACATGATCCGGTACGGAATGAGGATAGTTGAGAGAGTTTTCCATGGCTTGCTATCCTCAGCAGTTCCGTCAATGAAGGACTGAATGAGATCCACACTGGGAGGATAGCCTTCATTCCAGCACAGCAGAACTTCAAACAAGTGCCCATCCTTGTATAGAGATGGAAACAGCCTCATCTCCATTTTAGCTGCCCTAGAGAAGTTGTCAATGTCTTCTGTTGTAAAGAGTCCTTTCTCCGAACAAAGGGTCTGAATGTCGGCCGGGGAGAAAGGGTACAGGTCAGAAAGACATCTTCTCTCAGCAGAAGACGCAGCATATAACTTCATTGCCTTGCGCACACTTCCATCCGCATCAGAAGGGTCAAATGCCGCATATGATGGGAGGAAGGTGTCAGCTGCGGATGAGGAGGATGGAGGAGGAGCTGCAGTAGAGGAGCTTGGCTGAGAGAAGCGGCTACATTTGGGAATTTGAACTCCCTGAAGCACTGAAGAAGCAGGCCGCTTCTCAGCACGAGTGGATGGTTGGGGTGCAGAAGGAGCAGGATCAGATGACACTCTCTCCCCCGGTTTGGCAGATCGCCGGGAAGCAATGGGAGGGCGAGCCATCGTGTGAGCCAGGTCCGCGAAGGAAATAGACAAGGAATGGACGGACGAGGCGACGAGATCCATTTTCTGCTCCATAGAAGTGGGGGAGTCAGTCAGAGCGGAGAGGAGTTGGGCGCCGAGTGCATGAACCTTGGTGGCGATGGCGAATATTTGGGCGTTGTGAACCTGAGCGTGGCGGTCCAGCTGGGCGGAGAGCACAGCGTCGGAGTGGACCGTGCCAAAAGAGGCACGCCCAAAGACCAACTCCGGAGCTTTGGAGGACTCCCCCGCATGAACAGGAGCAGGAGTGCGCTGGGCAGAGGAGTCCGCAGGAGTATTAGCAACAGCAGCAGAAGGGGCATCTGCAGCATTAGAGACATCCAGAGCAGCTGACCCGCTTTGACCAGAGAGGTCAACCACGGGAATGGCGTCAGCAGGAGAAGAGGTGCCAGCTTTTGCAGGGGAAGGACCCCGGGCGGAAGGGATTGGGCTGGAGGGCGTAGGGAACGGCACATCTGGAATGGAGGCCAGCGTAAGAAAGCCGTGATCCAAGTTCCAGATGATCACGGTCTCCGGGGATTGGGTATGGCGTGTGTAAAACACCCAGAGATCGTTGTCAGGAATGGAGGCGGTGTGGGCAAGGCTGAAATGGAGCCATAGGTCCGTTAAGGTGGCGGCGAAGAGATGGTCAAGATAATCTCGGGGTTGAGGAAGGGGAGGCAAAGGGGCTTCCGGAGAAGATGCCGGGACATCAGCAGTGGCTACAGCAACAGCGGTGTCAACCGCGGCAGCAATAACGGAGGTGGAGGGAGTAGGAACATCCGCAGCAAAGGGGGCTGAGGAAACAGCTTTAGGGGCACTGCGTTGAGATGGCCCCGCAACCTCGGACAGGTCGGCACGAACGCTGTGCTGGGATGCCCGAGAAAGAGAAGGTGCTGCAACAGACCGAATCCAGGAGGATCAGGGTGCAGAACTGACGTTAGGGACTTGGATGTCGGAGGGGTCACCAGCAGAACTGCCTTATTGTTCCGAGGCAGGGAGAATGCAGAGAGCTGCAGAGGGACGGCGGGCTGTCATGTTCCCATCCGGCGTAAGATAACGGAGGTAATAAGCCGAGGAAAATGGAACAGCATCATAGCGGGCGAAATGGTCCGGATTAAGATGCCGGAAGACGATGCTGAGTATGCGCCCGAAGGAATGGTTCTTGGGACCATTCTGCTGCAGTTGAAACAAGAACATCCCCCAGTCCATCGGAAGACCTTCAAAAACGCCGTACATGGCCAGGAGAAGATTGTAAGGAACCGAGTCCAGAGCTGAAGTGCGAGCCAGTAAACAGCGACTCAGTATGGTCGCCATACAGCAATAGCGACCTTGGAAGGATTTCACCTTGTATTCCTTGCCTTTTTGGGTGCATCCCATAGAAGCAGCCATTGGATCGGCATCTGAACGTTGTGGTTCACCGAGGGGTAAGTGGAGAGCAGCGCGGAGAACGGCAGGAGTGATGATGATGGATTCACCGCGAACATAGGAGATGATGGAGTCGGTGGTACAATGAATCCTTTGGTAATACTCATTAATGTCGTCGATAAGAAGATCGACAGGATCGGAGATCAAGTTGAGTATATGCGAGGCTTCGAGTAGAGGGCGAAGTTGGAAAAACCAGTCCGGAGGATTAAAGACGGCACTCCAATCGACCAGATGGCCAGGATTAATGCTGTATAGAGAGATTCTGGGTGCCATTGTAGATGAAGGATTGAAGGACGAGAGGAAAGGTGAGGTCTTGGGTATCAAAGGAGCAACGAGAGGTTTAGGGATTTGGAATGAGCAATACTCATGCTTCGCAGGAATGACCAGAATATATAAGACCGAATCCGTAAATGTCAGCGGGTCTAGGAGTTTGGCTAGTGAAACAGGGAACCGCTTGACAGGCTGATGTCATTAGTCTGGATATCGATGCGCCTCCGAATGAAACGATGTCGTGGAGACCGCATGACTAAGTAAAGGTAACAGCTGTTTGCCATCCGGAGAAATGTGTGAATCCCGAGATTTGCATTTAATGAGTCATCATGATTCCTCCTCAAAAGCATGCGATATAAGAAGACATGGATTATTGCAATTTGACAGTGTCAAGAGTCCGGAGGAATGAGCCGACAATCATCCGGAAGCAATGATAGTCGAGTGAGGAGTATCCAGAGGAAAAGTAGACCGTGTCCGTAGTAACAGAGTGCGGTGAGAGAGTAAAGTAGATTCCTTTGCTGTCAATAAGTCGAAGAGAAGAGAAGTACCACAACACTTCAAATCCAAGACTATGGACTAGATTTACGATATGGTGCAAAGAAAATCTGAACCTGTAGCTAACAAAAATGAACTAAAAGTACAAAAGCTTAACAGGCAAGGATTAACACGGATAAGATAAAATAGTCAGTGAAAAATGACATAATCCGAACTAATGAGAAACAGAACTTATGCATTACAAAGAATGTAATAGACATATACATACGAGAGAATGATCAATATTATTGAATCAGGACATATGTCAGATAATAAATACACAAGTTCATATAGGTCAACATAGCGAAACCGTCCTGCTGAACGACGTAGCTGAGATTAGTTAAAACTTATATGATTTGGCCAATTTAGGATTCATGAGTGAAAAATGAGGAAGTGAACACATGTCAAAAGTAAGCAGGTGATTAGCCGATTAAAATGTATGGTTGAAGAAGGAAAATACATCAAAGCATGCCACTATTCTGATTCAAAACAGCATGTCCAGTCAGATCCGGAAGTAAAGGTTTAGAGGAGGGAGTTTTCGAGACATATTAGGGGGTCATTACTGATGTAATAGATGAAATTTAAGCTCCCCCGTAGATCATTTGATCCTCTCAGTGAAAAGCTCCCCCTTGAATAGACAGCCAGGAAAGAAGTCATGAGACATATACGGGGTATTACTCGAATAATATATTAAGTATTTCTCCCCCGTGGATTGTGCAATCCTCTCGGTTGACCTTTCCGGTTTGTAGAAATTCAGCACTTGTCTATTTTATTAGAAAACTATACTTCAGAAGCTGATTAGACTGCGATTGAGTATTCATCCACCAAGCATTCCGAGCTAACCCATTTCATTTCTTCAACTATACATGTTAATAGAGTAATCTAAATGAACATGCTTTTGTCATGTGGTGATCAGTGGAAATTAAGATCATGAACCCAGAAAGAGGTGAATCATATAAACTTTAATCATGTTTGCTTTAACGACTTCAGTCGGGAAACGCCAGCATCCTTCCATTATGAAGTTGATATTAATATCAGAAGCATGAGACCGTTAATCAGTAAGTATGATCAGCATTAAAGTCAGTATGTATCTTCTACTTTCAATAAAAGCACAATGCATGTTCTGATAGTAAGTATACTGTTGGGTAATTTAAATGTGAAGCTATGCAGAGAAGTCAAGCATACCTAATCAGATGAGTAGTTCAGAGAATCTTGCATTAGGTAGGGGCTTTGAAAGAATGTCGCAATTGATCTTCAGGTAGCAACATGTTCCAAGGAAATGTGATTTTTGAGAACATGGTCGCGTATGAAGTGATACCTGACCTCAATTTGCTTCGTCTTAGGATGCATGACAGGATTGTTGCTGATAGCAATTGCACTAGTGTTATCAAAGAGAGTGGAATAGATCACATGTTGAAACCGTAGTCGTAAGTTGACTTTGCATCCAGAAGTAGTCGTGCGCAAGCAACTCCCAGCACTATATATTCCGCCTCAGCGAGTAGAGGTTGATACGGAATCTCGCTTCTTATTGAACCATGATATTAATCTATTTCCAGGAAACTAACACGTACCACTTGTGCTCTTTTTGTCGATGCGACATCCAGGAAGTCGGCATTAGAGTATCCGGATAAGGTGAAGTTGGACTCCTTTGGGTACCGAGTCCCAAAGGATATGTGACTCCTTTGGGTTCCCTTGAGATACCTTAATATCCGTTTAACATGAAGCATATGTGACTCCTTGGGATTCGCCTAATATCGTGCACAGATGCAAGTTGCAAACATAATGTCTGAGTGACTTGCTGTAAGATACAGCAAGGATCCTATCATCCCTCTGTAGTCAGTCACATTTACTGATATGCCGTCCACATCAGGATCTAACTTGGCACTGACAGGCATGGGAGTTTTGACGGAAGATGAACCTTCCATACCAAACTTCTTAATAAGATCGCGAGTGTACTTAGCTTGACTAATGAAGATTCCTTCCTTCAATTGTTTAACTTCTATTCCGAGGAAGTAGGACAGTTCTCCCATCATGCTCATCTCAAACTTGTCTGTCATCAACTTAGCAAACTCTTCACAAAGCTTCGGATTCGTTGATCGGAAAATGATATCATCCACGTATATCTGTACGATTAGAGCGTGTCCTTTCTCTTTTCATAGAAATAAGGTGCTGTCAATCTTCCCTTTTTGGAAGTTGTGAGCAAGTAGAAATTCTGACAGTGTGTCGTACCAGGCTCTTGGAGCTTGCTTCAAACCATATAAAGCTTTCCGAAGCTTGTAGACTAAATGTCTTGCTTTAGGTTCAATGAAACCGGGAGGTTGTTCTACGTAAACCTCCTCTTGAAGATCTCCATTTAGGAATGCGCTCTTGACGTCCATTTGATAAACTATGAAGTTTTCATATGAAGCATACGCCAGAAACATCCGGATTGCCTCAAGTTTTACTAATGGAGCAAAGGTCTCATCATAGTCTATTCCTTCTTCTTGGCGATATCCTTTGGCTACCAGTCTGGCTTTGTTCCGGATTACTATTCCTTCCGTATCAAGCTTGTTCCGGAACACCCATTTAATGCCAATGACTTGCTGAGACTTAGGCTTTGGTACTAAGGTCCACATATTATTTCTCTTAAATTGATTCAGCTCTTCTTGCATGGCTTCTATCCAACTCGAATCCTGAAGAGCTTCATCTACCACTTTTGGTTCTATTTGAGATAGAAAACATGTGTAAAGACTCATGTTGGATGTGGCTGCTCTTGTTCTTACACCAACAGTAGGATCACCAATCACTTGATTTGAGGGATGGTTTCGGGTCCATCTGTAATTCTGTGCATGTGATGGTTAATCGTGAATAATTTGAAGCTCTGCCAGATTTGGTGGTTCATGTACATCTGCTGGTTGAGCTTCTTCCGGACTAGATGTTTTCGTATTAGAAGGTACGGTAGAACTAGATGGTTCTTCAACACTGTTTCTATCAGTGTTAACTAGTCCGGACGGACTTGAAGGTGCTCCGGAATTTTGGGTATCCGTAGGAGTATGTCCGGAGCTAAACGGTAGTCCAGAGTTCGAGTCATCCGTAGCATCGTCCATATCATTTCTTTGTGCTCCTCTAGTGCCGCTTGGTTGGTCAGTATGTATAACAAGAACAGTCATAAACTTTGAATAGTCGATGTTGTTGTCTAGAACCTGTACGTTAGAACTTAAAGAAGCAACTTTTGACCAATCAAGATTAGTTTCATCAAAGGTCACATGGATAGATTCTTCAACTTTAAAAAGTTTTCTATTGAAGACCCGATAAGCTTTGCTATGTAATGAGTACCCGACAAAGATCCCATCATCAGATTTCGATTCAAATTTATTCCAGGTCTCTTTGCCATTTATCAATATATAGCAAGTACACCCAAAAGCTCTGAAATGTGAAATTGAAGGTTTTCGTCCTCTCCACATCTCATAGGGTGTTTTCATGGTAGATTTATTTATTAGAGTTCTGTTCTGAACATAGCAGCGGTGGACACAGGTTCAGCCCCAGAGCCGAGAGGAAGCGTTGCCCCTGCTAACATGGATCTACCAGCCTCAACTAAAGTACGATTCTTGCGCTCAGCTACCCCATTTTGTTGTGGAGTTCTGGGAGCAGAGAAGTCATGCTGTATGCCCTGTTCAGAACAAATTTATTCCGGGTCTCTTTGCCATTTATCAATATATAGCAAGTACACCAAAAGCTCTGAAATGTGAAATTGAAGGTTTTCGTCCTCTCCACATCTCATAGGGTGTTTTCATGGTAGATTTATTTATTAGAGTTCTGTTCCGAACATAGCAGGCGGTGGACACGGTTCAGCCCATAGAGCGAGAGGAAGCGTTGCCCTCGCTAACATGGATCTACCAGCCTCAACTAAAGTACGATTCTTGCGCTCGGCTACCCCATTTTGTTGTGGAGTTTGGGGAGCAGAGAAGTCATGCTGTATGCCCTGTTCAGAACAATATGATCTCATTTCTGAAAAATCAAATTCTGTACCATGATCACTTCTGATGCACTTTATGCTCAGTCCTTGTGAGTTGCTTATCCAGTTGAAAAGATCTACAAGATGCTCAAAGGTTTGATCCTTCGATTTAAGGAACATCACCCATGTGTACCTGGTGAAATCATCGATAACCACAAGGGTATATCTCGCACCAGCCAGTGATGGAATAGAAATAGGACCACAGAGGTCCAGATGAAGAAGTTGTAGAGGAGCAGTTATTGAATTAACTGATTTGCTCTTAAAGCTATGTTTGGTCTGCTTGCCCAATTGGCATTCTTGACAGAGAGAGTCTCTGGAGAATTTGAGTTTAGGAAGACCAGTGACAAGATCAAATGACGCTAATTTAGACAAAGTCTTAAAGTTTAAATGTGCACATCGCTTGTGCCATAACCAACTATCTTCATCTGAAGCTTTAGTGAGGAAGCGTACAGGGTCAGAAGAATTATTTCTTAAGACCACTGAGTATATGTCCCCATCTCTTGATCCAGATAACTTAACATCTCCGGATAAGTTTTCTCTTACTGTACAGGTGTTGGACATAAAGGAAACAGTAAATCCTTTGTCACATAAATTACTGACACTTAGCAAATTGTGCTTTAAACCTTCGACTAGTGCAACTCTAGTGAATGATACACAGCCGTTAGTTAAAGTGCCATACCTGACAGTCTTACCTTTGCTGTTGTCACCATATGAAACGGATGGACCTCATTTTTCATTGACTTCTATAAGCAGAGTCTAATCACCCGTCATATGTCCGGAGCATCCACTATCGAGGATCCACTTGCTTTGATTGATCTTTAGCTTCAAGTGATCCGGCAATGCATTCCAGAGATGCTCCTGAAAGACAACAATTTACACTTTTGGTGCCCAAACTTGTTTCGGGCGGTTAGAGAGAGCAGCGATAATGTCAACGATTCTGATTTGATTTTGCTAGGACTTTTAGCTCTCCAAGTTGACTTTAACTTGTTAGTTTCAGTTGCCTCTTTTATTTGGGTCTTCTTGAGAGAGATATTCCTTTAAGGTTTAGATTTTGTTTTGCTCGAAGAACCCTTTTTATTTAACTGATCTTTAATGGTATGAAATTGATTACAAAGCCAGTTATCAGATAAACTCCAACATTCATAGTGATAATGACCTATTTCCCTACAGATGGAACAGACACTATAATGTGAAGTACAAACAGGGGATACAGGTCTCTTAGATTTTACAGACTTTTTACTCTGTTCCCTGTGGCCTAATCCATTGCGTTTGGGTGACGCGCTCTTGGCCCTAGATGCGTCAGCTTTAGCCTTTCCTTTCTTTTTGGGTGCTACAGTTTTGGCTTTAACTGCAGTAGCCTTCCCTTCACCATTAATTACGGGTGCTACTGCTTCGGGAAGTGTAGTAACAGCCTCAACTCCACAGTCATAAACTATGGTGCCACCTGAAATGAAACCATCCAACGGTTTAGATGTACTAACAGGATATAAGTTGGTTAGTTTTGGAGTGAAATCTGGAGGACACTCAGTAGCTTGAGCATTGGAGTTTGATGATTCGGAGCCTAGGCCAGGTTTGACTCGAATATTATCCGGATCAGTCCTAAATGTAGAGGTTATTTCCCCGGATTTAAGCCACTTATGATTTATTTCCCTTTCCTGTTCAAGTTCATTTTCGAGTCCTTTTACTATAACTTTTAGGCCTGAAAGATTGGTATTTAACAGATGATTTTCAGCTCTTAGATTGTGATACCAAGCTTTTCCTCTGAAGTCAGCGATGTCCTTTTCGAGTCTATTAATGGTAAATTCAAGACGTTTATTCTGACTTTCCATATCTTTGTACATTTGAGTAATTATTAGTCTCTCATTCTTTTCATGATCACATGCAGTATTAAGAGATTCTAATTTACTCAGGAGCTCGAAGATAGAAGGTACCTCGGTATTTGCCATGAGGCGGACGTTTGGCTTAGGAGTTGGCTCATCATCCGAGGATTCCTCCTCTTCTTCCAAGCCACCGATGTACTTTGTCACGAACGCCTTCCTCTTGTTCTTGTTGTTGTCCGAGGTGGTACGTCGAGGAGTGACCTTGTCACTTTTCTCTGTCGTCTTAGATTTGGATCTGCATTCCTTGGCCCAGTGACCGGGTTTCCCACGGTTAAAGCATTCTTGGGAGCTCGACTCCGATCGTTCCTTCCTTCCGGATGATGAAGAGCCTCTTCGAATCCTTTTCTACTTTTCTGAAGGAATCGTTCAAAGGATTTGACAAGAAGAGCTATTTCCTCTTTCGCATCCAGAGTCGAATTTCTCGACTCATCCATATCATCCTCTTGATGATTCCTGGAGCATTCCGTAGCTTTGAGAGCTACCCTTTTTTCTTTCCGAGCTATTCTCTCATCACGGTCGGTGTATCCGAATCTGACCTCATGAGTCCGAAGCTCTCCATATATTTCCTCAAGGGCAGTGAATGGCCAGTTTTTGTCAGCTTGCATCTGGAGCTGCTTAGAGTAGTAGCGATCCGGCAAGGATCGAAAGAACTTGTCGTTGATTTGAGTCTGAGTGTAGTGCTCATTGACAGTTTTTAGCTCTAGAATGAGCTTGCCGAATCTCCGATAGATGCTTTCAAGGGATTCGCCAAGTTTGTGATTGAAACTCTCAAAATTCTGTCTGAGAGCACATATCACATTTTGCATTTGGGACTGACTCCCCTCATAGAGGATTGTCGGTTTATCCCAAACGACTTTCTTTGTCGTGCGGCCCTGGACGTCCGTGGAAAGCCTCTGAATCCAAAGACGATGTAACATAAGCCAAAGCCTTTTCACTAGCGCACTGCCAGGCTCTTTCATCGTTGGTAAGTTCAGCATCCGTCTTTGGCCTCCTAACTCCATGTTCACCGATAGTCATCGGAATTGGAATCTCCTGGAATCCGTCTTCATGCGAGCTTTCCACTAGGAGAAAAGCTCAGGTGTGAATTTGGGCAGTTTCGTCAGAGTAAAACCAGAACTCTGTGGTTGAGAAGCGGCGACAGCAGCAGGTTGAGGTGGGACGACGTTTTCACTGCTGCTTCGATTTGGGATGGGCTCTTGTGCACCTCCGGAGTTAAGGCGAGTGTTGAATAGCATACTGCTTTCTTCGGCCATTGCTTAGAGTAAAAGAGTGGGATCTCTACTTTTGAACAAATAGACTGCTCTGATACCACTTGATGGTCCCTTAGAGCCTAGAGGGGCGTGAATAGGCTCTTATCGAAACACTTTTTATACTCTGTTTACAAAGAGGTTCACACACTAGCCTAGATTATCTCTTTGACCTCTTGTGCATACACAAGTTTAATTCAAACTCATTCGCTCCCTTACTTTTACAAATGTACAAGTATGAATATTTATACAAACATTCCTAAAAGACAACCTTGGAACTTGTAGTTCCGGAATGCGTTCAGCACTAACTATTCCTCGGTAATCTCTCTGTCTTGATTGCTGCGGTTCGTGGAGCTCAAGATCTTGGGTTTGAAGAGTATAAGTGCCTTTGTGAGTTCCCAAATATACTTAAGGTTGTGTCCACATATCCGGGTGATCCATGTGTAAGATTCTTCGGGTTCTCAATGAGTTTGTCTTACATCAGGATGCCACGAGCTGATAGCCTTAAATGCGGTGAATTGAAGTAGCATCTTCTTGGTCCGGTGTAATTTTCCTTACTCCGTTGCTAATAAAGCTCAGAACCTTACTCCGTGTCAGTGCTTGCTTACTCCGTATCTATTTGGTACTGGAATCCTTAGTCCGTGTCAGCGCTTCCTTACTCCGCATGTAAGTTCCTTACTCCGTATGTAAGTTCCTTACTCCGGGCGAGTCTAAGGGATTTGAGTGCTTACTCCGTACTAGCGCTTCCTTACTCCGTATGTAAGTTCCTTACTCCATATGTAAGTTCCTTACTCCATATGTAAGTTCCTTACTCCGGGCGAGTCTAAGGGATCGGAATGCTTACTCCGTACTAGCGTTTCCTTACTCCGTATGAGTAAAGTTGTCCGGATTCCTTACTCTGCATCTAGTTTCCTTACTCCGTGACAATAAAGACTCGGGTCCTTATTCCGCATTAATACTTCCTTACTCCGTATGTATGAAAGACTCGGATGCCTTACTCCGTGTCTTTTTCACTTTAGTTCGCTTGAGGGAAGACTTAACTTTTTAACTCCACGTCAAATCTTTTACTTCGTGCGACCTTGTTGACCAAGACTCTTACTCCGCATCAGTTTGACTTAGTCCGTTTGAGACACTAGGAACATATTCCGCAATCCGTAGCTTTTAAATTCTTAGTCCGCACGAATGTTCCTTATTCCGTATGTATAGGTGACCTGGTTATTTACCAAGTGTTTGACGACACTCACTCTTGTCCGGATCAGGATTATGTATCCTGTCCTTAGCTTTGCTCTCACGAGTGTATCTCCGGATTAATAACATATCTTCTGCAACGATCAAAGAAACACAAAAGATCTCAGATCAAATTACATAAGGCTTTATCAGCATTATCCAAATTCTGGGCTTGATCCAACAGATATGGCTAGAGAGGTGGATGAGCTGAAGTGGTAGCAACAGCCTCAGCAGCCGACACTGCCTCAGCAGCAGGAGGCGAGGGTGGTGCAGGATGTGCACCAGCAGGAGATCGTGATAGAGCCAGCATGACAAGGAGTGAACTGAGCTGCACAGTTTTTGAAACATGCACCCAGGACTTTTGAGAATGGTTCGCGGCCAAAGGCAGCCGAGGACTGGATTAGGTGGACAGAGGACATCTTTGAGATGATCGGGGTGCCTAATGAGGAGAGAATGCGCGTGGCGATGCACTATTTATTGGGTATCCCACGCAGGTGGTGGGAAGCCGCTAGAGCTGTCCATGGTAGTCAGATGAGCTGGAGAGAGTTTGTTGAGCGCTTCTTTGGGGAGTATTTTCCTAGCTTGATACAGTATGCCCGACGGAGAGTGTTATGAGCTCCAGTAGGGTAGCCAGACGATGGGTGAGTATGTGCAAGCCTTCACAGATTTAGGGCCATTTGCTCTTGAGGCTTGGGAAAAGGAATCCCGTAAGACATAGCACTTTATTCAGGGCTTGAGGCCATCTTTGAAAAACAAGCTGGAACCAATGCAGTTGACTAGTTGTAGGGAGACGGTCGACAAGGCACTCATTATTAAGTGAGGTCAGGATTAGGCGAGAGCCCAGACACAGGGCGGTTCGGCAGGTCCGAGCAGGAAGAGTCAGAGTGGGGAGAGTAGTGCAGTTCAGCCTGAGAGGAGGCAGGTGTAGAGGGTTTCCAGCCAGGCGGTGGGACCCTATGAGAGTTCAACCAGCAGGAGGCCAGGTGCCTGTTGGAGTTGTGGTTTGACCGTGCATGTATCGAGAGACTGCCCGAGGAAAAAGATGACATGCTTCCGATGCGGGAAGGTGGGACATGGAGCTAGGGAATGTGTTACCCTTAGCTCGACCAGCAGTGTAGGCCCTCGTCCAAGAGAGCAGGGACAGAGGAGTGGGGCTCCATCTCAGAGTTTGGTGCTACTGGCACAAAGCACGTAGATGCGACCTAAGGTGCAGCAGCATCGATTATACGCGAAGTTCACGAAATGTGACTTCTAGTTGCAACAGGTGCACTTCTTGGGGCATGTGGTATCTTCGGAGGGTATCACAGTGGATCCTGAGAAGATCGAGGCGGTTATGTCGTGGAAGAGGCCTACGAATGTGTTTGAGATTCGTAGCTTCCTTGGTTTGGCAGGCTACTATCGAAGGTTCGTGGAGGATTTTTCCAGGTTGGCAGCTCCTTTGACGAACCTGACCAGGAAGGGAGTTCCTTTTGTTTGGTCTGATGCGTGTGAGAGTGCTTTTATGGAGCTGAAGGCACGATTGACCTCAACACCTATCTTGATCCTCTCATAGGAGGGTGTGCCCTTTGAGGTGTATTGTGATGCCTCTAGGGTAGGGCTTGGTTGTGTGTTGATGCAGACTCAGCAGGTGATTGCTTATGGGTCTAGGCAGTTAAGACCACATGAGCAGAACTATCCCACGCATGATTTGGAGTTGGCTGCAGTGATCTTTGCTTTAAAGAGCTGACAGCATTATCTCCTTGGGGAGAAATTTGTGGTATATACGGACCACAAGAGCTTACAGTATATCTTTTCTCAGTGAGACCTAAACCTTAGGTAGAGGCGGTGGGTGAAGTACCTGCAGCAGTTTCAGTTTGACATGATGTATACCCCTGGGAAGGGTAATGTGGTGGCAGATGCTCTGAGTATGAAGATTAGGGCCGTGGTGGCCCATTGTGCCATTAAGGAATGGGAGATGATGGACCAGTTGGCAATGATGAGGTTGCAGATGGTGACCAGTGGGGAACGGGGGATGCTAAGTGTTGTTGTGGTAGTCCCAAAGTTACAGTACCGGATCATAGAGGATCAGCTGGGGGACGTTGACTGTGAGGTCATCAGGGATAGGATTCAGATAGGGCAGGCATTTTCTGATTGGACTGGGGATGCAGAGCATGTACTACGATATAGGGGTAAACTGATAGTTCCCACTTCTCTTCAGGAGGAGGTTCTTCGGGAAGTTCACCAGTCAGGTTAGCTGTACATCCTGGTGGGACCAAGATGTACCATGCCGTGAGGAGGCAATACTGGTGGCCAGGCCTGAAGAAGGTCATTGCTGATTATGTGAGGAGGTGTTTAACCTGTCAGCAGGTCAAGGCAGAGCACTTGAGATCAGCTGATGAGTTGCAGTCATTGTCAATGCCAGAGTGGAAATGGGACCACGTAACCATGAATTTTGTCACTGGACTTCCTCGTTCCAGGGGACACGACACCATATGGGTTATTGTGGACCGATTGACCAAATCGGCACATTTTATTCCGATTCGAAAGATAGACCCAGTGAGGACTTTTGGGACAAAGGTATCTTGATGTGATTGTGCGGTTACATGGAGTCCCATTATCTATTGTATCTGATCGGGATGCTAGGTTCACCACTCAGTTTTGGAGACAGTTGCAGCGAGCTTTGGGTGCCAGGGTGAACCTGAGTACAGCCTTTCATCCGCAGACGGATAGTCAATCAGAGCGGACGATTCAGACACTCGAGGATATGTTGCATGCCTATGTCCTAGATTTTGGAGGTTGTTGGGAGATTCACCTTCCTTTGGTGGAGTTCTCTTACAATAATAGTTATCAGGCCAGGATTGGGATGGCTCTGTATGAGGTGCTGTATGGGAGGCCTTGCAGATCACCTTTGTGTTGGGCGCAGACGGGAGAGACAGCGGTTCTCGGTCCCGATATGGTTCGAGAGACCACAGAGATAGTGCTGCTAATTTGACAGCGTATGTTGACAGCACAGAGTAGGCAAAAGTCGTACGCGGACTAGAGGCGTCGACCCTTGCAGTTTGAGGTGGGGGATCGTGTATTTTTGCAGGTTTCGTCGCGTCGAGGGTATCAGAGGTTTGGAAGTGGATCCAAACTCTCCCCTCATTTTGTGGGGCCGTTTGAGATTGTTTCCACCTTGGGTGTAGTGGCATACCGATTAGCTTTGCCACCAGAGTTGGCACGAGTACATGATGTGTTTCATGTGTCTCAGTTAAGACAGTATCACCCAGATCCTTCTCATGTGCTAGACTATCGCGAGATAGACTTGGCTTGTAAGGACCCGTATTTGAGGGGTTCTTGGAGTTAGCCTTAAGTAAGAGACCTTGTCTTAGAGAATGAACATCAGAACAGTGATATGCTAATCGAATGGAGAATTTTGACTACTTGGGCTCAAGTTGGAGTTCGAGGCCCTGAGGGGTATTTTGGGAATTTCACATATCATAAATAATATTCATTTGAGGGATTTATTTTAAATATTTGTTGGGCTTAATGAATTGAGCTGTTAAGCTTAAGAGATGGGTTAGAAAACCTTGGCCTTTGGGCTTATAGATGCTGGGCTTTAGATTAATCAAAACTACGTCGTATTGAAGTAGGGATCCAAGGTCGGACGGGAACCCGGAGACGTGATTGCTAGAATATAACGATCAGTTGTATTCTCCGACTTTGAGGTAGGGATTCGTTGTCAACCCTTGTACCTCCTCAATATTCTGGAATTTCACCTGTTGTGATTTTCATCTGTTGTCATTCTTCCCTCAACCCCATTCGGTGAATGAATGAGATGATATAATATATATATATATATATATATATATATATATATAAACATGTAGATGCGTGTGGGATTAATATGAGATTTTTAACATATATAATTGAAAATAATTGAGTTGGATGCCCTGGATTTGTCTGGATGGGTAGTTTGGCATGAGTATTTTGTTTGGAATTGAAAAGTAGGTTGTGTATCCAATCTTTAAAACCTAATAACTCACAAACGAAAAGGAATTTGAGGTGGGTTCTTTAGAGAGAAGTCATTAGAATAACAAAACAATGATCACTGTGCAAAAACATGGTTGCACGTCATATTGCGCGCCATATCCCCATATGGCGTGCACATCCAATTGGTCTGAAAATTTATCCCAGTCTTCCTTGAAACATGTGGAAGTCAGGGAGCCAAAATAACCTTGCACGTCATATGGCCCATATGACGTGCACCCTTCATTTTGCTTCCTCTAGATGCCCCGTTTAGCCAGAAGTCCCTTGTGTGGAAAATAGAGCGATTTGAATAGTGTCCATGAGTTGAGTTTGCCTAGAAACTTGCCAAAATAGTTCAAAAACACTTACATAGGTAAAACTATAAACTGTGAATGTTGTTGTGAGTGTTGCTGCACTGCATGAGCTGAGTGCACTGTTGAGGTATTTTGTTGTGCCTGAGTTGTGCTTGCTAAGCTATATTAACATGTTTGTATTGAGATATATTGTTAAGTATCTTGTACTAAGTTGGGATGTACACCTGAGTTGCATTACTGAGATATACTTGCGCTTGAGCTGTGTTTACTGAGATATACTCTTATGTACTTGCTGAGATGCTGTGAATTTGTGATTTGAGTTTGAGTACCCAAATACATGTGGGTTGAACTGAGTTATGGGCCACGCACAATTACTGGACCCTTTAAGATTTGGCCAGGGCTGCAGTCTTGAGTCTCGGTGTAACACTCACGACGGTGGGCTAAGTCTGCACCCATTCCTGAGGGTAGGTATGGCGTCCGAGGAGGTGATGGCCATATTTGACTCGGGTGGAAAATGTTGCATTGGTGACCATGCAACATTCGCCTAGATGTGGTATGTCATGTAGCCGTGGTGGCGGGGTGTCCTCTGCCCTCTAGTGTGGGCACAGGTAAATGGTGTGTTACTGGGTGATGCTGTTTAGTTTTAGGCACTACACGAGCACAAGCATACACTTGTCATGCATATTGTAGAGTGGGACGGGTCTGGGGAGACTTGAACCCTACTGAGCTATGGTTTGCTCACCCCTCCTATAAACTGTTCTTCTGCAGGGTCTAGCAGGCGGTAGGTGAAAGAGCTGTGGTGGTAGGCTACAGAGGCTGAAGACTTATTATTAATTTTATTGCTTTTGTGGACCTGTGTTTTATGGTTTGGATTGTTTATAAACAATATATTGTGGTTTGATGGGAGTTTTTCCCAGTTAAGTTGTAATAAATTTGGAACTCTTCTTGAGATGTAATAGATTGAGATATGTTTATTGTTTGATCTATGTTTGTGTGCGTGGTTTGGGATCAGGAGCATGCCCCGTGGCATGTTAGCCTGGTTGTACAGGTTTGGGACAGCACCCGTGACATAAGTCCTTTGTAGGTGCTTGCACCAACCCCTTGACCCTTCGGGTGCAAGCATGGGCAGTTACTCCTCATTTCCAAGTGAGAGGAAATTGGGGCGTGACATGGCTGATGATGGTGCCGTTGTTGAGATGCCGGCACAAATTTTGGACAGGCAGGAGCAGGTCTTGCGAGGCAAGACGATCCCATTAGTCCGAGTGTTATGGTGACACCGAGGCATGGAGGAGCAGACTTGGGAGAAAGAGAGCCCGATACGGGTTCTTCATCCTGAACTGTTCGAGGACGATCAGTCCTGAGGTGGGGAGGATGTGAGGACCTTCCTTGAGGTATGAGTTATATTTTATGCATTTGTTTTGCATATGTTGTGTTTGTGGTTCTACTAGAGATGTGGTTATTATTTGTTGGCATCTTGTGAGCCTTTTTGGCTTGTTGTGAGTTGCATTGCACATGTGTGGTTGGTGATCATGACGTGTTTGTGTCTTGTTGTTGTGCGGTGCTTGAGCTTGAATTTTGCTATGTCCTTTGGGCATGTGTTTTATTTTCGAGGACAAAAAGTCCTAAGGTGGGGAGGATGTAAAGACTCATATTTGGGTAGTATTGAGAGATAGCCAGTCTATGGGAATGCAACTATCTCTACGGTAGTGTAGGCATCGATGTGAGCATTTTGACAGTTCTTAGGCCCGATTCTGGATCAGGGCCCCGAGTGGCCCGATTGTTGACTTTTTGCGGTTTATTGGTTGACTTTGTGTTTGACCGGTCATTTGAGTGTGATAATACCTGAATAGTGTTGTGCTCGTCATTTAGAGCGTTTTGACTGTAATTTGACTCAATTTGAGTTCAGGACCTTGAAGGTCAATTGTTGTGTTGGGAGGTCAATGATTGACTAGGTCAACTATTGACTAGGTCAATTAGTGGTCAATGATTGGCAGAACTATAAATAGAATGAAAAGTAAGAGCTTTCCTTTTACGCTATCACGTTTGTGCGTTTGCGAGAGAGAACTTAGAATCTTCAAGCCTTGGCGATTTGGGTTCATGGAGCTCAAAGAATCACTCAAGGTAGGTGTTCTTGAACTTCTTATCTTGATTCTGTCTTTGATATGCACGAATTTGTCATGATTTATGGAATTAAGCATGAACCCTAGGTTTTGGGGGAAATCCAATTTTGGGTTTGATCTAATGGTTTAGCATAAGATCTATGGTTAAGAACTGATTTATATCAGTTCAGGTATGTGTTTCTGTGATCTGGGGTTGTTTAATTGCGTATTCCATGAGGGTTGAGAAGTCAACCATGGAAATCTGGATTTAGATCTAGATTTCTGGAAATCTGCAATTAAATGCGTATTTCTGTCGTTACTGTGTAATTTAGAGGCATTGAGGACGGGTTTTGAGGTAGATATTGTAGTTTGTTGCGTAAAAAGTGTGTTTGGAAGCGTGTGGGGGTCGCTGGGTTGATTCCAGATGAAGAACAGGCAAAAACGACAATGAACAGTACCATGGGTGAACTGTTGGGTTGAAAGGATGAAGAACCAAAGATTTGGGTCGAAGGGTCAAAGATTTGGGTCGTAGGGTCGAAGGTTCGTAGACCTGTAGTGGTAGGGTCGAAGGTTCGTACACCCGTACTCGTAGGGTCGAAGGTTCATAGACCCGTACTCGTAAGGTCGAAGGTTCGCAGACCCGTAGTCATAGGGTCGAAAATCAGAAGGTCGAAGGTCGAAGGTCGCAGCTTCGAGTCTTCGAGGCCGCATTTCCGCAGCTACGAGTCGTGGTTCTGCAGCTACAAGTCAGGCAGTTCTGCAGCTTCGAGCGAGTGCAACTACAACTGGACTGGACTATTTACATTGTAAACCATAATGCCAATGTAAATAACGAAATACCCCCCATTTGGATTCAAAGAAAAATACTAAAAAATTAAATTCCCACTCCTTCAAAATGTGAAAATTGGGATTTAGTGTAAAATCTTGGAAAAATTCAGTTTTTCGTAGAGGTGAATTTTTGGAAAGTGGGATTAGACATCTCAGAAAAATCCCCAAAAATCATATTATCTTAGTTATGATATGGGGATACAATGCCAGGACTTTTTATTTCAAGAAAACAACTCCTATGGGTATCTCCTTCCTTGGTCAAGGAATGATGATCGATTTGTGAAGACTGGCTTCAGTTATAAAGGGAGTATGGTGAACCTTAATGCCATATTGGTGTTGGTATTAGTTGGAGGAATTAGGGCTTGGGCTCTATGACTTGTTGGGTTCTCACCGTGAAGTACAAATGACGTTATGCGGTTGACGGGGCAGGCATATGCGTCGATGGTAGGCCTGTGTGGCACTATGACCGAGCATATTGTGCTATGGCCGTGGCAAGCATATGCGCCAATGGCATGCCTGTGTGGCACTGTGTCCGGGCATATATCGCTATGGTAAGGCTGAGTGCCCTGAGCTGGGATCCTGTCGAGGATCGTGTTGAGCCATTCAGCTCGTGGAGCTAGGGCTGAGTGCCCTAAGCTGGGATCCCGTGGAGGATCGTGGACAAGCTGTCTTGTGTGGGCAAGCTAGGTCCTGATGTTTGTTTGCAGGCTGAGTCCTGATGATTGTGCATACTACACAGTGCACGAGTACACAGAGCATGTAACATAGACTTGTATGTTTGCATGATGTGGAGTATTAGGGTCACCTACTGAGCTTGTCGCTCACCCTTACTTGTTATTTCCCCTTTTCAGGTGTGATCCGAGACTAGTGGAGGACTTTCTTCCAGGAGGACATGCCCACTACTCTGATGTATGATACAGTATTGTATTTTATATTGTTTTGTATTGTATCCCGAACATGAGTCCATGGACAGTTGTATTTGCATATTATTTGTAATGTGATGTCAGTATGACTGTTTGACTTATTGTGTGCATGATAATGTATGGGAAGTACAGGATTACCGTTGATGTATGACTGTACAGGGTTGCATGATTGAGACAGCACCCGCGGTGTAGTTTCTATTGGTGCTAATCACCAACCCCTTGACCATTCGAGTGCCAGCAAAGGGAAGTCATGTTCCTGGTTCTGGGTTCCCTAGAATTTGGGGGCGTGACAGGGTGCTTCAATGGACTTGACAAACTCATTTTGAAATTCTTCAAATATGGTATTTGTGTAAATATCACCTGCTTGCTTCAAGATTTTGACATCTATTTTCACCCTTGGTAATTTTTGATATAAAGCATATTTAGCTTCTAGTTCTTTATACCACTTATTACAAAGGACCCGATCATAATGCATGAAATAAAATTATGATCAAACCAAATATAATCCTTTAAGAAAGCATTAAAAGACTCACGAAGTTAAGTGGTACTCATTCCCGTAGCCCATGATGATTTAACATATAGCCAACCCCATTTCTCTTTTATCCCAAGGGTTTGATTTGACCAAGGATTATTTTGCACTTCATACCTATCAAGCATTTTCTCTCGCACGGATTTGTTCTTGGTAGGCCTCACCAACTTAAAATTATTTCGGGTCTTGCCCCCAAAATGCGACTACTAAGAGAGGTTTCTACCCTACTTATGTAGTGAGCTTTGTTCCCCTCCCCAATCCATGTGGGATCTCACATGTGAAACCAAGTAATTCCCTTCCACTAGCTTCCCTACCCATGAGCTCAAATGCAGAACTAATTCCAAATTGTTCGGCAAGTTCTACTTCGAATGCTTGTGACAAATAAATCTTTCTTTGGGATAGTAACATACAGGCACATTGTCGTAATAAAGAGAATGGTTGTGTTCTTCAATAAAATTACTGACGATTACTTTCCAACCATTCTATCCCATTTAATGACTATGCATGCTTCACAACCAGTCCTCACTTCTTGCTTGGGTTTTTTTGTCACCGGATTTGTCTACCACCCGAATCCCTTTTTTATTACAAACAAGTTATCTTGAAATGATACATCCAGCCTTATTCTTATTATGGTAATCCTTTATGATACTAAAGCCCACCTTTGCTCCATAATAATTGTAAAAATTATAAGACTTGTTATGTATCAAAAAACATGCCAACTCTAGGCTTTCATTCATAATCACTAAAGTTATTTTAAACAATCCCAGGTTCCATTTCAATGGAATGATCTTCACCTTTCAAAGCAAATGCATATGTTTTCAAAATATCACAGCTCATATTACATGCATCAAAATATCATAATCCATATTACATTACAACATATCCTAGAAAGACAATGAAACAAAAACATCAAATGTTTTGTAAAACAAGTGATGTACGTGTGTTGAAATATAATGCATATGCCTATAATAACCATCTAGCACACCCTACCCCCTACCCGGTGTTATACTAAATATGCAATATGTTCATGTTTTATTTCAAAAATGAAACAAAATTAAACTCTAAGATTTTAAAAAATAAAATAAAACAAACCATGAGGAGGAAGGTGGTAGAGTCGTTGGCGTCTTCCCTGCACAGTCTTCGGCGACTGACCACTTCGAGTTGTAGCCCATCAGAATCTCCACCGAGTGTCGGAGAGGTCGAGGGAGACGATGGCAGCTGGTGTACCGATGTGGTGCAGCGATGGAGAGACTCGAGAGAGAGCAAAAAGACGAAAAGAGGAGAGACTGCGACTGCAGGTTTTGTTTTGTTTTTTTTATTTGTTTTTAAGAGCACCGTTTTACAAAAAAACAACACCATTTTTATGTTACAGCAGGAATAGAGGATCTGCGTCCCTGCCATTTACATGACGTGTTCTTGAAACTGTTCTTTACAGCCGTGGCACGGCTTAGGAATCCATTTTCCCAACCCTGCTGTTTATGGCTGTCAATATTATACGATATATGGCTCTGACTGATCGTGAGCACGATATATGGCTCTTGACTGATCGTGAGCTTTGTTCTTGCCGCTCTCAACCCTGTCTCTGTGTAGGCCCATCTGGGCATCTGGCTTCCTGGCTTCAGGGGAATATGGTTGCTTCCGGTGTGGCTGGGGAAAGAATAAAGCCGTTGGTTTGGTTTGGGTGGTGGTATACAGACCACTTTTATTTCTTGGCTGCAAAGGTCTGTTGATGAATTTTATGCCCTCCATTCATGAAATTGAATTTCCTCTTAAAAACATCTTGCAAATAGTAATAGTAGCATATTATTACAATTACTCAAATGATTATTTGTACTGGTTTTGATTTACTATTTTCTAATTCAAAATTCACAGAAACAAACATATAATTAAGTACACATATTTTCTGCACTTTGAGAATCGGAACATAAAGGATTCCTTACCTCAACACCTTGTACACAAAAACCGCGTGACTAATTTTCAGTGTTTTTCAGAATGCTCCAATCTCATCTTAAGCACCTTATATATTCTTTTTGTTCTGAAGTGCATGGTCAAAGCAATGAAGAAGCCAAAAATACACACGCATGCCAGAACAAAAAATGATAACCTGAAGCAGCGAGCACCGATGCAGGAATTGGTGCCAGACGCTTCCTTGTCATAAAAATACCCAATCACTCTTACAGAGAAGATGTAAGACCCAACAGGGCTAGCAGTGGCAATGGTGTTGAAGATTGTCCCCAAATGCCTGACGCCAAATATCTCAGAACTGATGGTGGGCAGCAACAACCACTGAGAACCATATGAAATACCCACTACTACAGAACCCACATACAAGTTCCCAGGAAAACCAGAAGCAATGATCATATGGCCAACGCTCATAATCGCGAGAGTGAAGGCCATCAGCAATGGCCTTGGCCATCCCCTTCTGTGTAGGAATATATCTGACACATGACCAGCTCCAAAACGGCCTAGAAAGTTCCAAATACCCCACAAAGAAACCAGGGTGTTTATTTCTACTGTTTTGTAACCAAGAGATTCTCCAATTTGGCTCATGTTGTTTATGGCTGCAAGCCCTGAGCCCATCCCACATGCCATGGCAGTGAACAACAACCAGAAGTTCCCTGTACGAATTGCTTGGAGGATGCTCTTGTCTTTATCTACATCCTCAATAGAGCTACCACTACCTTGCTGCACATCAAGATCATCCAGTAAAGGTTTCTTTTCATTTAAGTGTGTCTGCAACAATCTCTCTGAGTCCTCTTTCTGAACTTTGATTGCAATTCTAAATGGTGAAGCAAGCACCAGAATGAGAATCGCAAAAGTAAGAAGGTGTACCCATTGCTGGAAAGTTACAATGTTTTCCAGAATTATAATGATCATGAGATATGCAGCAATGACCAACGCAGCCACAGAGAAACAATTCAAATGCTTCTTGTCACTCACTGTGTTTGATGGATACACTCTCACCATATGCATCAGGAGCAAGGAAACGAGAGTTGGCAGCAGTGCAAGGATGAGGAGGAAAGTGCTTGGTTGGTTGACGCAAATGGTCTGATACAACTGAATTACCATTGGCCCACTCAAGCCAAAACAGCCCTGGCCAAACAAAATCATCTAATTCAACTTCTTTGCAGCAACTGAAATACACAGAAGTCAGCACAACAATCACAAGGACAAAGGTATCATAACTAGGAAAAGGACAGTTCGCGATCATGTTATACTAAAATTCCTTCTTTCCTTAAAAACCCAATTCGAGGTCTCAATGCCCACCTCATACCTTACGAAAAAACTTGTTTCAGTCTTTTATCCAAAGGAATCCAAACAACTGCTTCAAATTCAGTATCTGGCAGTAGTTTTTGGGAACCTCAATATCTACAAGCTTATTGGCTGAATGACAATTGGCAAATACAATACACCCAGTTTTCTATCCAGGATTTAATGTAGCGTGAGTGAACACAAGAAATACGAGAAAGAAAAAAAAAGGGATGTGGGTTTAGTGCCAGATCCCCTATTGCACAAAAAGGAGAGAGGCCGCCTCCCTCACCGCAAACCATAGTGAAAATTTTCTATCTTGCCGATCATGATGGGAAAAATGGGTCACAAGAAAGGTATACCTTCATGATGCCGACGATGGTCCCGCCGTAATCGGGGAAGTTGAGGACTCCGGTGACGACGCTGGCGGTGTTGAAGAAGGTCTGGCCGTGGGCAGCGAGGAACATGAAGAGACACGTGAGTGGAACGGGGGGACGGGGTATCATGCCGGCGACGGCGACCCAGAGGAAGAAGTAGCCGGCGAAGCACTGGATAGCGCCGGCAAGGTGGACCACCCAGGGGCCGCCGCGTTGGGAGGAGGAGGAGGAGGGGGATCGGTCGCGGCTGCGGTTGGAGGATGCGACAGCGGAGTAGAGGAAGCCGGAGAGGACGCCGACGTTGGCGCCGATGTCCTTGAAGGTAGCGACGGTGTCGAGGGTTGACTGGTCGTAGGATTGGGAGGATTTGAGGGCGGGGGAGTAGATGCCGAAGGTGTAAGATAGGCCGGCGCTACACTGAATCCACATGCTCGCTGCCGTCGCCATCCATTTGTTTGTCGTCGCCATGGAGACGACGGTGAGCGGGAGTGTCCGTGTCTGTGTAACTGCGTCGGACACTTCGTCCCTCGCATTCCTGTACGACATTGTTGATTTTGTATTAAACAAAGTTAAATTTGGTCCTTCGCGCGTGCGTTCGCTCGCGCACATGTCAATATCGTTCGATCAAATCAAATTTCGAATTACTGTAAGACCTGATTAAAGCAATTTTTTTCCAGAAACAATAAAATAAATTCTGGATGATATTATACCTGACAATAAATGAATTTAAAATAAAAATTGCTATACAGGGGGAGACAATCTATGGTGGCCATTGAATTCAATACTGCCCATGGGACGGGTCAAAAAAAAATACATATGAGAATTTACGTTATCACCTCAATAAAATGCTAAATCTTAAAAATATTATATAGAAAACGGGTATGAGAAACAGTTTAAATATTATTTTGAGCTTTTAAAATATAACTATATCATTTTGACAGTAAAATAATAATACTTTAATAGTTCTTAAGATTTTTTGTCTTAATAAAACGATTTTGATTTTAGTTAATTTAGTGGACAAACTTTCATGCATCTTACGCTACACTATCTTATAAAATAGTTATATATGAACTATGAGTTCAAACAAATTTGAATTAGCTGAACAATGTTTAAGTTTTAGCAAAAAAATTACGTCTTACAAAACTTGAATATTCATAATTTATTTTATTAAACTATTAGCTTCTTACCAAGTATTAAACGAGCTGAAAGCGGTCAGCTCCTAGACCCGTTTTTAAATGAGCCAAATTTATTAGACCCTATCCATCTCCATTTTAATTTAAATTTTGTTTAAATCTCTCACTTCTTTTAAAAATTTCTTGGTCTTAGTTTTTATAGGTGAAATGCGATATTTAGATAACTATAAAAATAATTAAACTTACAAAAAAATGAGTACATTATATAAACTGTTACTAAAACACATAAAAATATTTTTTTAAGAATCCTAGTGCTTAGGCAAAGCTCATTTTCACTCGGTCAGATTTTATCATCCAAGTCAAAAAAAAAAAAAATGAGTCCATTGGTGACAGACAAGATTTTTAGCCTCTCTAAAAGAGCTAGCTAATGTCGTTAAATCTCTCTTCAAAATAATAAATTCCCTAAGTTTGCACTAAAAGAATAGCAAGCAAGCAAGGGGTCGAACCCCTAAGGATTAGCCTAGTTCTCTAGTTCTCAAATCAAATCACCCAATTACTCTTGTTCTATAAAATGTCTTGGCAAAAAGTTTTCTTTTTTTAAACTAAAGATCTAATTTTTTATTTGGTTTTCTTAATAAACAAAGAAAGTAAACTGATTTTAGGATTAAGTTTCAAGGATTAAAAGCATCTAGGGTCACAATTTCACCTCCCTATGTTATCTCTCTGGTTCATGGTATTAGGGTTGTCTGATTGAAAACATGCTAAACATAAGCCAAGGACAACAAATGGTCATTGAGGTCCTTTTAAGAGTTGTATGCCGAATGGTCATCAAAACACACAAACATGCAAAGCCAATAAATCATACTTGCAAAAGGATAATGATCACACCAATTACAAATAAGTTATGAATCTCAATCCGCCCTGAGACTAGGGCTAAAAATACCAAGGTGTACATCCAAAGATAGAACTTAAGAACAGATTCATAAAACATGCAAAACTCAATCATCCAAACCCAATATTCATAAACACAAACAAAGCAACAAGGGGGCTACATTGCTCCCCTAGATTAAAAGACTACTCACGCATGATTACAAGCAAAACCATAGCAGAAAAGCTAAACATCTTCTTCTTGATCACGCGCACAAGAAAGCTTCAAATCCAGGCTCCAAAATCCGCGACGGCCGCCGCGACGGCCGGCCGCTCTCCTAGGTCAAGGAGCACCTCCAAGTCGTGGAGCCTCTCTCTCTCTCTCTAAAACGTGTAGGGGGGTTAGGCCTGGCTAGCAGAGGGCGTGGATCCGTATTTATAGAGGTTGGATGGGCTTTGAGGTGTGTAACCTAGCCCACTTATCAAAACGGCGTAGTTTTGATAAGTAACACTCGAAACTTTAAAATCTCTATCTTCCATCCACAATTTGGACTTGGGCCTTCAGGAACAAATGATCAACATGGAAAAACGATTGGATCGGTCCAAAAATATCTTTGCACGCCAATTTGCACGTGATATGGTGAATTCACGTGCACCTCCAAATCAGCTCAAACTTCTCCCCAAGCTTCCTTGCATCATGTAGAGGCCTGAGAGGCAAAAATATGCTTGCACGTGAATTGGGTGAATTCACGTTCAGCTCCAAATGCTCTGAAATTTCTGTGGTAGGTAGATGACATCATTCTAAGAAACTTTTGTTCTTGCACACAAATTGTTTGAGGCCATCTACTATGTCAAAAGTGAGGTCCAAAATCTGCCAAAACAACTTAAAAACGCATGTATTTGCCAATAGCATCTTCCTAGGGGTTAGAGCAAATATATATGATATATGAAGCAATAAGGCTCTAATCATGCTCTTAAACACCCTAAATAAACACTAGAATAACGGCATAAAATGCGCGTTATCAAATACACCACACTTGAACCATTGCTTGTCCTCAAGCAAAAACATACAAGCATGCAAAAATAAAATAAACACGCATCAAACGGAAGAAAAAAAAAATAACAATCAAGGAGAATCATGGTTTCCTAAGCATGCAACTCTATCATGATGAAATGGGAATTTAAGCATCAAAATGAGTCATAGCTTAGTTCATTCATGTCCATATCCCTAAGTCCAACAACCATGCAATATCTCCACTTAAATTTCAGATATGAGCAAGCAATCCATGATAAAATAGCACCTAGTTTCCCTTTAAGTTCTTACCAAGGATAAGCAGCCTCATTCAAATATAATAATTCTCAAGCCCAATACCTATTAATGAACAATGGATAGAAAACTCTATCTCTACACTCGCCATCGGCTATTGATTAAGTACTTGCCAAGCAATCATGAGAGTTCCCTATTGTGCTCATCAAAGAAAACACACTCTCTATTCTACTTTATTTGAACTCACACTCTAGTCTACTAACTCAATAAAACAAAACATGAGCCAAAGAATTGAGCTCAACATTCTTAAAACAAAACACAATTCAGCCAATGTGGCTTTACAAATAAATAATCACACATAAACATCAAGCCATTCTAGCTTTTATTCTGAATCTTTCTTTCTTTTCTTTTCCTTTTTTTTTTTTTTTTAAGTAATAACCTTACAAGGTTGCATTTTATGCTCTCCCTTGATGGATTATTCACTCTTTTTTTTTACTCACATAACACATAAATAAGACCGATTTTTCTAATGCATACCCCTTGCCATTTTGCTACATAAGGAGAGACAGAAATTCATTGATGTCTCACATCCCATTTTCCAATTAAGTGATGACTTTTTCACATTCTATATCATGACCTTTTCCAATAATATCACAAAATAAAGAAAAGAATGCAAAGACAGTCACAATGACTTAGAGGTCTTGCATCCTAACTAAACACCAAACACCGAGCACTAATAAGTAATCACATGCTTACTTGACTCCTACCATTAAATAACCAATGTTAAGTGCAAAGAAGAGTAGCAAATCAAACTATTACCCATACCCTAAAATGGCACTCAAAGGCTAAAAGAAAGCGTTCTCATTTTTCATTTCTTTTTCACTCAACTTTAAGGGTTACTTAGGTCTATCATAGCATTTCATGCTCACTAATATTCAAAACTCAGCTCCAAAAACATGGTGATATCATTCAAAAGATAAAGACATGATTAAACCAATTCAGAGCACATTTTAACTACTTTAACACCCTTATCACAACATGATACTAATGTGGCATAAAAATTAAATTTTAAGCCAAAATTGCATACTTAATATCCATGTCTCCACAAACAAATCATTCAAGCAAACAACTCAAACAATCATTCAACTAAAAACATTTTTTTTTTTTAGAATTAAAACATGCAATCACAACATAAAAGACAAGCAAGTGGCTCAAGTCACTCCCCATACACCACACTTAAAATATGCTATGTCCGCATGGCATAAAAGAAGGAGTAGGAAAAACACTTACCCCTGGTTTGGCACACTGTAATAGTAGATGACATTGGCCACCATTCGTCGCACCGAGCCACAAAGTCAGCCGACGTCTCGCCGCGCACTTCCCAATTTTCCTTCCCTTGCGAATACCCATCATGTAGTAGCAAACAAAATCCCATAGCTGAATTGGTCAGCCGTTGGGGAATTTGCATTTCATTGTAGTGAATAAGAGGGAGCTTGTCCGCCAACAAGCCTTCTTTGATCATTGCCACTTTCATGCGTTTGATGAACCCATGCACTAACCGTCTTTTCCGTCTAGCAAACCCTTCGCCTTGGCTTGGATCATATAGCACGGCATGGCCTACATCCAGATTCACACGGACAAGTACATAGTGGCGGTCAATGTGCACCGGAATCGGCACCTCCTGCATACCATGCCAAGGGCGGTGCCCTTCATTCTCTCCATTAATGCGTTGGCGCCATACCTCTTCGGACAAGGGTTGATTGAAAAGCTCACACACAAGATGATGGAAGTGTACCCAGTTAAGGGGTAATTATGAGGCCCAGCCTCCACTACATACCGCATGGTCCTGGAAGAGGTCTATTTCGTCGGCATAGAGATATTCATTCTCTGAGATCCTCTTCAAGCTAAAAGGAGTGAAGATATCATTATCCCGTATAAATCGAGCCCTATGACCTGTGGAATTGATGAATTCTTCAAATGCCGCTTGGCTCTCTTCAGACGATAAAGCTGGATTAATGATTAAATGAACAGGAAGGCCAAGTAGATCTTCAGGTTCAGCAGGCATGTATGCACCCCAAGATATCGGAAGTATACAGGCACCAGGGCCTGAGAATATGCAGGATCTGTAAAAGGCTAGAAGGGTGAATACCCTGGCCGCCGGCTCGCCTCCTCTTGAGGTTGGAAGGGTGAATACCCCTGTTCCGGGCGCTGCCTCCTCTGGGTGAGAGTAAGATGGCCGAGCTGAAGGTTCGTGTTGAGGTGGATTTGCCGGGCTGGATAAGCATCTTCAGGGGATGGAGGGGGTTCTTCATCGGATATCTCCACTATAGGAGAACGTTTTGATGCTTTCCTCTTGCTCAAAGCCTTCCAGATTTTGCCTAGGAGGCCTTTGACTTCTTTATTGTCCTTCCTCAGGGCTTCCACCTCGCGCTGGGTTCTGGCATTGGCCTCCCTGAGCTGCTGTGTTTCTTGCCTCCAAGCTTCGATAGATGCAGCAGGAGGAGCTTCTGGGGCCTCCCATGCTCTAGGTGATGCATGAGCAGCTACATCTGGGGCCTCCCATGCTCTGGTTCTAGGTTGTGAAGTAGCTTGTTGGTCTCCAGAGATGAGTGCCATTAATTCTTCAAATTGGGCATTAGTGATGTGCCCATTAGTGATCGCCCAATTGATGACCTCCACTTCACTCACCACTGCCCACTAATGCCTTGAAAGAAATTAAAAATGTCTTCTTTGTGTACATTGAACCGCATGTACATGGCGGTGAGTCCGTATAGAGTCTGCTTCCTTTGATCCAAATGAGGAGAGGTCTCCCTTGCAAAGTCTGTGGATCGCTCCACATGAACACCGTGCCTAGCGGGCCGTGATGGAGGAGGAACATTGGTTGCCCAATGGCCTCTGGTACTGACCCCCAAACCTCCTTCACTTGCAATACTCTTAACACCCAGGTGAGAAGGAAAAGTAATGCTCTCCATGGAGGGAAAATTGCAAAGCAGGCATGCTTTGAAATATCACACACAAAATTCTGCCATTTATCTGCTTGGATGAGTTTTTCTTCCACCATTTAAAAATGGTAGTGGCCCAATCCACATTTAGCATATGATCAATGCTATACATGAACTCCAGGTGTGGCTTAGGCACACTATCTAGCCCACCGGTCTGAATCAATAAGCATTTCCCTACCAGGTAAGCTAGGCATCTAAATTTTCCAACAAAACCATTCTTGGTATACCGCCTTCGACTTTGAAATTTTCTAGCATAGTTACATGCAGTACCAAATTCTCCTAGGCTTAGCCGAGGGAAACTACTACTCGGTTCAGGGAGGTTAAAGCAATTTCTAATAATATCAGGGGTTATTCGACATAAACCCCTTGCACAACCCCTATCAATTCATCCTCACTCCCAGAGACGGATGCATAGAAGTCTTGTAAGGCAGAATAGGAAATAGCTGGCCGGCGATACTAACCTTTGTAATCCCGAGTTTGAATTTTAACGACCACCTCTCTAGCCTGACCCGGCTACCAAGCCTCCAAAGCCTGCATGTCCAGAGCATGCCCCAAGAGTATCTCCTCCTCAGGTTGGCTATCAGCACTAGGTGAGTGCACCTCCTCCTGGCCGGTCCTCCTTGTGCGCACCATCTTTGGAATGAGAAAATAAGAACAAGAGCAGAAAACCGAAGAGCAAGAGAGCAAAAGGGCAGAGCTTCTCTAATACTCGGATCTGGAGTGATTTTGGTGTGGAAGCCTTTGAAGATGGCCTCCCTTTATATAGCGTGCGAAGGAAAGATGCTCCAATTGGCGTGATACACGTGCCCCTAACTTTTCGAGTGTTTCGACCAAAATACCCTCGCACGTGAATTGGCTAAATTGGCGTGCAGTCGAATCGTCCCAAACTTTGGTGGTAGGTCCCCACCAGCTGGCAAGCAATACTTCCTTTGCACGTGAGTTGTAGGAAGCTTCTAGGAGGGCTAAAATCGGTATTTTGCATTTTTGGGCCTCCATATGACACTAAGCAATTCGCGTGCAAGAGTAAACGTGATTCACATGGTCTTCATCTACCATTCCAGAAAGTTACACTCAAAAAGGAGGCGAACGTGAATTGGGCAATTCACGTGCAAATTCACGTTCAGGCCCGAACCGGCCCAAATTTCTCCACCGAGTTGCTTATGCATTATGGACCATCTTTAAGTCTTGCACGTGAATTGTTTGAGCCCATCTTCAAGCACTTTTGGGCTTCACTTGCTCCTTCCTTCTTGACTTTGACTTTAAAAACAATTCCACAAGTTCAGGACCCAAAAATTTGCTCATCCTGCACATGGTTAGCTAAGAAAGGAACAAAGTCTCCTGCACAATGGTTAGCTTGCAAACAAATTTATTGAAGAAAACAAATAAGAGAAAATAACATAAAATAAAACACAAGAATAAACATTGGGTTGCCTCCCAACAGCGCTTTATTTAAAGTCTCGTAGCTAGACTTTCAGTGATGATCATGCAATGGTGAAAGAGAGGGAATTAACTATCTCCCTTCGAGTTGAATCAAAGTAAGGTTTCACCTATTGCCATTCACCCAAAATTTCTTGCCATCTACGACTTGGAGCTCAAAGCTCCCATATGGCTTCTTATCAACAATCACAAAAGGTCCCATCCACTTGGACCTTAATTTGCCAGGAAATAACCTCAACCTTGTGTTAAATAGAAGAACTTTCTGTCCTAAGGTTAAAGGTTCATTGTTGAGTTGCCTATCATGCCATTTCTTAGTTCTTTCTTTGTAAAATTTAGTACTATCATAGGCATCCAACCTAAGCTCATCTAACTCAATTAATTGAGTCATCCTAAGCTCCTTGATCTCTTGTGGGTTGAAATTTAACTTCTTCAAGGCCCAATGAGCCTTGTGTTCTAGTTCCACGGCAAGTGACATGCCTTACCATATAGAATACGGTAAGGTGACATCCCAATGGGAGTTTTGTAAGCTGTCCTATATGCCCATAAGGCTTCATCAAGCCTTTGAGACCAATCTTTCCTATTGGCTCCAACAGTTTTCTCTAAAATGGCCTTAATCTCCCTGTTGGACACTTCGCTTGTCCATTAGCTTGTGGGTGGTAAGCTAAAGACTTCCTATGAGTGACACCATACTTGTTCAATAATTTATCAAACAATTTGTTGCAGAAATGACTACCCTCATCACCGATTATAGCCCTTGGTGTCCCAAAACGGCTAAAGATGTTCCTAGTAAGGAAGTGAGTCACAACCCTAGCATCATTCACTCTAGTAGGAATAGCTTCTACCCACTTAGACACATAATCCACAGCAAGCAAAATGTATGAGTACCCATCAAAATTGGGGAAGGGCCCCATGAAGTCAATGCCCCAAATGTCAAAAATTTCAACCGGAAGAATTCCAGTTAATGGCATCTCATTTTTCCTAGATAGACCACCTACCCTTTGACATCTATCACACTTTTTGATGTAGACATAGGTGTCTTTCATCATGTGAGGCCAATAAAAGCCACACCGCATGATCTTAGCCACAGTTCTTTGCACCCCAAAGTGGCCCCCATAATGTGATGCATGACAATGATGTATTATGTCATCTACCTCCTCCTCAAGGACACACTTTCTTATGATTTGGTCTGGACACCTCCTATAAAGAATTGGGTCTTCCCAAATGTATTTCCTAGCATCCACTACCAATTTCTTTCTCTGGTGGTAGTCTAACCGCTTGGGTATGAACCCAGGTGGCTAAATAATTTGCTATGTCAGCAAACCAAGGAAGATGATGCACCTCAAACAACTTCTCATCAGGAAAGTCATCTACAATGGGTAGAGACTTAGGTGCATTCTCCACACGGGAGAGGTGATCAGCCACGAATTTAGGGCTCCCTTTGTGTCTCTAATTTCAAGGTCAAATCCTGTAAGAGGAGAACCCATCTAATCAAGCGTGGCTTAGCTTCTTTTTTCGCAAACAAATATTTCAACGCAGCATGATCGGTATAAACAATGACTTTAGACCCCAAAAGGTAGGGTCTAAACTTGTTGTAGCCATAAACCACGGCTAGCAACTCTTTCTCGGTGGTGGTATAGTTCTGTTGAGCATCATCTAAGGTCTTACTAGCATAGTAAATGACCCTAAACACCTTTTCTCGCCTTTGCCCTAAGACTACCCCCACAAGATAATCACTCGCATCACACATTAGCTCAAAAGGTTGAGCCCAGTCAGGTGTGACTATAACAAGTGCAATGACTAACTTACTCTTGAGGATGTTGAAAGCTTCTAAGCAATCTGCATTAAACTCAAAGCTTGTGTCTTTTTCTAACAACCTACTCATGGGTTTTGCAATTTTTGAGAAGTCCTTAATGAATCTCCTATAAAAGCCAGCATGGCCAAGGAAACTTCTCACTCCTTTTTCATTAGTTGGAGGTGGCAGAGTCTCAATAGTGGAGATTTTTGCCTTGTCTACCTCCAAACCATGTGCGAACACCTTGTGCCCTAGAACTATCCCCTCTGTTACCATGAAATGGCATTTCTCCCAATTTAGGACTAGTTCCTTCTCCTCACATCTCTCTAAGACCACATCTAGATTTTTCAAGCACTATTGGTAAGAGGAACCAAACACCGAGAAGTCATCCATGAAGACCTCCATGATCTCCTCAACCAAACCCTGAAAAATAGCCATCATACACCTTTGAAAGGTGGCAGGGGCATTACAAAGCCCAAATGGCATTCTCCTAAATGCAAATGTGCCAAAAGGGCACGTGAAGGTGGTCTTTTCTTGGTCCTCAGGCTTAACCATGATCTGATTATACCCGGAATAGCCATCTAAAAAGCGGTAGTGACTATAGCCAGCTAACCTATCCAACATTTGGTCAATGAAAGGAAGAGGAAAATGATCCTTCCTAGTGGCCTTGTTCAGCTTCCTATAGTCAACACACACTCTCCACCCCGTCACAGTGCGAGATGGGATCAATTCATTTTTCTCATTCTTAATCACAGTCATGCCCCCTTTCTTGGGCACAACATGCAATGGACTCACCCACTCACTATCGAAATAGCATAAATTATACCCGCATTTTTCCATTTTAAAATTTCTTTTCTAACAACTTCTTTCATGGCAGGGTTTAATCTTCTTTGTCTTTCAAGATGGGTTTAAAATCATCATTCATCAAAATCTTATGCATGCAAATCCCTGGACTAATACCCCTAATGTCTTCAATGTTCCATCCTAGGGCCTTTTTGTGTTTCCTAAGGACTTCTAACAATTGAGTACACTCCACATCATTCAAATTAGAAGCAACAATAACAGGGAATTGATTTGTAGAGTCCCAGAAATTCATACCTTAGGTGTCCAGGCAGCTCCTTCCAGTTCTGGAGCTGGATGCACGTCATCTTCTTTTTCCTCCTCGGCTTGCTCCAAAGAGTTTGTAGTTTGCTCATCTTCCTCATTGTCAAGTACATCTCTTCATCTTGTTAAGCTTCTATGAGTGAAGGGCTCCATCATGGGTGGTGGTAATTTCTTCGCCAAGTAGTCTTCCACCAATTCCTCAAGGTCTTCAACCCAAAGGCAATCCTCCTCCTCTTGACCTTGCAAAGCTTTCCCCATGTGGAAGACTAAGGTCTCCTCATTAATTCTCGAGTTAGCTGCCCTTGAGCAACATCAATTAATGCACATCCCGTTCGAGAAACGGTCTTCCAAGGAGTAGTGAACTCCTCTATCTTCTTCCATCTCCAAAACAACAAAGTCCGCTGGAAATATGAAGGAACCCACTTTGACTAACACGTCTTCAATTATCCCTTCAGGCCTTCCAGGAGACCGGTCACAGAACCGCAATGATATGGAAGTGGGCTTCATGCCCTTAAGCCCAAGCCGCTTGTACAAAGCAAAGGAAATCAAATTGATGCTAGCCCCTAAATCACATAGCTCTGCTTGCGGTGCATTGCCAATCACACAAGGGAGATTAAAGCTGCCCGGATCTTTATGCTTGATGGGCAAACTCGTTGAACAACAACTTGCTCACCTCGTTAGTGATCGCCACCGTCTCATGATCCCCATATTTCCTCTTCTTTGTCACAAAATCTTTGATGTATTTTTCGTACCTAGGCATCTGCTCCAAAACTTCCACAAATGGAATATTAATCTCAAGCTTCTTGAACAAACTCAGGAAGCGCTCATACTCTTCTTCAACCCTCCGGTTCCTCAGCCTCCGAGGAAATGGCATAGTAGGCCTGAGTTCTTGCTTTGTTCTTGACTATTCTGTCTTGATTCAACCGCTTGTCCTTCTTTTCTTGCACTTTTTCTTCCGCTTTATCTGATTTTCCTTGGTCATCAGCTTCCAAGGGTCCGCTTTGTTCTTCTTGGAATTGTCTTCTTCCTAGGCTCTTGACTTCATTTAGTGTCTTCTCGCTCCTTAGAGTGATAGCCTTGCAACTCTCCTTGGGGTTCACCTCGGTGTCACTTGGAAAAGTGTTGGTGGACACCCTTTGATTAGCATTCTGTGCCATGCTCACAAGTAACTTCTCTATACTCTTAAATGAAGTCTCCATACTATCTACCCTTTCCTTCGGATCACCCACCTCTCTTCTAGCTGTCTCATCCTCATGCCGATATGTTCTTCTTTTCCGCCGAGGCCGAGGTGTCGTCCTTGCGCGAATCCAGGAGGTGGTTGTAAGAAATTATCGAGAGCATACGGATTTTGCTTCATCCCTGGAGGCACATATTTGTCTTGAAATGAGGTATCTCCCCCTCGGTTCCGATTTTTCTGAAAAGGTCGAGACCGCCGATTCGGTTGTACCCTTGTTGTTGTTGTTGAGGATAAAATTGTCGTTTCGGTACAAGCCTTTTCCTCCAACATAATTTGCTTCTTCACTCCACTCCAGCCCTGCTCGCCCATTGGTAAAGCTTGTTGTGATCCTTCAACTTTAAGAGCCAATACTTCCATGCCTTTCACTAAAGCTTGAATCGTGCTTGCACATCATTGGAAGAATTTTCAACTGAAGCTATCTTCTCCCTCGGCTTTGAAGTACGCACATTAGACCACCGCCAATCGGCTAATGACAGCCTCTCCAATAGCTTCTCTGCCGCGTCAGGCTCTAGATTCATTAAGCATCCTCCAGAATTGCATTCACCTTGTCTTGTGAATGGGACCGAAGACCTATGTAGAAAGATTCAATTTGAATCCACTGGGGCCTTCCATGATCAGGGCATCTTCTCACTAAGTCTTTGAAACGCTCCCAAGCTTCATGAAGAGTCTCCATCTCATCTTGCCTGAACCTGCTAATCTCTCCTCTGACTGGATCACCTTGGAAGGAGGGAAGTACTTTGACATGAACTTGGTCCGCATCTCCTCCCAAGTGTTGATTGAACTGTTGGCGATCGTTGAACCAGCCAAGAGCTCTATCCCTTAAAGAGAAAGGGAAAAGCCTTAGCTTTATGGCCTCCTCCGACACATTGTTGATCTTGATGGTGTCACACACCTGGTAGAACCTCATCAAATGCTGGTGTGGATCATCCACGGCCGTTCCTCCAAACGCGTTGTTGCTCACCATGTTGATCAATGCCGGCTTCACTGAAGCTATTCGCTTGGACTCTTGTCTGCCGAATCCAGAATAATGGTCCGACATCATCGGCCTCGCATAATCTAAGAAGGTTCTGGGCATAAACCTATTACCCTCTTCTTCTGGATATTGGCCATTGTAATTGGCCCCTCCTTGCGGTGCACCACCATCAGGTCCGAGATCTGCCATCAAGTCGCCTACGGATTGCTCCAAGCCTTGTAATGCTTCTTGGCCTCACGTGTCGCTTCCCTAGCCGCTCTACGACGAGCTCGAATAACCTTTCAGGTCCCTGCGTAAATTGTATATCCTCCTCTCTTTGCATGCACAACTAGGAATCCTTGATGTATGTTCCCGTAAACAACAACAAGAACACACCCAGCAGCTCCGAACAATGCAAAATAAACAAATAAAGAACACAAAATAACAGAAAAGTAAAGACAAAATAAAACACCAAGATCGGAATTCAAACAATTTCACTCAATGTTGATTTTAAAAACTAGTTAACCGTTGAATCCCAGGCAACGGCGCCAATTTGACAGGACAAGATTTTTAGCCTCTCTAAAAGAGCTAGCTAATGTCGTTAAATCTCTCTTCAAAATAATAAATTCCCTAAGTTTGCACTAAAAGAATAGCAGCAAGCAAGGGGTCGAACCCACAGGGATTAGCCTAGTTCTCTAGTTCTCAAATCAAATCACCCAATTACTCTTGTTCTATAAAATGTCTTGGCAAAAAGTTTTCTTTTTTTAAACTAAAGATCTAATTTTTTATTTGGTTTTCTTAATAAACAAAGAAAGTAAACTGATTTTAGGATTAAGTTTCAAGGATTAAAAGCATCTAGGGTCACAATTTCACCTCCCTATGTTATCTCTCCTGGTTCATGGTATTAGGGTTGTCCGATTGAAAACATGCTAAACATAAGCCAAGGACAACAAATGGTCATTGAGGTCCTTTTAAGAGTTGTATGCCGAATGGTCATCAAAACACACAAACATGCAAAGCCAATAAATCATACTTGCAAAAGGATAATGATCACACCAATTACAAATAAGTTATGAATCTCAATCCGCCCCAGACTAGGGCTAAAAATACCAAGGTGTACATCCAAAGATAGAACTTAAGAACAGATTCATAAAACATGCAAAACTCAATCATCCAAACCCAATATTCATAAACACAAAGAAAGCAACAAGGGGGCTACATTGCTCCCCTAGATTAAAAGACTACTCACGCATGATTACAAGCAAAACCATAGCAGAAAAGCTAAACATCTTCTTCTTGATCACGCGCAAAGCAAAGCTTCAAATCCAGGCTCCAAAATCCGCGACGGCCGCCGCGACGGCCGCTCTCCTAGGTCAAGGAGCACCTCCAAGTCGTGGAGCCCTCTCTCTCTCTCTAAAACGTGTAGGGGGGGTTAGGCCTGGCTAGCAGAGGGCGTGGATCTCGTATTTATAGAGGTTGGATGGGCTTTGAGGTGTGTAACCTAGCCCACTTATCAAAACGGCGTAGTTTTGATAAGTAACACTCGAAACTTTAAAATCTCTATCTTCCATCCACAATTTGGACTTGGGCCTTCAGGAACAAATGATCGGCATGGAAAAACGATTGGATCGGTCCAAAAATATCTCTGCACGCCAATTTGCACGTGATATGGTGAATTCACGTGCACCTCCAAATCAGCTCAAACTTCTCCCCAAGCTTCCTTGCATCATGTAGAGGCCTGAGAGGCAAAAATATGCTTGCACGTGAATTGGGTGAATTCACGTTCAGCTCCAAATGCTCTGAAATTTCTGTGGTAGGTAGATGACATCATTCTAAGAAACTTTTGTTCTTGCACGCAAATTGTTTGAGGCCATCTACTATGTCAAAAGTGAGGTCCAAAATCTGCCAAAACGACTTAAAAACGCATGTATTTGCCAATAGCATCTTCCTAGGGGTTAGAGCAAATATATATGATATATGAAGCAATAAGGCTCTAATCATGCTCTTAAACACCCTAAATAAACACTAGAATAACGGCATAAAATGCGCGTTATCAATTGGCCATGGGCTAAAGGTCCATTTAATACCCCTCCACACACTAGTGTCCATTACTACCCAAATCCACCCACTGTTATACACCGACCAAATTTGCACCATAACTACTTAGATTTGTTATTGGCCATTGTCATAACCACAAGAGCTGATGCCATCACGTCACCTCAGCAGCACACCTTTGAGCGCACAAGCTTCATTTTTCATAGCGATTTGTTCAACATCGGTGGAGCATGGAGAAAAGGAAAGGATAACAATGGTCTATTTGACATCTATTCAACATCAATGATTTGTCCCAACTTAGATGGGATTGCTCGGAGAAGCCATTGATGAAGTAGATTTTGAGGGGCAACGATAATGATAGAGATTGCAAAAGAGAGAGACAGAGAAGACTGTTGGATCAAACCCAGAATTTGAAAGATATAGATGAAACCCTACGTAATTTGAATTGAGATTTCTATGTTTCACCTCCTAAGTTGTTGTAGATGATAAACCAAACTATCAGACTCAAAATCACCATAAAGAGATACAAAAAGGCACTTGAGCAATCATTTGTGAGTTTTCAAAATGAGTGACTAAGGACAGGATACATAATCCTGATCCGGATCAACATGAGTGATGACCAAAGTCTTGCTAAATAAACGAAGGCCCGGAATAAGGACCAATGTTCAGGTATAAGCCTAAGTTTTGCATCTAACATTTATGATGTCATATCCTAAGAAAAAGAAGTGTCGGAATAAGAAATCATTATGCGGAGTAAGCATTTGAGTTTTACAATGTGTCGAGATAAGGGAACGAAGACTCAATTTAAGCCTCCATTATCTAGAATAAGAAATTATGATACGAAGTATCTGAGTTTTACAATGTGTCAGTGTAAAGATTCGTATTTGAGTAAGGGCGAGAGATAGCCATTTTAGATAGCTAGAAATATCTAGACGATATTGTGCTTGTCGTTGTGAGCATTTTGGTTGTACTTTGGCCCGATTTTGGGTTAGGGCCATGAGTGGCCCGATTGTTGACTTCCTCGGGATTTGTTGCTTGACCTTGCGTTCGAGTGTTCAATTGGGTTGAAAAATATCTGGAAAGTGATGTGCTCATCATCTCAAGCGTTTTGACTATATTTGAGTTCAATTTAGCGTTCATGACTCTAAGAGATCAAAGGTCAATTATTGTTTTCGATGTTGATTAATTAACAAGAAAGACAATCAATATAAATGAGATGGAAAAAAACAACTTCCACATTTCGCTAACATGTTGGTATGTTAGAGAATGAGAGAGAGAGAGAGAACTTGAAAGCTTAAAACCTTAGTAATTTGGAGTGAGTGGAGCTCGTGGATCTCAAGTGTAATAACCTGTGTTTGGGGTTTTGGAGATAGCTATTATTTAGAAAAACAAATCTCAATACAGTGATATACTCATCAAACGGAGCATTTTGATAGTAATTGGGATCAATTTGGAGTTGGGACCCTGTGAGGGTAATTTTGATATTTTAATGAATTAAATGTGGGAGAGTATAGAAAGGGCAGTGAAAGACCCAAATTGTAATGACCCGTGTTTTGGGAAGAACAGGCTGGAACGAAGATGAACAATACCCTGGGCGAACGCTTGGGTCGAAAGGTGGAAGACTCGAAGATTTGGGTCGTAGGGTTAAAGACCGAGGGTCGAAGTTCGAAGGTTTGAGGGTCGAAGGTTTAATCTTCGAGACAGATCTTCGAGGCCGCGTTTCCAGCGAGTCTTCGAGGGAGTGTTTCTACGAGTCTTCGAGGCTTGGTTGTTAGAGAGTGTAATGAGCTCAAGTGGGAGCGTGTAGGGGCTGCGTGTGACAATGACCACGTTCGGATTGTGGGTATTTTGTCCTGTGTGAAAGCGGAGTGGTTAGTTCATGTTTCATTTATCAAAACTACGTCGTTTTGATGATGTGTTTCATTTATCAAAACTACGTCGTTTTGATGGTGTGTTTCATTTATCAAAACTACGTCGTTTTGATGGTGGGATTTGCTCATCCCTCCTACTGTGATGTGTTTTCTTTCAGGAACCTACAGGCGTTAGGTGGAAACACCAAGGTGGAAGACGGTTCTGTTTTGTGGCTTGTTTAATGTTATTTGTAGTATGTGATTTTTGTGAGACCTTGTAACCCCGATGAGGAGATATTGTAAAGGATTTTGTTGTAATAAAGATTTGTTTGGTTTGTGAATGTTACATGTATCTTAAATTTATTAAATGGTGTCCTATGTGGGAATGTTGTACTCTACCCCTTTATCCTCCTTGTGGGTAAAGGGGAGTCACGAACTGGTTTCCTCGAGTTGGAAATCCGGGGCGTGACAGTATGGTATCAGAGCATGGTCTAGTTGGCCTAGGGTAGTGGGCGGATCTGGTTGTCTTGAGTCCTTTGGAGGAGCCTGGAGGGATGTGCCTGATCAACACGGTCCTCTTGGAGCCTCTAAGGTGTACTTGGGGTAGTCCAGACCTGATGTAAGATTTGCATGCATTGGCATTAGGGCACTAGTTGCATTTGTTGTGATGTGTGAAAAGGTGAATAACTTGATTATGTGTGAATTGTATAACTCTGAATATTCTTGGAATGCCTTGAGCATGACTACAATGTGGATTGATGCAATGTATGTGTGTAATGCCTTGTGATAGTAGTATTGATAAGTGGGGTAGAGATAGTGACACGCGTTAGATTCGAATTCGTTTTGACATTTGTGTTCCTTACTTTGTGTAGTAAGAATGCCACCGAGGAGAGTGACACGTGCGTCCGGGGCTGTCACGCCCCCGAATTCCAGGGAACCCGGAACTGGGTACATGACTTCCCCTTGCCCGCACCCGAAAGGTCAAGGGGTTGGTGACTAGCACCAATAGAGACTACACTGCGGGTGCTGTCTCAAATATGCAACCCTGTACAGTCATACATCAAGGGTAATCCTGTACTTTCCCATATATCATCATGCATACAAAGAGTCAAACAGTCATACAGACATCACATCATACAAGATGCAAATACAATCGTCCACGGACCCATGTCCGGGATATCACATAAAACAATACGGAATATAATCGGTATCATACATCGAGTAGTGGGCGTCCTCCTGGAAGAAAGTCCTCCACTAGTCTCGGGTCACACCTGAAAAGGGTAAACAACAAGTAGGGGTGAGCGACAAGCTCGTAGGTGACCATAACACTCCACATCATGCAACACATATAAGTCTATACTATATGCTCGGTGTACTCGTGCACCGTGTAGTGCGCACAATCATTAGGACTCGACCTGCAACAAACATCAGGACAACTTGTCCACGATCCTCCATGGGATCCCAGCTCGGGCGCTCGGCCCTAGCTCCACGAGCTCAACGGCTCAACTCAGGTCTTAGCCTGTCCACAACGCAATATGCCCGGCCACGGTCGCCACACGGGCCTGCCATCGGTGCATATCCGCCACGTCAACCACATAGCACCATCGGTGCATCACGGTGAGAACCCAAACAAGTCACGGAGTCCATGCCCCAATACCTCACATCAACATACTAACATTAGTATGGCATGTCATTCTCAACATTTCCTTTAGAATTGTAGCCGGTCTTCACAAGTAAATCCTCAACCCTTGATTTATGAAGGAAGTACTCATAGCACTATTTTCTTGAAATTAAAAGTCCCGGCATTGGGTTCCCATAGCATAAATAAGATAATCTGATTTTTGGGGATTTCTCCGAGATGTCTAACCCCACTTTCCAAAAATTCACCACTACGAACTTTTGAGTTTTTCCGAGATTTTACACTAAATCCCAATTTTCACATTTTGAAATAGTGGGAACTAATTTTTCTAGTATTTTTCTTTGAATCCAAATGGGGGGTATTTCGTTATTTACATTGTAACTTAAGTATAATACTTGAGGCGAATGGTTTACAATGTAAATGTCCAGTGCGGTGCGGTTCTTGCTTCGCGGATTGAACTTGTTTCACTCCTACGGATTTGATGCTCCGGACTGATGCTACGGATCACTGTTTCACTCCTACGGATTTGATGCTCCGGACTGATGCTACGGATCACTGTTTCACTGCTACGGACTTGATGCTCCGGACTACTGATCCGGACTAACTACTCCGGACTAACTCCTCCGGACTAACTACTCCTGGACTCACGATCCGGACTAACTCCTCCGGACTACTGATCCGGACTAACTCCTCCGGACTACTGATCCGGACTAACTCCTCCGGACTACTAAGTTGTTGACTCCATAGCTGCTGACTACGAAGCTGCTGACTCCATAGCTGCTGACTGGTCCGTCGACTCTAAAACTCGCCTGTGGTACTGTTCATCATCGTTTTTGGCCTGTTCTTCGTCTGGAAGCAACCCCGGTGACCCCCAGGACACTCATAATAAACACATGTTTTACGCAATAAACTGCGATATTTACCTCAAAACGCGTCCTAAACGCCTCTAATTCGCACAATAACAGCAGAAATACACACAAATCATATATTCATCTAGATCTAAATCTAGACTTCCATGGTTGACTTCGCAACCCTCATAAAATACACACTCATACATCCACAGATCACATATTCAGAGATAGGATCGAAATAAGACAGTTAAGGACACCTACCTGGAAGATTATTTGCAATCCACGAGCTCCAATCGCCCCAAAATCGCCAAGAAAGCTCTACGCTCTTCACCTTCTCTCTCTCTCTCTCTTGCTCAAACATGCACGTACCAATAATTGGCAATTAAAGATATAAGGCAGTTCTTAATTATATATATACCGTTGCCAATAATTGGCCTCCCAGCAATAATTGACCCGAACGCAATAATTGACCTCCCGAGGTCACGAACTCCAAATTGAGTCAAATTACTGTCAAAACGCTCGAAATAATGAGCACAACACTGTTCAGATATTATCACACTCAAATGAATGCTCAAACGCAAAGTCAACCAATAAACCCCAAAAAGTCAACAATCGGGTCAAACAGGGCCCCGACTCGAAATCGGGCCCAAGTACAGTCAAAATGCTCACATCGACGGCTACACTACCGTCCAGATAGTTACATTCCCATAGAATGACTATCTCTCAAAACTACCCAAATACGAGTCCTTACATCCTCCCCACCTTAGGACTTTTCGTCCTCGAAAATAAAACACAAGCCCAAAAGACATAGCAAAATCCAAGCTCAAGCACCGCACAACAACAAGACACAAAAATATGATCATCAACATGATCACCAACCACACAGGTGCAATGCAACTCACAACAAGCCAAAAAGGCTCACACGATGCCAGGATGCCAACCAATAACAAGCTAAACCACATCTCAAACAACATATGCAAAACAAATGCATAAAACATAACTCATACCTCAGGGAAGGTCCTCACATCCTCCCCACCTCAGGACCGATCGTCCTCGAACGGCTCAGGATGAAGAACCCGCATCCTGGCTCTCTTTTTTCCCAAGTTTGCTCCTCCATGCCTCGGTGTCGCCATAACACCCGAACTAGTGGGATTGTCTTGCCCCGCAAGACCTGGTCCCCTTGTCCAAAATCTGTGCCGGCATCTCAACAACGGCACCATCGTCAGCCAAGTCTATCTCGCGATCGTCCAACACATGAGAAGGATCTGGGTGATACCGTCGCAACTGAGACACATGAAACACATCATGTACTCGAGCCAACTCCGGTGGCAAAGCTAACTGATAAGCCACTACGCCCACGGTGGCAACAATCTCAAATGGCCCCACAAAACGAGGGGAAAGTTTGGATCCACGTCCAAACCTCTGATGCCCTCGACGCGGTGAAACCCGCAAAAATACACGGTCACCCACCTCAAACCGCAAAGGTCGACGCCTCGGTCGCGTAGGACTTCGCCTACTCGTCTTTGTCGGCATCCGTTGTCGAATCGCCCGCACTATCTCCGTGGTTTCTCGAACCATATCGGGACCGAGAACCGCTGTCTCTCCGGTCTGTGCCCAACACAAGGGTGATCTACAAGGCCGCCCATACAGCGCCTCATATGGAGCCATCCCAATCGTGGCTCGATAACCGTTGTTGTAAGAGAACTCCACCAAAGGAAGGTGAGTCTCCCAACAACCTCCAAAATCTAGGACACAGGCACGCAACATATCCTCGAGCGTCTGAATCGTCCGCTCCGATCGACCATCCGTCTGCGGGTGAAAGGTCAGACCGAGGTTCACCCTAGTACCCAAGGCTCGCCGCAAACGTCTCCAAAACCGAGATGTGAACCTCGCATCCCGATCAGATACAATAGACAATGGGACTCCATGCAACCGCACAATAACATCAATATACCTCGTCCCAAAGTCCTCACGGGTCTGTCTCTCGAATCGGAATAAAATGTGCCGATTTGGTCAACCGGTCGACAACTACCCATATCGTGTCGTGTCCCCCCGGAACGAGGAAGTCCAAGTGACAAAATCCATGGTCACATGGTCCCATTTCCACTCGGCACCGGCAATGACCGCAACTCACTAGCCGATCTCAGGTGCTCGCCTTGACCTGTCGACAGGTCAAACACCTCCTCACAAAATCAGCAACGGCCTTCTTCAGGCCTGGCCACCAATATCGCCTCCTCACGGCATGGTACATCTTGGTCCCACCAGGATGTACAACTAACCTCGACTGGTGAAATTCCCGAAGAACCTCCTCCTGAAGAGAAGTGGGAACTATCAATCTACCCCTATACCGCAGCACGTGCTCGCATCCTCAGTCCAGTCAGAAGATGTCTGCCCAGTCTGAACCCTGTCCCTGATGACCTCACAATCAATGTCCCCCAACTGATCCTCTATGATCCTGCGCTGCAATTCAGGGACTGCAACAACAACACCGAAGGTCCCTCGTCCCCCACTTGGTCACCATCTGCAACCTCATCGCCGCTAATTGTCCCATCATCTCCCATTCTCTAATGGCACAATGGGCCACCACGGCCCCCGCTCTTCCTACTCGAGCATCTTCCACCATATTAACCTTCCCCAGGGGTGTACATCATATCAAACCGAAACCCATTGCAGGTACTCCACCCACCGTCTCGCCTAAGGTTCAAGTCTCGCCGAGAGAAGATATATCGCAAGCTCTTGTGGTCCGTATACACCACAAATTTCTCCCCCAAGGAGATAATGCTGCCAGCTCTTTAAAGCAAAGATCACCGCAGCCAACTCCAAATCATGCGTGGGATAGTTCTGCTCATGTGGTCTCAACCGCCTAGATCCATAAGCAATCACCGCCGAGTCCGCATCAACACACAACCAAGTCCCACCCTGGAAGCATCACAATACACCTCAAAAGGCACACCCTCCTGTGGGAGAATCAAGATAGGTGCTGAGGTCAATCGTGCCTTCGGCTCCATGAAAGCACTCTCACACGCATCGGACCAAATGAAAGGAACTCCCTTCCTAGTCAAGTGTGTCATAGGAGCTGCCAACCTGGGAAAAATCCTCCACGAACCTCCGATAATAGCCTGCCAAACCAAGGAAGCTACGAATCTCAAACACATTTGTGGGCCTCTTCCACGACATGACCGCCTCAATCTTCTCAGGGTCCACCGTGATACCCTCTCGAAGACACCACATGCCCCAAGAAGTGCACCTGTTGCACCCAGAAGTCACATTTCGTGAACTTCGCGTACAACCGATGCTCTCGCAAGGTCCGCAACACAACCTGCAAATGCTCCTCATGCTCCCTCATGGTCGCCGAATAGACCAAGATATCGTCGATGAACACGACAACGAACATATCTAAATATGGAGCGAACACCTGGTTCATCAATCCCATAAACACCGCTGGAGCATTCATGAGCCCAAACGGCATCACAAGCCACTCATAATGCCCATAGCGACAACTGAATGCGGTCTTTGGGATATCTGCCTCCCTAACCCTCAACTGATGGTATCCAGATCTTAAGTCTATCTTCGAAAACCATCTCGCACCTCAAAACTGATCGAATAGGTCATCAATCCTCGGCAATGGATACCTGTTCTTCACAGTCACCTGGTTCAGCTTCCGATAGTCTATACACAGCCGAAGTGAACCATCCGCCTTCTTGGCGAACAACACTGGAGCGCCCCACGGTGAGCTACTCCGCCTGATAAAGCCTCGTGCCAATAGATCATCTATCTGTCTCTTGAGCTCTCTAAGCTCTGTCGGTGCCATCCTGTAGGCCGCTAACCTGATCGGTGTTGTCCCTGGCAACAACTCGATTGAAAACTCCACCTCCCTCACGGGTGGCAAGCTGACCAAGTCCTCGGGAAACACATTCGGGAACTGATCTACAATGGGTGGCAAAACAGCCTTCCCCTCTCTCCTCCTGTCAACCAACGTCAAGCTGGCTAACTGGTGGGTCACATCACCCCACCCATGCCTCAAAGGTCCCAACCTGCATGCCTCCTCGGTCCACTCACCCACAAAGACACCCCACGTGCCCTCTGGTGTGAGGAACGTCACACGCCGTCGAAAACAATCAATCTTGGCCTCCACGGAGACCAACCAATCCATACCCAGGATAACATCAAAATCATCTAACTCCATGATATACAAATCACACAACAGGTTAACACCCCCAAGTGTTACCTGACAAGCACGACAGATACTCTCAAGTATCACAATTCCACCCAAAGGTGAAGTAACCATCAAAGACTGACTCACTGTCTCCTGGTCTAACTCCAAGCCAACCACCGTAGCATACGAAATAAAAGAATGGGTAGCACCAGTATCAATCAAAACTGAACAGATAGTATGAGAAATGATAATGGTACCTCTCACCACTGAAGGTCCTGCTCCTACCTCGTCCACTGGTGGAACCTCTGCCTCTCTACTGGTAAGGGCAAAAGTCCTCCCTCGTGGTCCACTGCCACTAGTCTGGCCCAATGGGGCCTTGCCCCACTGATCAACATGACCCTGTGCCTCCCGCCAGAGGCCGCCGTCCCACCGGTCGGTCTGCGTGCTCGTGCCGGCAGCACCGACCTCCGAGACGGAGCCCCACTCCTCTCGTCCGTGATCTCTCGGACGAGGGCCTACACCGCTGGTTGAGCTAAGGGTAACACATTCCCTAGCTCCATGCCCTACTTTCCCGCATCGGAAACAGGTCATCTTTTTCCTTGGGCGATCTCTCGAGACATGCCCGGTCAAACCACAACTCCAACAGGTCCCTGGCCTCCTGCTGGCTGAACTCTCCCGGGGGCCCACCGCCTGGCTGGAAACCCTCTGCACCTGCCTCCTCTCAGGCTGAGGAGCACCGCTCTCCCCACTCTGTCTCTTCTTACTCGAACCTACCGAACCGCCCGGCCTCGGGCTCTCGCCGATCCCGACCTCGCTCAATAATGAGCGCCTTGTCGATCGCCTCCCGTAGCTGGTCAATCGCATCGGTTCCAACTGTCTTTTCAAAGATGGCCTCCAGCCCTGAATGAAGTCCTGCGTCTTCCGGCCTTCCTTTTCCGAAGACTCCAGAGCAAACCGCCCCAAATCCGTGAAGGCTCGCACATACTCCCCCCACACTCATGCTACCCCGCACAAGCTCATAATACTCTCTACGTCGAGCATACCGCAACGAGCTGGGAAAATACTCCCCAAAGAAGCGCTCAACAAACTCTCTCCGGCTCATCGATCGCCATGGACAGCTCTAGTGGATTCCCACCACCTGCGTGGGATACCCAACAAATAGTGCGTCGCCACGCGCACCCGCTCCTCATCCGGCACCCCAATCATCTCAAAGATGTCCTCTGTCCATCTAATCCAGGTCCTCGGCTACCTCCGGCCGCGAACCATCCTCAAAAGTCCTGGGTGCGTGTTTCAAAAACGCGCAGCCCAGTCCACTCCTCGTCGTCGTCCGGCTCTACCACGACCTCCTGGCCGGTGCACATCCCGCACCACCCTCGCCTCGCTGCGCCGAGGCCGTGGTGGCCGCCGAGGCCGCTGTTGCCTCTTCAGCTCATCCACCTCTCTAGCCATATCCCTCATCGAGCCCCCGCATACCCCGCATGGCCTCCCGCAATCGAATCAACACTGCGTCAAATCAGGTCCCACAATGGGAGCCGATGACTTCGCCGCGGCCTCTGCTGCCCCTGGTGCCCCGACTCTATCGTGGGTTCCTCTGCCAGGACCCTGGCCTCGGACAACCCTCCTCGGTGGTGCCATCACACCTGGCTACAACAACAAACAACAAACAATCAATACTAGCACTTGCTACAACAAATGACCATCAAAAGGCACAACCGACTTGTAGGTTCTCACCACACGACCCGTAGGTCCACACCATGCATATAGCGTCGTGTCACCCCTCAGGGTACACCACAATCAAGTCCTGGCTCTCACGGACACATGCCATCCCGGCACCACATACAGGCACATCACACACAAAGACAAGCTAGTGCCCTATATGCACACAATCATACCACTAGCAATGCACCCCATCCCCATGTATGCTCCTAGGATGATCTAACCGACACTAAAATAACCTAGAATACATGTAAGGACTGCGTTGATCAGGCGCCCTCCCTACAATTTTCCAAGTCACATGGAATCAATTAACCACCCCTCACTAACCTAGGTCCACTAGACCATGCTCGATACCAACTTGTCACGCCCCCGAATTCCAGGTGAACCCGGAACCGGGTACATGACTTCCCCTTGCCCGCACCCGAAAGGTCAAGGGGTTGGTGACTAGCACCAATAGAGACTACACCGTGGGTCTTGTCTCAAATATGCAACCCTGTACGATCATACATCAAGGGTAATCCTGTACTTTCCCATATATCATCATGCATACAAAGAGTCAAACAGTCATACAGACATCACATCATACGGTATGCAAATACAACCGTCCACGGACCCATGTCCGGGATATCACATAAAACAATACAGAATATAATCGTATCATACATCGAGTAGTGGGCGTCCTCCTGGAAGAAAGTCCTCCACTAGTCTCGGGTCACACCTGAAAAGGGTAAATAACAAGTAGGGGTGAGCGACAAGCTCGGTAGGTGACCCTAACACTCCACATCATGCAACACATATAAGTCTATACTATATGCTCGGTGTACTCGTGCACCGTGTAGTGCGCACAATCATTAGGACTCGACTGCAACAAACATCAGGACAACTTGTCCACGATCCTCCATGGGATCCCAGCTCGGGCGCTCGGCCCTAGCTCCACGAGCTCAACGGCTCAACTCGGGTCTTAGCCTGTCCACGGCGCAATATGCCCGGCCACGGTCGCCACACAGGCCTGCCATCGGTGCATATGCTTGCCACGTCAACCACATAGCACCATCGGTGCATCACGGTGAGAACCCAAACAAGTCACGGAGTCCATGCCCCAATACCTCACATCAACATACTAACATTAGTATGGCATGTCATTCTCAACATTTCCTTTAGAATTGTAGCCGGTCTTCACAAGTAAATCCTCAACCCTTGATTTATGAAGGAAGTACTTATAACAACTATTTTCTTGAAATTAAAAGTCCCGGCATTGGGTTCCCATAGCATAAATAAGATAATCTGATTTTTGGGGATTTTTCCGAGATGTCTAACCCCACTTTCCAAAAATTCACCACTATGAACTTTTGGGTTTTTCCGAGATTTTACACTAAATCCCAATTTTCACATTTTGAAATAGTGGGAATTAATTTTTCTAGTATTTTTCTTTGAATCCAAATGGGGGGTATTTCGTTATTTACATTGTAACTTAAGTATAATACTTGAGGCAGAATGGTTTACAATGTAAATGTCCAGTGCAGTGCAGTTGCACTGCTGCGGAACACTTGTTTCACTCCTACGGATTTGATGCTCCGGACTGATGCTACGGATCAACTGTTTCACTCCTACGGATTTGATGCTCCGGATCGATGCTACGGATCACTGTTTCACGCTACGGACTTGATGCTCCGGACTCCGATCCGGACTAACTACTCCTGGACTAACTCCTCCAGGACTAACTACTCCGGACTACTGATCCGGACTAACTCCTCCGGACTACTGATCCGGACTAACTCCTCCGGACTACTGATCCGGACTAACTCCTCCGGACTACTAAGTTGTTGACTCCATAGCTGCTGACTACGAAGCTGCTGACTCCATAGCTGCTGACTGGTCCGTCGACTCTAAAACTCGCCCAGGGTACTGTTCATCATCGTTTTTGGCCTGTTCTTCGTCTGGAAGCAACCCAGTGACCCCCAGACACTCATAAACACATGTTTTACGCAATAAACTGCGATATTTACCTCAAAACGCGTCCTAAACGCCTCTAATTCGCACAATAACAGCAGAAATACACACAAATCATATATTCATCTAGATCTAAATCTAGACTTCCATGGTTGACTTCGCAACCCTCATAAAATACACACTCATACATCCACAGATCACATATTCAGAGATAGGATCGAAATAAGACAGTTAAGGACACCTACCTGGAAGATTATTTGCAATCCACGAGCTCCAATCGCCCCAAAATCGCCAAGAAAGCTCTACGCTCTTCACCTTCTCTCTCTCTCTCTCTCTCTCTCTCTCTTGCTCAAACATGCACGTACCAATAATTGGCAATTAAAGATATAAGGCAGTTCTTAATTATATATATACCGTTGCCAATAATTGGCCTCCCAAAGAATAATTGACCCGAACGCAATAATTGACCTCCCGAGGTCACGAACTCCAAATTGAGTCAAATTACTGTCAAAACGCTCGAAATAACGAGCACAACACTGTTCAGATATTATCACACTCAAATGACTGCTCAAACGCAAAGTCAACCAATAAACCCCAAAAAGTCAACAATCGGGTCAAACAGGGCCCTGACTCGAAATCGGGCCCAAGTACAGTCAAAATGCTCACATCAACGGCTACACTACCGCCCAGATAGTTACATTCCCATAGAATGACTATCTCTCAAAACTACCCAAATACGAGTCCTTACAGGGGCAGTGGCTGATGAGTCATCTGCCCATGAGGGTCTGGGTGCGGGGCAGCCCACTGGAGGACATGCGCTGTTATGGGCACAGCTGCTAGAGGGTATCCGACTAGAAGTCCGAGAGCTGAGGGAGGGTATCCGGCAAGAGGTTCGGGAGGAGGTACGCCGTGAGATGGCAGCATAGCAGGTGGTGCCACCACCACCACCACCAGTGGGGGAGTTACCTTATGAGCATGAAAGTTCGCATGGTGGCGTACCGATTCGTGTAGAGGAAGATGCGGTGACGAGGTTCCGAAAGGAACAACCTCCAAGGTTCAAGGGAGAAGTGGACCCCGTGGTGGTTGAGCATTGGTTAAGGCAGATTGAGCATGTGCTTTCCTTTCTCCTACCCCGGGAGGAGTATAAGGTGAGACTGGCCATTCGGCACCTGGAGGGGAATGCCTTGGAGTGGTGGCAGAGTGTCGCGGGAAGCCGTGAAGTGCAGTTCATGTTGTGGGACAAGTTTTTGCAACTCTTCCATGATGAGTTCTTCCCCGAGTCATTGAGGTGGCAAAAGAGGCAGGAATTCAGCAGCCTGAGGCAGGGGTCGAAGAAAGTGCCCGAGTACGAGCGGGAGTTCTGGAGCCTGAGTAGGTTTGCTCCCGAGACCGTGGCTAAGGAAGACCTGAAGGCCCACAAGTTCACTTTGGGCCTTAGGCCTGCCCTTAGGCAGAGGGTGGCGATCTTGCGTTTGAGGACCTATACTGAGGTTGTTGAGACAGCTCGTATAGCTGAGAGGGAGCTGGATGATGGGAGGTAGGCCCATCAGGGTCGCTAGTTACAGGGTGGGTCTGATCGAGATTCCGGGTCCAAGAGGCCCAAGACTGAGGAGAGGGATAGTAGTTCCTTCTGCAGCCGGGGTCAACTATTTGTGAACCCAGGGAGGTTCAGCAGGAGGTCTCCCCAACGATTGTCATTGCTCTGGGGAGCAAGGCCACTTCAAGTGGGATTGTCCTAAGAAGGACTGGCGATGCAACAGTTGTGGACAAGAGGGCCATTTGAGCCGGGTTTGCAGGAGTGGCAACAGGGGAGCAGGAGGCTTGACACCCAACACGAGGAGTGATGCCAGTTTTCGTGCACCAGCAGAGAGACCAGCTCATCAGTGGCAGGTTAGTCAGGCAGGATCGAACAAGACCCGACCTCAGGGGAGGCCGGAGCGGCAGCAGACTGAAGCTGGAGGCAGCCATGGCGGGAAGCATCCAGTGAGTGAGCCGACTAGTGGCACGGACCAAAGGAGGGTGTTTGTGCTGGATGCGACATACCAGGAGGAGGCTGAGTTACCACCTCCACCGGCGGAGGGCGGAGCAGGACCTTCAGTGGTTAAAGGTACCCTTTTCATCTCTCGTACGCTTGTTTCTGCTCTTTTTGATATGGGTGCATCCTGTTTGTTTGTTGCTGAACTTCTTGTTGATGGACTGGGATTAGTATGTGTTGAGGCAGTGAGACCCCTAGTTGTTGAGTCTCCGGTGGAAGGTATGATTGAGGTGCGACGTGTTTGTCGTGACTACGTGTTAACCGTAGGAGATGTGGAGCTTAGTTTTAATTTGTATGTGATGCCATTGAGGACATTTGATCTAATCTTGGGTATGGATTGTCTTATGGCTTTCCAGGCCAAGATAGATTGTTATCGGCATCGGGTAACATTCGTGTCACCTGCGGGGTTTCTTGCACCCTACAGGGGGAGTGGGATCGTGAGGCGAGTCGGACTGGATCGGTGTTGGACTAGTGGGGTGCCATTACCCACAGGTTGGCAGCCCTAACCTTTGCTGAGGAAGGCAAAGTGGGAAAGAGGGTGTGGCTAGCAGTTGTTGACCAATTTCAGGATGTCTTTCCTCAGGAGTTAGGAGTCTACCACCTAAAAGGAGTGTGGAGTTCACCATTGAGTTAGTACCAGGGGCTGGTCCGATTTCCCAAGTGGCTTATCATATGGGACCAGCTGAGTTGAGGGAGCTCCAGAAGCAGATAAAGGAGTTGGCGGGCCAGGGGTATATCAGGCCGAGTACCTCACCTTGGGGTGCTCCAGTGCTCTTTGCAAAGAAGGTGGATGGTATGCTTCGTCTTTGCATTAACTATAGGAAGCTTAATTTGGTGACTGTGAAGGACAAGTATCTGTTGCCTCGGATAGATGACCTGTTTGACCAGTTGAGTGGGGCCCAATGGTTTTCCAAGATAGATCTGTGATCGGGGTATCACCAGTTAAGGGTTAGAGAGGAGGACATCCCTAAGACTACTTTTCGGTGTAGGTATGGGCACTATGAGTGGGTAGTGATGCCTTTTGGGCTCATTAATGCACCAGCGGTGTTCATGCACTTGACGAACCAGGTCTTTGCTCCATACTTGGATTCTTTTGTTGTGGTGTTTATAGATGATATCTTGGTGTATTTCAAGACTGAGAAGGAACATGTGGAACATTTGGCAACAGTGTTGCAAACTTTGAGGGACCAGCGGTTATTTGCTAAGTTTAGCAAATGTGAGTTTTGGATCCAGGAGGTTTGTTTTCTTGGCCATGTGGTGTCAACTGATGGTGTGAGGGTGGACCCAGCCAAGATTGAGGCTGTGTCATCATGGGAGAGGCCAACCAATGTCTTCGAGATTCATAGTTTCCTTGGCTTGGCGAGGTACTACCGTCGTTTTGTGGAGGGATTCTCCCGTTTGGCAGCTCCTATGATGGCATTGACCCAGAAGGGAGTGAAGTTTGAGTGGATTGACACGTGTCAGCAGGCGCTTGAGGCTCTCAAAACTCGTTTGACCACTGCACCGGTGTTAAGGTTACCTAGGGAAGATGTCCCATATGAGGTATATTGTGATACGTCCAGGGTTGGTTTGGGGTGTGTGCTTATGCAGGAGCACAGTGTTGTAGCTTATGAGTCGAGGCAATTGAAACCTCATGAGCAGAATTACCCGACCCATGATCTTGAGTTGGCGGCTGTCATCTTTGCTTTGAAGAGTTGGCAGCATTATCTCTTGGGGGAAAAGTTTGTGGTGTTCTCAGATCACAAGAGCCTTCAGTATATTTTTACTCAGAAGGACTTGAATCTCAAACAGAGAAGATGGGTGGAGTATTTGCAGACCTTTGACTTTACTCTTGCCTATTCCCCGGGCAAGGGCAATGTCGTGGCTGATGCTTTGAGCAGAAAAGGGAAGGCTGAGGTGGCTGTGAGAGAGTGGAAGCTGATGGAGCAGTTGGCAATGTTGTAGCTGTAGCCTATTATTCGTGATGGGAGGACAGTGCTGAGTCCTATTGTTGTTGTGCCTAAGTTGTACCAGCGAGTCCGGGAGGGACAGTTGGGCGATATTGAGTGTGAGGTTCTCTATGCCCGTATTGAGGCTAGTGAGCTATCTGAGGATTGGATGGAGGGTCCTGAGCATGAGTTGTCTTTTTAGAGGCAGCTAGTAGTGGCTTCTTCTCTCAGAGATGAGTAAATGAGGGAGTTTCATCAGTCTAGAGTTGTTGTGCATCCTGGGGGTACGAAGATGTACCATGCACTTCGGGGGCATTTTTGGTGGCCTGGGATGAAGCGTGATGTGGCAAGGTGCCTTACTTGTCAACAAGTGAAAGCGGAGCATTAGCGACCAGTAGGTATGTTACAACCGTTGCCAATAGCCGAGTGGAAGTGGAACCACATAGTATGATCCTCTGCCATTATGATACTCTAACAAAGGTCTTCTAATTCGTTGAGAGCTTCTTCAGCTTCGTGTAAAGTGAAAAGGGATTGTTCTGCCTTTTCCTTGTCTTTGTTTGCTGTCCGCTTCTCAAGCAAGGTTCTTTCTATCTTTGGATCAAATGGAGCCAACTACTTACCAGATGATCGTGGCATAAACAACACAATTCAGTAATAACTTCACCAGTCCCTCAGATATTCCTCCAAATACTCAAACAACAAAAAATACCCGATAACTCTGCACAACCAAGTTTTCAGAATAGAATAAACAAAAACAACTTAAAATACTCACAATAACAACTAATAAATAAAGTCCAGGTCACAACCTTTCCTCTTGAACTCAATGTTATCTAATAATTTTTAACACCGTTAACAAACAATTCCCCGGCAACGGCGCCAATTTGATGTCTATTATTTTCTTGACTATTTAATCTCATAGAATAATGGAGTAATTGAGACTTTGGTGTGTCGAACCTCAGGGAATTTATGTAAATCGGTGTCAAATAGATAAGAACCAAGCAGGCAAGTGCTAGTTATGCCTAGAAAAATAATTTAAGTCTGGTAACTCTCAAACAATTATAACTAATTTGTTTTGTATTTTATGTTTTTCAATTTTAAATCAAAACTAGTAAGAAAATTCAATAATGGAGGTTCCTAGGGTAGCAATTTCACCTCCCATGCATTGCACTCTGACTTTGACAAATGGTTTTCACATTCTATCTCCTGATTCTTAATAATGTTGATTAACACCCATTTCCTTACATTTGGTCCATGCTAAGAAAATTAAAGTTACCCTAAACCACTTGGTCCATGAGAATTGGTATAATCAAAGGTATCAATCCTTCAATTGCCTAAACACTTGGTCCGTATTTTAGCCAATTGAATCAAATCATTTCATCTTCCACTCCAGACTAGGGCTAAGGTAATCTGATTATGCATGAATCAAATTGCATTGCATTCTGGAATTAATTTAAACATCAAAGAATTGTTCCATCACATAACCATGTCAAAATCATCATACAACACAATGGGGGCTACATTGCTCCCCTAAGAAAAGGGATTACCCCAGAATCATGTTCAAAACAATCAATTCAGAATGTAAAACAACCTTGAAGACATTACAGAATAGAGGAAGAGAAATCTTCAAAGGTGCTCCTAGAATTAGCCTCCAACAATCTCTAGCCTCTGCTGTGTTTCATTCCTCTGGATCCTCCCTTCTTCAGCCGTCGTCCCCCTGGCAGAAAACCCTACTTGCCCTTTTTGTTTTTCCCCTCCAAATGACAAAGCTGCCCTTCTGGAATTACTAACTTACTCTCTTGGCCCAGTTCCACACAACCCTTTAAGAAAGCCCAAGGTGAGTAGTCTAGCTTCCCTCTTCTCAATGGCCCAGCTAAACAAAGCCTGAAATAAAAATTAAGAAAAACAAAAACAAAAACAAACTCTGCCAAAAATAAAATAAAATACCTAAGTAGATAAATACACTCAACAAGAGTCAGAAAAAGATATAAAATATGTCTAAAATAGAGGAAAAATATACCATAAATGTCTATATAAAATTCACTCATCAAATTCCCCCACACTAGAATGTTGCTCGCCCCGAGCAAACACAAAGAAAACAAGTAAACAGGCACTCATGCAAAGAATTCCTCCACAAGCAAAACAAGAAATAAAATAAAATAAAATAAAATCCCACTTGTGGTTGTAAGCTACCACTGTTACCGGTGACACCACACTGTAGCCAATACTCAATTATCATAAGCATTTCACTTGGCCGCACCCAAAAGCAGCACTCAGCTACCCACCAAAGAATAAACACCTACCACTCTGGAGTACACTCAAACGTAACAAGACTACCTCACTCAAATAGTAATCTCACACCCCTCACTCTCAAGTTCCCTTTAAGTTCAGACCTTACGCAAGTAAACAATTAGTCCCTCATTATAATGATGCAGCCAACAAACCACCCAAGTACCTTTGCCATAGACCACAAAGAGAGGTGAGTCCTCTGTTGATGTTGAAAGAATATCAAATACAGAGACACAAAAACACACCCTCTAACTATACACATGCCAACAAATAAGGCAGATAGACACGAAAAAGCTGGCCAAAAGATAAGAATAGCCAAGACCTGATTTCAAGCTGGATTGCATAACATCGCTTTTTTTTTTTCACAACTTGGTTTTTCATTTTCTTTTTTTTTTCCCTCTTTCTGAGTGTTGTGTTTTTTTTCCAAATAGCCAAATAGCCTTTATGGCCTCACAATAACGGTGGAGAATACACAACGACACCAGAAATAAGCACCAAAAAGGGCTCCAAATGCAACAACGCACACATAGACAGTGGGGATGACACAAAACAAGGGACGACATAAATAAGTCAATGTGACCTAAGAACTCCGTCGCCAACCACGAATAGGAAAAGAAACACGAATAAAACATCAACAAAGGTCACATCAAGGTGGTCGCTGACTCCAGCCTGTCCAATCGTGCCACAACCCAATCACCATAATGCAACACATGTTACTCACATAAGCGCATCACTACAGGGAATAATCACACAATAAAAAGATAGGGAACTCTCAATAGCAAGGTAACTCACAACTCCAAAGATAAGGAAGTGGATACCCGTAAACAAGCAACCAGAAGTACCCAGGCATAAACAAGCAAAAGCCGCCGATAACGAGTAGCAAACTAACAGAGTAAAGCCACACAGAATAGAGCAAACAAATAACCACAAGCAAACAAACAGGCAGGCAAAGAAAAAGAATAAGAAAATAAAGAAATAAAACTAGAAAAACCGCTCCCCCACACTAAAACTACACACTTTCTTCAGTGAAAGAGAGAGAAGAAAAATAGGACCTCAAAAGGCCTAATAAGGCATGCTGGAAAAATAAAGGATGCGAGCGACCATTTCACGAATAGTTGCAGCAAACTCATCTGAGGTGGAACCAAATTGCCACTCCGCATGAGCTTGAAGCAAAACAATCATGAAATAACATACAAATGCTCCACAACTATGAGTGTTTGGCTGTTGAGGTGTCTGGAACTCATTTGCCACAGAAAAAGCAAGGCGAGTGGACAACATACCCTCACGCACCAACAAACTGCGAAGACGACGAATAAAACCACTTGCCAAGGAATGCTGACGAGTTGGAAAACCTTGCCCATGATAAGAATCATAAAGCATCACATACTGGCCAGTTAGGTGCAAGTGAAGGAGCACAAAATGACGGCGAATGAATAGGGGGAAATAGAACAGATGTCAATGAAGACTAGGGCCATAAAGAACCAACTTCTCCCCGAAGTCGTGCCCCCATATCATCCATACTAGTAGGAAAGTCATTGAACTCCAATGGCATTATGTCCATGGTGGCTGCGTTAGGATACCGGCCAGGATCTTGAAGGCTGATACTTCTTAAAATACTAGAAAAATGATCAATATCCGAAGTGGCAAACCAAGTAGTACTCCGAATACGACAAAGGTCTTCTGGTACAAGTGCCATTAGCTGACTGGTAGACCTTCGAATCTTGACTGTACTAGTAACAAAGTTGTAGTAAGCACGAACTGACACTGGATCCTCCATTGTCAATGGAAAGCTTAAGTTTAGTTGGCGTTCAAGTGTAGTCATCGAGATATGCTCGGAAGGTACTACTAACTGTGCAGGTCTATATTCCCGAAGTAGAGTGACATAAGGAATAAGATCAGTAGGTGGCTGTGTCCATAGTGACTCAGAACAAGCAGCAGAAGAAGGATGAAAAAACGGAATTTGATCAGATGAAACAAAAGGTTTTGCTGCTCCAAATGATGGACCAACTGAATGATAAGAGTCCTCACCAGAAGAAGTGTCCAAAAAGGAAGTAACTGGAGCACTCTTCTTCCTAGGTACACGAAATGGACTCTCTGAAAGATACCTCCACAGGAGAACCCAGTGGTGGCGCTGGTGTACGTAATGGTGAATGCCATGGGGAGTTCACTTGCGGAGAAACAGATCTTGATTTGCTGTGGAACGGAAATTTTCCCAAAATTTTCTTTAACAATCTCGAAGACTCCCTCTGCTCGCTTTCTATTTTGGCAAACCGAAAGTCCACATACTATCTAGTCAATTCTGCTGATGGAGGAACATGTCGTGGTGGAGAAGAAACTGGATCACTGGCAGGAACTTGAGTGTTATAAGAGGAATGAAGGCTAGCTAACATCTTATCTCATTATGCAAGAGTAATATCACCATGTTCATAGCCCCAGTGGATAACCTCTGAATCAGAAAGCGAAGAAATGCCAAACTGGCCCCAGAATGAATGCACTAAATCCAACTGAGAGTTAGAATAGGCATAAGTAGACCGAAGGGCGTAAATTGAAGCCTGAAAATCTTCCTTAGGTCAGAAATATGCCTCTGCAGAATCCACATGAACTGATTGATGGTGAGGTGTGGGCTTAGACTTAGGCACATGAGGTGTGGCCATTGTACTAGTATCATCTCTTGCATGTAATCCCCACATTCAAACAGCAGCATAACCATCAATTGTGAATTCTCTTAAAATAAGACGCTCAGGATAGGGCTGCCCAATTTGAACTCCAAGAGTCATAGGGTGTTGATATCGCATAATTTGACTTAAGTACCTACCAAAACCCTTATGATCCAAGTACTTCACCCAGTGAAAGAAAATGGCTCTAGCCCAATCCACATGCATATTTCGTTCTAGACAGTACATACATTGCATGTGTTCCAATGGAACTCCATCATTCCTTTTTCTTTGGGACAGCAAACATTTACCAATTAAAATAGCAAGAAAACGATAATATCCCTGAAACCAGTTTTTATATACTGCCTTCTCTTACCACCAACTTTCCCAGCATAGTGCAATAAACGAGCCAAACTATGCACACCTTCTTTAGGGAAAGCATCACGCACAGGAGGTAAATTAAATACCTGTTGAATGATAGAAATAGAAACCTGAACCTCTGATCCATATACATTTCCCACAATAGCCGTCTCTTCATCATCATGAATGACCTCTGCTGTTATATAAAAACAAACAATTTCATTTATAAGCAGAGGGGAAGGGTCTGTTACTAACCTTTGAAGTCCAGTATGTTAAATCTGATTAATCACAATTTGACTCCAAGGAAACCTTGTGCTTCTGAATATTGACCAATCAAGAACATGCCCAGCAAAAACATTATCATCAGCTATGGGATCAAGATGACGTGTTGACCTTTTTTCAAACTTATCCATCTCACAATCCCCAAATCTGAGAAAATAGCTGGAAACACCGCACAATATTAACCTCATAAACCCTAAAACATCTGCACGACTGGCGTAGAGATGGACCATGCAGAACAAAACACCCAAAAATCCAGACCAGAGTCAAAAATCACCAATAAATAGTTGCACGGCTGGTGGCTGCCTCAACCGTGCTGTTGGAATATGCAGTACCACAAGAGTTAATCAATCCTGGAGCAAAGAATAGCTGCACGGCTGGCGTCTTCATGAACCGTGTGGCTATATGATGCAGTTGCACGAGAGTTAATCGAATAGGGAAGAAAAAGGGTGTGCATCTCAACCATGCGGCTGTAGAATGCGTTAAAACTAGGTTAAAGTGAGTTTGGGGTATAAATAAGGTGCACAGCTGGGTAAGTTATGGGCCGTGCGACTGTAGAAGGCCCATATTGTAAAGACTCGTATTTGCGTAGTTTTGAGAGATAGCCATTCTATGAGAATGCAACTATCTGGACGGTAGTGTAATCATTGATGTGAGCATTTTGACTGTACTTGGGCCCGATTCCGAGTTGGGGTCCCGTTTGACCCGATTGTTGACTTTTCGGGGTTTATTGGTTGACTTTGCGTTTGGGCGGTCTTTTGGGTGAAATAATATATGTTTAGTGTTGTGCTCGTCATTTCAAGCATTTTGACAGTAATTGGGCTCAATTTGGAGTTCGTAACCTCGGGAGGTCAATTATTGCGTTCAGGAGATCAATTATTGCCGGGAGGCCAATTATTGGCAGCAGTATAAATAATTAAGAAACTGCATTATCCCTTTATTTTTGTTTGGTGCGTGCGTGTTTGAGCAAGAGAGAGAAAGAGAGAAGGTGAAGAGCTTCACTTGGCGATTTTGGGGTGATTGGAGCTCGTGGATCGCAAATAATCTTCCAGGTAGGTGTCCTTAAACCTCTTATCTCGATTCTGTCTTGGAATATGCGTGAATTTATCATGAATTATGAATTTGAGCATGAACCCTAAGTTTTGGGGGAAACCTAATTTTGGGGTTAGATCTGATGATTTAGCATAAAATCTGTGGTTAAGAACTGATTTATATCAGTTTGGGTACGTAATTTTGTACTCTGTTTAGTAAAACACGTGTTTGTGAGTGCCTGGGGGTTGCTGGGTTGATTCTAGATGAAAATTTGGCCAAAAACGATGATGAACAGTACCCTGGGCGAACTGCAGGGTCGAAGTTCGTAGTCAGCAGCTTCATGGTCAACAACTGTGGAGTCAACAGCTATGGAGTCAGCAGCTTCGTGGTCAGCAGCTATGGAGTCAGTAGCTTCGTAGTCAGTAGCTGTGGAGTCAGCAGCTTTGTTAGTCCAGATCAGTAGTCCGGATTAGTTAGTCCGGATCAGTAGCCCGGAGCAGTTAGTCCGGATCAAGTAGTTCAGAGCAGTTAGTCCGGATCAGTAGTCCGGAGCGGTAGTCCGGATCAGTAGTCCGGAGCAGTTAGTCCGGATCAGTAGTTCGGATCAGCAGCAGTGATTCGTAGCTTCGCTCCGCAGCAGTGTATCCGTAGCATCCATTTCGCAGCAGTTGTTCCCAAAGCGATGATCGCAGCAGTGATGATCAAAGAAGTGTTCGCCAAGAGTGCATCGCACCTGGACATTTACATTGTAAACCATTATGCCTCTCCACATTTAAGTATTAAGTTACAATGTAAATAACGAAATACCCCCCATTTGGATTCAAAGAAAAATACTAGAAAAATTAATTCCACTCTTTCAAAATATGAAAATTGGGATTTAGTGTAAAATCTCGAAAAAACCCAAAAGTTCGTAATGGTGAATTTTTGGAAAGTGGGGTTAGACATCTCAGAAAAATCCCCAAAAATCAGATTATCTTATTTATGATATGGGAACCCAATGCCGGGACTTTTGATTTCAAGAAAATAGCTGCTATGGGTACTTCCTTCATAAATCAAGGATTGAAGATTTACTTGTGAAGATTGGCTATAGTTCCAAAGGAAATGTTGAGAATGACATACCATACTCATGTTAGTATGTTGGTGTGAGGTATTGGGGCATGGACTCCGTGACTTGTTTGGGTTCTCACTGTGATGCACCGATGGTGCGATGTGGTTGATGGGGCAGGCATATGCGCCGATGGCAGGCCTGTGTGGCGACTGTGGCCGGGCATATTGCGCTGTGCCGTGGCAGGCATATGCGCCGATGGTAGGCCGGTGTGGCGACTGTCTCCGGGCATATAGCGCTGTGGTAGGGCTGAGTGCCCTGAGCTGGGATCCTGTGGAGGATCGTGGACAAGCTGTCCTGTGTGGGCAGGCAAGGTCCTGATGTTTGTTTGCAGGCTGAGTCCTGATGATTGTGCACACTACACAGTGCACGAGTACACAGAGCATGTAGTATATACTTGTATGTCTGCATGATGTGGAGTGTTGGGGTCACCTACTGAGCTTGTCGCTCACCCCTACTTGTTGTTTACCTTTTTCAGGTGTCACCCGAGACTAGTGGAGGACTTTCTTCCCGGAGGACGTGCCCACTACTCTGATGTATAATACAGTATTGTATTCTGTATTGTGTATTGTATTATGTTTGTATCCCGGACATGGGTCCGTGGACAGTTGTATTTGCATGCTGTTTGTGATGTGATATCTGTATGACTATTTGACTTATTGTATGCATGATGATGTATGGGAAAGTACAGGATTACCCTTGATGTATGACTGTACAGGGTTGCATATTTGAGACAGCACCCGCGGTGTAGTCTCTATTGGTGCTAGTCACCAACCCCTTGACCTTTCGGGTGCGGGTAAGGGGAAGTCATGTTCCTAGTTCTGGGTTTTCTTGGAATTCGGGGGCGTGACAAGTTTGTATCAGAGCCTGGTCTAGCGGACGTAGGTTAGTGAGGGGTGGTTAATTGATTCCATGTGACTTGGGAAACTGTAGGGAGGGCGCCTGATCAACGCAGTCCTTACATGTATTCTAGGTTATGTTGGTGTCAGTTAGATCATCCTAGGAGCATATGTAGGCATGGATGCTTTCCTAGTGGTATGATTGTGTGCATATAGGGCACTAGATTGTCTTTATTTGTGATATGATTACATTTGGTGCCAGGATGACACGTGGCCATGAGAGCCAGGACTGGATGTGGTGTACCCTATGGGGTGACACGATGCTATATGCATGGTTGTGGACCTACAGGTCGTGTGGTGTACCTTGAGGGGTGACACGATGCTATATGCATGGTATGGACCTACGGGTCATGTGGTGAGAACCTACGAGTCGAATGTGCCTTTGATGGCTGTTTGTGGTAGCAGTGCTAGTATTGATCGTTTGATTGTTTGTTGTTGTGGCCAGTGTGATGGCACCACCAAGGAGAGCTATCCGAGGCCAGGGCCCGGCAGAGGAGCCCACGATAGAGTCGAGGCACCAGGGACAGCAAAGCCCGCAACAGAGATCGTCAGCTCCCGTTATGGGACCTGATTTGGCTCAGGTGTTGATTCAGTTGTAGGAGGCCATGCAGGGTATGCAAGGCTCGATGAGGGATATGGCTAGAGAGGTGGATGAGCTGAAGAGGTAGCAGCAGCCTCAGAAGCCACCACAGCCTCAGCAGCAGGAGGCGAGGGTGGTGCAGGATGTGCACCAGTAGGAGGTCATGATAGAGCCAGCACGACGAGGAGTGGACTGGGCTGCGTAGTTTTTGAAACACGCACCCAGGACTTTTGAGGATGGTTCACGGCCAGAGGTAGCCGAGGACTGGATTAGGTGGACAGAGGATATCTTTGATATGATCGGGCTGCCAGATGACGAGAGAGTGCGCGTGGTGACGCACTATCTGTTGGGTATCCCACGCAGGTGGTGGGAATCCACTAGAGCTGTCCATGGCAGTCAGATGAGTTGGAGAGAGTTTGTTGAGCGCTTCTTTGGGGAGTATTTTCCCAGCTCGATACAGTATGCCCGACGAAGAGAGTATTATGAGCTTCAGCAGGGTGGCCAGACGGTGGGTGAGTATGTGCAGGCCTTCACAGATTTAGGGCGGTTTGCTCTTGAGGCTTGGGAAAAGGAAGCCCGTAAGACGCAGGATTTTATTCGGGGCTTGAGGCCATCTCTGAAAAGACAGCTGGAACCGATGCAGTTAACCAGCTACTGGGAGGCGGTCGACAAGGCGCTGATTATTGAGCGAGGTTAGGATCAGGCAAGAGCCCAGAGGCCGGGCGGTTCGACAGGTCCGAGCAAGAAGAGGCAGAGTGGGGAGAGCAGTGCCGCTCAGCCTGAGAGGAGGCAGGTGCAGAGGGTTTCCAGCCAGACAGTGGGACCTCGTGAGAGTTCAGCCAGCAGGAGGCCAGGTACTTGTTGGAGTTGTGGTTTGACCGGGCATGTATCGAGAGACTGCCCAAGGAAAAAGATGACCTGCTTCCGATGCGGGAAAGTGGGGCATAGAGCTAGGGAATGTGTTACCCTTAGCTCGACCAGTAGTGTAGGCCCTCGTTCGAGAGATCAGGGACAGAGGAGTGGGGCTCCGTCTCAGAGGTCAGTGCGCCGGCACAGAGCACGCAGACACGACTTGCGGTGCAGCAGCCTCAGCGGGAGGCACAGGGTCATGTTGATCAGCGGGGCAAGGCCCCAATGGGCCAGGCTAGTGGCAGTGGGCCACGAGGGAGGACTTTTGCCCTTACCAGCAGAGAGGCGAGGTTCCACCAAGTGGACGAGGCAGAGCAGGACCTTCGGTGGTGAGAGGTACCATTATCATTTCTCATACTATCTGTTCGTTTTGATTGATACCTGGTGCTACTCATTCTTTTATTTCGTATGCTACGGTGGTTGGATTGGAGTTAGACCAGGAGACAGTTAGTCAGTCTCTGATGGTTGCTTCACTTTTGGGTGGACTTGTGATACTTGAGAGTATCTGTCGCGCTTGTCAGGTAACACTTGGGGGTGTTATCCTGTTGTGTGATTTGTATGTCATGGAGTTAGATGATTTTGATGTTATCCTGGGTATGGATTGGTTGGTCTCCGTGGAGGCCAAGATTGATTGTTTTCAATGGCGTGTGACGTTTCTCACACTAGAGGGCACGCGGGGTGTCTTTGTGGGTGAGTGGACCGAGGAGGCATGCAGGTTGGGACCTTTGAGGCATGAGTGGGGTGATGTGATCCACCAGTTAGCTAGCTTGACGTTGGTTGACAGGAGGAGAGAGGGGAAGGCTGTTTTGCCACCCATTGTAGATCAGTTCTCGGATGTGTTTCCCGAGGACTTGGTTAATTTGCCACCCGTGAGGGAGGTAGAGTTTTCGATCGAGTTGTTGCCAGGGACAACACTGATCAGGTTAGCGGCCTATAGGATGGCACCGACAGAGCTTAGAGAGCTCAAGAGATAGATAGATGACCTATTGGCACGAGGCTTTATCAGGCGGAGTAGCTCACCGTGGGGCGCTCCCGTGTTGTTTGCTAAGAAGGCGGATGGTTCACTTCGGCTGTGTATAGACTACCGGAAGCTGAACTAGGTGACTGTGAAGAACAGGTACCCATTACCGAGGATCGATGATCTGTTCGATCAGTTTCGAGGTGCGAGATGGTTTTCCAAGATAGACTTGAGATCTGGATACCATCAGTTGAGGGTTAGGGAGGCAGATATCCCTAAGACTGCATTCAGTTGTCGCTATGGGCATTATGAGTGGCTTGTGATGCCGTTTGGGCTCACGAATACTCTAGCAGTGTTTATGGGATTGATGAACTAGGTGTTTGCTCCGTATTTAGATATGTTCGTTGTGGTGTTCATCGACGATATTTTGGTCTATTCAGCGACCAAGAGGGAGCATGAGGAGCATTTGCAGGTTGTGTTGCAGACCTTGCAGGAGCATCGGTTGTACGCGAAGTTCACGAAATGTGACTTCTGGTTGCAACAGGTACACTTCTTGGGGCATGTGGTATCTTCAGAGGTTATCACAGTGGATCCTGAGAAGATCGAGGCGGTTATGTCATGGAAGAGGCCCACGAATGTGTTTGAGATTCGTAGCTTCCTTGGTTTGGCAGGCTACTATCGGAGGTTCGTAGAGGATTTTTCCAGGTTGGCAGCTCCTATGATGAACCTGACCAGGAAGGGAGTTCCTTTCGTTTGGTCTGATGTTTGTGAGAGTGCTTTCATGGAGCTGAAGGCACGATTGACCTCAGCACCTATCTTGATCCTCCCACATGAGGGTGTGCCTTTTGAGGTGTATTGTGATGCTTCTAGGGTGGGACTTGGTTGTGTGCTGATGCAGACTCGGTAGGTGATTGCTTATGGATCTAGGCAGTTGAGACCACATGAGCAAAATTATCCCACGCATGATTTGGAGTTGGCTGCAGTGATCTTCGTACTTAAGAGCTGGCAGCATTATCTCCTTGGGGAGAAGTTTGTGGTGTATACGGACTACAAGAGCTTGCGGTATATCTTTTCTCAGCGAGACCTGAACCTTAGGCAGAGGCAATGGGTGGAGTACCTGCAGCAGTTTGAGTTTGATATGATGTACACTCCTGGGAAGGGTAATGTGGTGGCAGATGCTCTGAGTAGGAGGAGCAGGGCCGTGGTGGCCCATTGTGCCATTAAGGAATGGGAGATGATGGGTCAGTTGGCAGCGATTGATAACGTGCATTTTATGCCGTTATTCTAGTGTTTATTTAGGATGTTTAAGAGCATGATTAGAGACTTATTGCTTCATATATCATATATATTTGCTCTAACCCCTAGGAAGATGCTATTTGCAAATACATGCGCTTTTAAGCTGTTTTGGCAGATTTTGGAGCTCACTTTTGACATAGTAGATATGGCCTCAAACAATTGGCGTGCAAGAACAAAAGTTTCTTAGAATGATGTCCTCTACCTACCATAGAAATTTCAGAGCATTTGGAGCAGATTTGGAGCTGCACGTGAATTCACCCATTTCACGTGCAAGCCTATTTTTGCCTCTCAGGCCTCTACAGGATGCAAGGAAGCTTGGGGAGAAGTTTGAGCTGATTTGGAGGTGCACGTGAATTCACCATATCACGTGCAAATTGACGTGCAAAGATATTTTTGGACCGATCCTATTGTTTTTCCATGCCGATCATTTGTTTCGAAGGCCCATGTCCAAATTGTGGATGGAAGATAGAGATTTTAAAGTTTCGAGTGTTACTTATCAAAACTACGCCGTTTTGATAAATGGGCTAGGGTACACACCTCAAAGCCCATCCAAACTCTATAAATACAGCCTCCACGCCCTCTCGCTATGCATACCTAGACCCCCCTACACGTTTTTAGAGAGAGAGAGAGGCTCCACGACTTGGAGGTTGCTCCTTGACCTAGGAGAGCAGCCGTCGCAGCAGCCATCGCGGATTTTGGAGCCTGGATTTGAAGCTTTCTTTGTGCGCGTGGTTAAGAAGAAGATGTTGAGCTTTTCTACTTTGTGTTTGCTTGTAATCATGCGTGAGTAGTCTTTTAATCTAGGGGAGCAATGTAGCCCCCTTGTTGCTTTCTTTGTGTTTATGAATATTGGGTTTGGATGATTGAGTTTTGCATGTTTTATGAATCTGTTCTTAATCTCTATCTTTGGATGTACACCTTGGTATTTTTAGCCCTAGTCGGGGCGGATTGAGATTCATAACTTATTTGTAATTGGTGTGATCATTATCCTTTTGCAAGTATGATTTATTGGCTTTGCATGTTTGTGTGTTTAGATGACCATTCTGGCATACAACTCTTAAAAGGACCTCAATGACCATTTGTTGTCCTTGGCTTATGTTTAGCATGTTTTCAATCAGACAACCTTAATACCATGAACCAGTAGAGATAACATAGGGAGGTGAAATTGTGACCCTAGATGCTTTTAATCCTTGAATCTTAATCCTAAATTCAATTTGCTTTCTTTGTTTATTCAGAAAAACAAATAAAAATTAGATCTTTAGTTTAAAAAAGAAAACTTTTTGCCAAGACATTTTATAGAACAAGAGTAATTGGGTGTTTTGATTTGAGAACTAGAGAACTAGGCTAATCCCTGTGGGTTCGACCCCTTGCTTGCTGCTATTCTTTTAGTGCAAACTTAGGGAATTTATTATCTTGAAGAGAGATTTAACGACATTAGCTAGCTCTTTTAGAGAGGCTAAAAATCTATCTGTCAAATTGGCGCCGTTGCCGGGGATTCAACGGTTAACTAGTTTTTAAAATCAACATTGAGTGAAATTGTTTGAATTCTGATCTTGGTGTTCTATTTTGTCTTTTATTTTCTGTTATTTTGTGTTCTTTATTTGTTTATTTTGCGTTGTTCGGAGCTGCTGGGTGTGTTCTTGTTGTTTTACAGGAACATACACCATGTGTGTGAGGAATTCCTAGTTGTGCATGCAAAGAGAGGAGGATATACAATTTACTCGGGAACCTGAAAGGTTGTTCAGAGCTCGTCGTAGAGCAGCTAGGGAAGCAGCACGTGAGGCTGAAGAAGCATTGCAAGGCTTGGAGCAATCCGTAGGCGACCTGATGGCAGATCTCAGACCTGATGGTGGTGCACCACAAGGAGGGGCCAATTACAATGGCCAATATCCAGAAGAAGAGGGACATAGGTTTATGCCCAGAACCTTCTTAGATTATGCGAGGCCAATGATGTCAGACCATTATTCTGGGATTCGGCAGACAAGAGTCCAAGCAAATAGCTTTGAGCTGAAGCCGGCGTTGATCAACATGGTGAGCAACAACGCGTTTGGAGGAACAGTCGTGGATGATCCACACCAGCATTTGATGAGGTTCTACCAGATGTGAGACACCATAAAGATCAACAATGTATCGGAGGAGGCAATAAAGCTAAGGCTTTTCCCTTTCTCTTTAAGGGATAGAGCTCTTGGCTGGTTCAACATCTACCGAGGTTCAATCAACACTTGGGAGGAGATGCAGACCAAGTTCATGTCAAAGTACTTCCCTCCTTCCAAGGTGATCCAGCTTAGAGGGGAGATTAGCAAATTCAGGCAAGATGAGATGGAGACTCTTCATGAAGCTTGGGAGCGTTTCAAAGACTTAGTGAGAAGATGCCCTGATCATGGAAGACCCCAGTGGATTCAAATTGAATCTTTCTACACAGGTCTTTAGTCCCACTCACAAGACAAGGTGAATGCAGCTGCTGGAGGATGCTTGATGAATCTAGAGCCTGACGCAGCAGCAGAGCTCTTGGAGAGGCTGTCTTTAGCTGACTGGCAGTGGTCTAATGTGCGTACTTCAAAGCCAAGGGAGAAGATAGCTTCGGTTGATAATTCTTCCAATGATATGCAAGCACAGATTCAAGCTTTAGTGAAAGGCATGGAAGTATTGGCTCTTAAAGTTGAAGGATCACAACAAGCTTTACCAGTAGCTGAGCAGGGCTGGAATGGAGCTGAAGAAGCAAATTATGTTGGAGGAAAGGGCTTATACCAGAAACAGCAATTTTATCCTCAACATCAACAACAAGGGTACAACCAGAACCAGCAGCAATCTCAACCATTTCAGAGAACTCAGAACCGAGGGGGAGATACCTCATTTCAGTACAAATATGTGCCCCCAGGGATGAAGCAGAATCCGTATGCTACGGATAATTATTTACACCCACCTCCAGGATTCGAAGCGAAACTGACCTCGGCCTTAATAGCAAAGAGGAAGGGTATATCAGAATGTGGAAGAGCCAACCAAAAGAGAGGATAATTTGGAGGAAAGGGTAGTCACCATAGAATCTTCAATGAAGAATATAGAAAAGTTGCTTGTGAGTTTGGCTCAAAATGTAAATCAAGGAGTCTCAGCTAAATCTTTTCCAAGTGATACTGAGGTGAACCCCAAGGAGAGTTGCAAGGCTATTACTCTAAGAAGCGGGAAGGCACTGAAAGAAGCTGAAGAGCCTAAGAAGAAGGCAACTCCAGAACAACAAAGCAGACCCTTGGAAGCTGATGACCAAGGAAAATCAGATAAAGCTGAAGAAAGAGTGCAAAAAAAGAAGGACAAGCAGCTGAGTCAAGACAGAATAGCTGAAGAACAGAAGCAAGAGCTCAGGCCTACCAGAAGGTTGAGGAAGAGTATGAGCGCTTCCTGAGTTTGTTCAAGAAGCTTGAAATTAACATTCCATTTGTGGAAATCTTGGAGCAGATGCCTAGGTACAGAAAATACATCAAAGATTTTGTGACGAAGAAGAGGAAATATGGGGATCATGAGACGGTGGCAGTCACTAATGAGGTGAGCAGTGTTGTTCAATAGAGTTTGCCCATCAAGCATAAAGATCCGGGCAGTTTTAATCTCCCTTGTGTGATTGGCAATGCACCGCAGCAGTAAGCCCTATGTGATTTAGGGGCTAGCATCAATTTGATCTCCTTTGCTTTGTACAAGCAGCTTGGGCTTAAGGGCATGAAGCCCACTTCCATATCATTGCAGTTTGCTGACCGGTCTAGTGGAAGGCCTGAAGGGATAATTGAAGACGTGTTAGTCAAAGTGGGCTCCTTCATATTTCCAGCGGACTTTGTAGTTTTGGAGATGGAAGAAGATAGAGGAGTTCAGCTACTCCTTGGAAGACCGTTTCACAGAATGGGTTGTGCATTGATTGATGTTGCTCAAGGGCAGCTAACTCTGAGAATTAATGAGGAGACCTTAGTCTTCCACATGGGGAAGGCTTTGCAAGGTCAAGAGGAGGAGGACTGCCTTTGGGTTGATGACCTTGAGGAATTGGTGGAAGACTACTTGGCAGAAGAAATTACCACCACCAATAATGGAGCCCTTCAACATATAGAAGCTCAACAAGATGAAGAGATGTACTTGACAGCTGAGGAAGATGAGCAAACTACAAACTCTTTGGAGCAGGCTGAGGAGGAGAAAGAAGATGACGTGCCTCCAGCTCCAGAACTGAAGGAGCTGCCTGGACACCTAAGGTACGAATTTCTAGACTCTACAAATCAATTCCCTGTCATTGTTGCTTCTAATTTGAATGATGTGGAGTGTACTCAATTGCTAGAAGTCCTTAGGAAACACAAAAAGGCCCTAGGATGGAACATTGAAGACATTAGGGGTATTAGTCCAGGGATTTGCATACATAAAATTTTGATAAATGATGATTTTAAACCCACTGCTGAAAGACAAAGAAGATTAAACCCTACCATGAAAGAAGTTGTTAGAAAAGAAATTTTAAAATGGAAAAATACGGGTATAATTTATGCTATTTCAGATAGTGAGTGAGTGAGTCCATTGCATATTGTGCCCAAGAAAGGGGGCATGACCGTGATTAAGAATGAGAAAAATGAATTGATCCCATCTCGCACTGTGACGGGGTGGAGAGTGTGTGTTGACTATAGAAAGCTGAACAAGGCTACTAGGAAGGATCATTTTCCTCTTCCTTTCATTGACCAAATGTTGGATAGGTTAGCCGGCTATAGTCACTACTTGCTTTTTAGATGGCTATTCCGGGTATAATCAGATCATGGTTAAGCCCGAGGACCAAGAAAAGACCACCTTCACGTGCCCTTTTGGCACTTTTGCATTTAGGAGAATGCCATTTGGGCTTTGTAATGCCCCTGCCACCTTTCAAAGGTGTATGATGGCTATTTTTCAGGGTTTGGTTGAGGAGATCATGGAGGTCTTCATGGATGACTTCTCGGTGTTTGGTTCCTCCTACCAATAGTGCTTGAAAAATCTAGATGTGGTCTTAGAGAGATGTGAGGAGAAGGAACTAGTCCTAAATTGGGAGAAATGTCATTTCATGGTAACTGAGGGGATAGTTCTAGGGCACAAGGTGTCTGCACATGGTTTGGAGGTAGACAAGGCAAAAATCTCCACTATTGAGACTCTGCCACCTCCAACCAATGAAAAAGGAGTGAGAAGTTTCCTTGGCCATGCCCGGCTTTTATAGGAGATTCATTAAGGACTTCTCAAAAATTGCAAAACCCATGAGTAGGTTGTTAGAAAAAGACACAAGCTTTGAGTTTAATGCAGATTGCTTAGAAGCTTTCAACATCCTCAAGGGTAAGTTAGTCAATGCACCTGTTATAGTCACACCTGACTGGGCTCAGCCTTTTGAGCTAATGTGTGATGCGAGTGATTATGTTGTGGGGTTAGTCTTAGGGCAAAGGCGAGAAAAGGTGTTTAGGGTCATTTACTATGCTAGTAAGACCTTAGATGATGCTCAACAGAACTATACCACCACTGAGAAAGAGTTGCTAGCCGTGGTTTATGGTTGCAACAAGTTTAGACCCTACCTTTTGGGGTCTAAAGTCATTGTTTATACTGATCATGCTGCATTGAAATACTTGTTTGCTAAAAAAGAAGCTAAGCCACGCTTGATTAGGTGGGTTCTCCTCTTACAGGAATTTGACCTTGAAATTAGAGACACAAAGGGAGCCCTAAATTCTGTGGCTGATCACCTCTCCCGTGTGGAGAATGCACCTAAGTCTCTACCCATTGTAGATGACTTTCCTGATGAGAAGTTGTTTGAGGTGCATCATCTTCCTTGGTTTGCCGACATAGCGAATTATTTAGCCACCGGGTTCATACCCAAGCGGTTAGATTACCACCAGAGAAAGAAATTGGTAGTGGATGCTAAGAAATACATTTGGGAAGACCCAATTCTTTATAGGAGGTGTCCTGACCAAATCATTAGAAAGTGTGTCCTTGAGGAGGAGGTAGATGACATAATACATCATTGTCATGCATCACATTATGGGGGCCACTTTGGGGTGCAAAGAACCGTGGCTAAAATCATGCGGTGTGGCTTTTATTGGCCTCACATGGTGAAAGACACCTATGTCTACATCAAAAAGTGTGATAGATGTCAAAGGGTAGGTGGTCTGTCTAGGAAAAATGAGATGCCCTTAACTAGAATCCTTCTAGTTGAAATTTTTGACATTTGGGGCATTGACTTCATGGGGCCATTCCCCAATTTTGATGGGTATTCATACATTTTGCTTGCTGTGGATTATGTGTCTAAGTGGGTAGAAGCTATTCCTACTAGAGTGAATGATGCTAGGGTTGTGACTCACTTCTTTACTAGGAACATCTTTAGCCGTTTTGGGACACCAAGGGCTATAATCAGTGATGAGTCATTTCTGCAACAAATTGTTTGACAAATTATTGAACAAGTATGGTGTCACTCATAGGAAGTCTTTAGCTTACCACCCACAAGCTAATGGACAAGCAGAAGTGTCCAACAGGGAGATTAAGGCCATTTTTGAAGAAAACTGTTGGAGCCAATAGGAAAGATGGTCTCAAAGGCTTGATGAAGCCTTATGGGCATATAGGACAGCTTACAAAACTCCCATTGGGATGTCACCTTACCGTATTCTATATGGTAAGGCATGTCACTTGCCTGTGGAACTAGAACACAAGGCTCATTGGGCCTTGAAGAAGTTAAATTTTAACCCACAAGAGATCAAGGAGCTTAGGATGACTCAATTAATTGAGTTAGATGAGCTTAAGCTGGATGCCTATGATAGTGCTAAATTTTACAAAGAAAGAACTAAGAAATGGCATGATAGGCAACTCAACAATGAACTTTTAACCCTAGGGCAGAAAGTTCTTCTATTTAACACAAGGTTGAGGTTATTTCCTGGAAAATTAAGGTCCAAGTGGATGGGACCTTTTGTGATAGTTGATAAGAAGCCATATGGGAGCTTTGAGCTCCAAGCTGTAGATGGCAAGAAATTTTGGGTGAATGGCAACAGACTGAAACCATACTTTGATTCAACTCAGAGGGAGATAGTTGATTCCCTCTCTTTCACCATTGCATGATCATAACTGAAAGTCTAGCTACAGACTTTAAATAAAGCACTGGTTGGGAGGCAACCCAATGTTTATTGCTATGTTTTATTTTATGTTATTTTCTTTTATTTATCTTATTCAATAAATTTGTTTGCAAGCTAACTATTGTGCAAGAGACTTTGCTTCTTTCTTAACTAACCATTTGCAGGATGAGCAAATTATTGGGTCCTGAACTTGTGGAATTGTTTTTAAAGTCAAAGTCAAGGAGCAAAGAGCAAGTGAAGCCCAAAAGTGCTTGAAGATGGGCTCAAACAATTCACGTGCAAGACTTAAAGATGGTCCATAATGCACAAGCAACAAAGTGGAGAAATTTGGGCCAGTTTGGGCCTGAACGTGAATTCGCACGTGAATTGCCCAATTCACGTGCACCTCCTTTTGAGCTGTAACTTTCTGGAATGGTAGATGAAGACCATGTGAATCACGTTTACTCTTGCATGCGAATTGCTAGCTATCATATGGAGGCTCAAAAATGCAAAATACCGATTTTAGCCCTCCTAGAAGCTTCAAACAATTCACGTGCAGAAGGGACTATTGCTTGCCAGCTCAATGGGGACCCACCACCAAAGTTTGGGATGATTCTGACCTGCATGCCAATTCAACCAATTCACGTGCAAGGGCTATTTTGGTCAGAACACTCTGAATATTTAGGGGCACGTGTATCAAGCCAATTGGAGCATCTTTCCTTCTGCACGCTATATAAAGGGAGGCCATCTTCAAAGGCTTCCACACCAAAATCAATCCAGATCTGAGTATTAGAGAAACTCTGCTCTTTTGCTCTCTTGCTCTTCAATTTTCTGCTCTTTGCTCTTATTTTCTCATTCCAAAGATGGTGCGCACAAGGAGGACTGGCCAGGAGGAGGTGCACTCACCTAGTGCTGATAGCCAACCTGAGGAGGAGATACTCTTGGGGCATGCTCTTGATATGCGGGCTTTGGAGGCTTTAGTGAGCCGGGTCGGGCTAGAGAGGTGGCTCTTAAAATTCAAAATCTGGGATTACAAAGGTTAGTATCTGCCCATCCAGCTATTTCCTACTCTGCCCTACAAGAATTTTATGCATCTGTCTCTGTGAGTGAGGATGAACTGATAGGGGTCGTGTAAGGGGTTTATGTCAGAATTACCCCTGAAATTATTAGACATTGCTTTAACCTCCCTGAACCCAGTGATAGCTTCCCTCAGCTAAGCCTAGGAGAATTTGGTACTGCATGCAACTATGCTAGAAAATTTCAAAGTTGAAGGCAGTATACCAAGAATGGTTTTGTTGGAAAATTTAGATGCCTAGCTTACCTGGTAGGGAAATGCTTATTGATTCAGACCAGTGGGCTAGATAGTGTGCCTAAGCCACACCTGGAGTTCATGTATAACATTGATCATATGCTAAATGTGGATTGGGCCACTACCATTTTTAAATGGTGGAAGAAAAACTCATCAAAGCAGATAAATGGCAGATTTTTGTGTTTGATATTTCAAAGCATGCCTGCTTTGCATTTTTCCTCCATGGATACCATCACTTTTCCTTCTCACTGGGTGTTAAGAGTATTGCATGCTGAAGGAGGTTTGGGAATCAGTACCAGAGGTCATTGGGCAACAAATGTTCCTCCTCCATCACAGCCCGCTAGGCACAGTGTTCATGTGGAGCGATCCACTGACTTTGCAAGGGAGACCTCTCTTCATTTGGATCAAAGGAAGCAGACTCTATATAGACTCACTGCCATGTACATGCAGTTCAATGTACACAAAGAAGATATTTTCAATTTCTTTCAAGGCATTAGTGGGCAGGTGGTGAGCGAAGTGGAGATCATCAATTGGGCAGTCACTAATGGGCACATCACTAGTGCCCAATTTGAGGAATTAATGGCCCTCATCTCTGGAGACCAACAAGCTACTTCACAACCTAGAACCAGAGCATGGGAGGCCCCAGACGTAGCTGCTCATGCATCTCCTAGAGCATGGGAAGTCCCAGAAGCTCCTCCTGCTGCATCTACCGAAGCTTGGAGGCAAGAAACACAGCAGCTCAGGGAGGCAAATGCCAGAACCCAACACGAGGTGGAAGCCCTGAGGAAGGACAATAAAGAAGTCAAAGGCCTCCTAGGCAAAATCTGGAAGGCCTTGAGCAAGAGGAAAGCATCAAAATGTTCTCTTATAGTGGAGATATCTGATGAAGAACCCTCTCCATCCCCTGAAGTTTCTTATCCATCCCAGGCGGATCCACCTCAACCAGAACCTTCAGCTCGGCCATCCCACTATCACCCAGAGGAGGCAGAGCCAGCAACAGGGTATTCACCCTTCCAGCCTCAAGAGGAGACAAAGCTAGCAAAAGGGTATTCACCCTTCCAGCCGTTTACTGATCCTGCATATTCTCAGGCTCTTGTGCCTGCTATACTTCCTGTCTCTTGGGGTGCATACATGCCTGCTGAACCTGAAGACCTTCTTGGCCCTCCTATTCATTTGACCCTAGATCCAGCCCTATCATCTGCTGAAAGTCAAGTAGCATTTGAAGACTTCATTGACTCTCAGGTGTTAAGGGCTCGATTTGCAAGGGAGATGGACCTCTTCACCTCGTTTGTCCTTCAAAGGATTTTAGGTGATGAATATCTATATTCAGATGAGGTGGACTTGTTTTGCAGGACTATGCGTTTTGTTGTGGAGGCTGAACCTCATAATTACCCACTGTCCCAGTATACCTCTATTATGCTATGCGAGCTTTATGAGCAACCTTTGACTGAAAGTGTGTGGCGCCAGCGTATAAATGGGCAGAATGAAGGGCACCGTCCTTGGCATGGTATGCACGAGGTGTTGATCCCTGTGCACATTGATCGTCACTATGTCTTGGTGCGTGTGGATTTGAGTGTAGGGCATGCAGTGCTTTATGATCCAAGCCAAGGCGAAGGGTTCACCAGAAGGAAGAGACGGCTTGTTCATGAGCTCATAAAAAGAATCAAGGATGCAATGAGACAAGAAGGATTGTTGCAGGATAAGCTCCCTCTTATTCACCTCAACGAAATGGAAATCCCTCAGCAGCCTGACCAATTCAGCTGTGGGATCTTTTTTGCTACTACATGATGGCTATTCTGCAAGGGAAGGAAACTTGGGAAGTGCGCGGCGAGACGTTGGTTGACTTTGTGGCTCAGGTGCGACGAATGGTGGCCAATGTTATCTACTACTACAGCTTGTCAACTGAGAGGTAAGTATTTTCCTACTCCCTATTTTTTGCCATGAGGACATAGCATATTTTAAGTGTGGTGTATGGGGAGTGACTTGAGCCACTTGCTTGTCTTTTATGTTGTGATTGCATGTTTTATTTATAATTATTTACAAAAAAAAAACTGTTTTTAGTTACATGATTGTTTGAGTTGTTTGCTTGAATGATTTGCTTGTGGAGGCATGGATATTAAGTATGCAATTTTGGCCTACAAAATTTACTTTTTGTGCCACATTAGTATCATGTTGTGATAAGGGTGTTAAAGTAGCTAAAATGTGCTCTGATTTGGTTTGATCATGTCTTTATCTTTTGAATGATATCACCATGTTTTTGGAGCTGAGTTTTGAATATTAGCTGAGCATGAAATGCTATGACAGACCTAAGTAACCCTTAAAGTTGAGTGAAAAAGAAATGCAAAATGAGAACAGCTTCTTTTTAGCCCTTGAGTGACATTTATGGTTTTTGGGTAATAATTGCTACTCTTCTTGCATTCAACATTGGTTATTTAATGGTAGCAGTCAAGTAAGCATGTGATTACTTATTACTACTCAGTGTTTAGTGTTTAGTTAGGATGCAAGACCTTTAAGTCACTTTGACTTCCTATGTATCCTAATTTTTGTTTGTTGTGTTGTAAATATAAAAGGCTGTGATATAGAATGTGAAAAAGCCATCACTTAATTGGAAAATGGGATGTGAGACATCAATGAATTTTTGTCTCTCCTATTGTAGCAAGGGGTATGCATTAGAAAAATCAGTCTTATTTATGTGTTATGTGAGTAAAAAAAAAGAATGAATAATCCATCAAGGGAGAGCATAAAATGCAACCTTGTAAGGTTATTACTTAAAAAAAATCAGAATAAAAGCCACACTGGCTTGATGTTTATGTGTGATTATTTAGATTTGTAGCCACATTGGCTCAGTTTTGTTTATTTGGGAGTGTTGAGCTCAACCCTTAGCTCATGGTTTTGTTTTATCAGTTATTATAATAGAGTGTGAGTTTATTGAGTTTAGACTAGCGTGTGAGTTCAAATAAAGTAGAATAGAGAGTGTGTTTTCTTTGATGAGCACAATAGGGAACTCTCATGATTGCTTGGCAAGTACATAATCAATAGCTGATGGCGAGTGTAGAGATATAGTTTTCCATCCATTGTTCATTGATAGGTATTGGGCTTGAGAATTATTATATTTGAGTGAGGCTGCTTATCCTTGGTAAGAACTTAAAGGGAAACTAGGTGCTATTTTATCATGGATTGCTTGCTCATATCTGAAATTTAAGTGGAGATATTGCATGGTTGTTGGACTTAGGGATATGGACATGAATGAACTAAGCTATGACTCATTTTGATGCTTAAATTCCCATTTCATCATGATAGAGTTGCATGCTTAGGAAACCATGATTCTCCTTGATTGTTATTCTATTTTTCTTCCGTTTGATTGCGTGTTTATTTTATTTTTGCATGCTTGTATGTTTTTGCTTGAGGACAAGCAATGGTTCAAGTGTGGTGTATTTGATAACGTGCATTTTATGCCGTTATTCTAGTGTTTATTTAGGATGTTTAAGAGCATGATTAAAGACTTATTGCTTCATATATCATATATATTTGCTCTAACCCCTAGGAAGATGCTATTTGCAAATACATGCGCTTTTAAGCTGTTTTGGCAGATTTTGGAGCTCACTTTTGACATAGTAGATGGCCTCAAACAATTGGCGTGCCAGAATAAAAGTTTCTTAGAATGATGTCCTCTACCTACTACAGAAATTTCAGAGCATTTGGAGCTGATTTGGAGCTGCATGTGAATTCACCCATTTCACGTGCAAGCCTATTTTTGCCTCTCAGGCCTCTACAGGATGCAAGGAAGCTTGGGAAGAAGTTTGAGCTGATTTGGAGGTGCACGTGAATTCACCATATCACGTGCAAATTGACGTGCAGAGATATTTTTGGACCGATCCTATCGTTTTTCCATGCTGATCATTTGTTTCTGAAGGCCCATGTCCAAATTGTGGATGGAAGATAGAGATTTTAAAGTTTCGAGTGTTACTTATCAAAACTACGCCGTTTTGATAAATGGGCTAGGGTACACACCTCAAAGCCCATCCAAACTCTATAAATACAGCCTCCACGCCCTCTGCTATGCATACCTAGACCCCCTACACGTTTTTAGAGAGAGAGAGAGGCTCCACGACTTGGAGGTTGCTCCTTGACCTAGGAGAGCAGCCGTCGCAGCAGCCGTCGCGGATTTTGGAGCCAGGATTTGAAGCTTTGCTGTGCGCGTGGTTAAGAAGAAGATGTTGAGCTTTTCTACTTTGTGTTTGCTTGTAATCATGCGTGAGTAGTCTTTTAATCTAGGGGAGCAATGTAGCCCCCTTGTTGCTTTGCTGTGTTTATGAATATTGGGTTTGGATGATTGAGTTTTGCATGTTTTATGAATCTGTTCTTAATCTCTATCTTTGGATGTACACCTTGGTATTTTTAGCCCTAGTCTGGGGCGGATTGAGATTCATAACTTATTTGTAATTGGTGTGATCATTATCCTTTTGCAAGTATGATTTATTGGCTTTGCATGTTTGTGTGTTTAGATGACCATTCTGGCATACAACTCTTAAAAGGACCTCAATGACCATTTGTTGTCCTTGGCTTATGTTTAGCATGTTTTCAATCAGACAACCTTAATACCATGAACCAGTAGAGATAACATAGGGAGGTGAAATTGTGACCCTAGATGCTTTTAATCCTTGAATCTTAATCCTAAATTCAATTTGCTTTCTTTGTTTATTCAGAAAACCAAATAAAAATTAGATCTTTAGTTTAAAAAAGAAAACCTTTTGCCAAGACATTTTATAGAACAAGAGTAATTGGGTGTTTTGATTTGAGAACTAGAGAACTAGGCTAATCCCTATGGGTTCGACCCCTTGCTTGCTGCTATTCTTTTAGTGCAAACTTAGGGAATTTATTATCTTGAAGAGAGATTTAACGACATTAGCTAGCTCTTTTATAGAGGCTAAAAATCTGTCTGTCAGTGATGAGGTTGTAGATGGTGACCCGCGAGGGGCGAGGGACCCTCAGTGTTATTGTCGCAGTCCCTGAGTTGCAGCGTAGGATCATAGGGGATCAGCTGGGGGACGTTGACTGTGAGGTCATCAGGGACAGGATTCAGACTGGGCAGGCATCTTCTGATTGGACTGAGGATGCAGAGCATATATTGAGGTATAGGGGTCGCCTGATAGTTCCCACTTCTCTTCAGGAGGAGGTTCTTCAGGAATTTCACCAATTGAGGTTAGCTGTACATCCTGGTAGGACTAAGATGTACCATGCCGTGAGGAGGCAGTTTTGGTGGCCAGGCCTAAAGAAGGCCGTTGCTGATTTTGTGAGGAGGTGTTTGACCTGTCAGCAGGTCAAGGCAGAGCACCTGAGATCAGCTGGTGAGTTGCAGTCATTGCCAGTGCCAGAGTGGAAATGGGACCACGTGGCCATGGATTTTGTCACTGGACTTCCTCGTTCCAGGGGACATGACACTATATGGGTTATTGTGGACCGGTTGACCAAAACGGCGCATTTTATTCCGATTTGAGAGACAGACCCAGTGAGGACTTTGGGACAGAGGTATATTGATGTTATTGTGTGGTTGCATGGAGTCCCATTGTCTATTGTATCTGATCGGGATGCGAGGTTCACCTCTCAGTTTTGGAGGCAGTTGCAGCGAGCTTTGGGTACTAGGGTGAACCTCAGTACAGCCTTTCATCCGCAGACAGACGGTCAGTCAGAGCGGACGATTCAGACACTCGAGGATATGTTGCGTGCCTGTGTCCTAGATTTTGGAGGTTGTTGGGAGACTCACCTTCCTTTGGTGGAGTTCTCTTACAACAACAGTTATCAGGCCACAATTGGGATGGCTCCGTATGAGGCGCTGTATGGGTGGCCTTGTAGATCACCCTTGTGTTGGGCATAGACGGGAGAGACAGCAGTTCTCGGTCCCGATATGGTTCGAGAGACCACAGAGATAGTGCAGCTGATTCGACAGCGCATGCTGACAGCACAGAGTAGGCAGAAGTCCTACGCGGACCAGAGGCGTCGACCTTTGCAGTTTGAGGTGGGTGACCGTGTATTTTTGCGGGTTTCACTGCGTCGAGGGCATCGGAGGTGTGGACGTGGATCGAAACTTTCCCCTCATTTTGTGGGGCCATTTAAGATTGTTGCCACCGTGGGCGCAGTGGCTTACCGATTGGCTTTGCCACTAGAGTTGGCGCGAGTACATGATGTGTTTCATGTGTCACAGTTGAGGCAGTATCACCCTGATCCTTCTCATGTGTTGGACTATCGCGAGATAGACTTGGCTGATGATGGTGCCGTTGTTGAGATGCCGGCACAGATTTTGGATAGGCGGGACCAGGTCTTGCAGGGCAAGACGATTCCACTAGTTCGGGTATTATGGCGACACCGAGGCATGGAGGAGCAGACTTGGGAGAAAGAGAGCCAGATGCGGGTTTTTCATCCTGAGCTGTTCGAGGACGATCAGTCCTGAGGTGGGGAGGATGTGAGGACCTTCACTGAGGTATGAGTTATGTTTTCTGCATTTGTTTTGCATATGTTGTTTGAGATATTGTGTAGCTTGTTGATTGTTGGCATCCTGGCATCGTGTGAGCCTTTTTGGCCTGTTGTGAGTTGCATTGCACCTGTGTGGTTGGTGATCATGTGTTTGTGTCTTGTAGTTGTGCGGTGTTTGAGCTTGAATTTTGCTATGTCCTTTGGGCATGTGTTTTATTTTCGAGGACGAAAAGTCCTAAGGTGGGGAGGATGTAAAGACTCGTATTTGGGTAGTTTTGAGAGATAGCCATTCTATGGGAATGCAACTATCTGGACGGTAGTGTAATCGTCGATGTGAGCATTTTGACTATACTTAGGCCCGATTCCGAGTCGGGGTCCCGTTTGACCCGATTGTTGACTTTGCGTTTGGGCGGTCTTTTGGGTGTGGTAATATATATTTAGTGTTGTGCTTCATGGTTAGCAGCTATAGAGTCAGCAGCTTCGTGGTCAGCAGCTATGGAGTCAGCAGCTTCGTAGTCAGCAGTTGTGGAGTCAGCAGCTTCGTTAGTCCGGATCAGTAGTCCGGAGTAGTTAGTCCGGATCAGTAGTCCAGATCAGTTAGTCCGGAGCAGTTAGTTCGGATCAGTAGTCCGGAGCAGTTAGTCTGGATCAGTAGTCCGGAGTAGTTAGTCCGGATCAGTAGTCCGGATCAGCAGTAGTGATCCGTAGCTTCGCTCCACAGCAGTGTATCCGTAGCATCCATTCCGTAGCAGTGTTCCGCAGTAGTGCACCGCACTGGACATTTACATTGTAAACCATTATGCCTCTCCACATTTAAGTATTAAGTTACAATGTAAATAACGAAATACCCCTCATTTGGATTCAAAGAAAAATACTAAAAAAATTAATTCCCACTCTTTCAAAATGTGAAAATTGCGATTTAGTGTAAAATCTCGGAAAAACCCAAAAGTTCGTAGTGGTGAATTTTTGGAAAGTGGGGTTAGACATCTCAGAAAAATCCCCAAAAATCAGATTATCTTATTTATGATATGGGAACCCAATGCTGAGACTTTTGATTTCAAGAAAATAGCTGCTATGGGTACTTCCTTCATAAATCAAGGATTGAGGATTTACTTGTGAAGACTGGCTACAGTTCCAAAGGAAATGTTGAGAATGACATGCCATACTCATGTTAGTATGTTGGTGTGAGGTATTGGGGCATGGACTCCGTGACTTGTTTGGGTTCTCACCGTGATGCACCGATGGTGCGATGTGGTTGATGGGGCAGACATATGCGCCGATGGCAGGCTTGTGTGGCGACTGTGGCCGGGCATATTGCGCTGTGCCGTGGCAGGCATATGCACCGATGGCAGGCTGGTGTGGCGACTGTGTCCGGGCATATAGCGTTGTGGTAGGGCTGAGTGCCCTGAGCTGGGATCCTGTGGAGGATCGTGGACAAGCTGTCCTGTGTGGGCAGGCAAGGTCCTGATGTTTGTTTGCAGGCTGAGTCCTGATGATTGTGCACACTACACGGTGCACGAGTACACTGAGCATATAGTATAGACTTATATGTGTTGCATGATGTGGAGTTCTGGGGTCACCTACTGAGCGTGTCGCTCACCCCTACTTGTTGTTTGCCTTTTTCAGGTGTGACCCGAGACTAGTGGAGGACTTTCTTCCAGGAGGACGTGCCCACTACTCTGATGTATGATACGATCGTATTTCGTATTGTGTATTGTATTATGTTTGTATCCCGGACATGGGTCCGTGGACAGTTGTATTTGCATGCTGTTTGTGATGTGATGTTTGTATGACTGTTTGACTTATTGTATGCATGATGATGTATGGGAAAGTACAGGATTACCCTTGATGTATGACTGTACAGGGTTGCATATTTGAGACAACACCCGCGGTGTAGTCTCTATTGGTGCTAGTCACCAACCCCTTGACCTTTCGGGTGTGGGCAAGGGGAAGTCATGTTCCTGGTTCTGGGTTTTCTTGGAATTCGGGGGTGTGACACATATAACAATAACTTTGGACTTTTAGGTCAAAATACTGGTGCACGGTTGGTGCTTCCCTCAACCGTGCTGATAATACACCTATCCACCAGCTAGTTGACGTCAATTACTCCCATTTAGATGTGCACAGCTAGTGAATGTCTGCATCATGCAGTTGTTTTACACCTTTAATAGAGCATTATGACTCATTCTTGAAGAACAAAAGAAAGAACAAGAAGAAACAATAGTAAGAAATCATGGGTTGCCTCCCATGAAGCGCTTCTTTAGGGTCAATAGCTTGACCATCTCAGTTCATTATGAGTCAAACAACACAAGGTGTGCCACCACCTTGATATCAGCATCTCCATAATAAGGCTTAACTCGCTGACCTGTAACTTTGAACGTGTCCCGAGACTTTGTTTGCAACTCTAAAGCACCATAGGGATAAACCTGGATTACTTTGTATGGTCCAACCCATTTAGATCTTAACTTACCAGGGAATAACTTCAACCTTGAATTGAACAATAGAACTAATTGTCCTGGCTAAACATGTGCAGGAGAAATTTTCTTATCATGCCACTACTTAGCTTTTTCTTTGTATAATTTTGAGCTTTCATAAGAATTTATCCGAAATTCATCTAGTTCATTCAACTATAGTAAACGGAGTTCTGTACTAGCCTTTAAATCAAGATTGAATTTTCTCACAGCCCAATAAGACTTGTGTTCCAATTCTATGGGAAGATGACATGCCTTACCATACACCAACCGATAAGGTGACATTCCAATAGATGTCTTAAATGCTATTCTGTAAGCCCAGAGTGCTTCATCCAATCTATCAGACCAATCCTTTCGGCTTCCTCCAACCGTTTTCTCTAAAATTTGGTTAATCTCTCGGTTGGAGACTTCTGCTGGACCATTAGCTTGGGGATGATAAGCTAAGGCTCTTCTATGTTGGAGACCATACTTCTATAATAATTTGGCAAATAGTTGATTACAGAAATGGCTTCCCTCATCACTTATAATAGCACGTGGAGTTCCAAATCGAGTGAAAATATTTCTTCTCAGAAACTTAACAACCACCTGTGCATCATTTGTTCTGGTAGGTACAACTTTTACCCATTTAGACAAATAATCAATTGCCAGAAGTATATAAGAAAATCCATTAGATTGGGGAAATGGTCCCATAAAATCAATCCCCCATAAATCAAACATCTCAACAGGAAGAACACCGGTTTGAGGCATTTCTTGTCGCCTACTAATTCCTCCCATTCTTTGACATCGATCACAAATCTTTATGAACTCAAAAGTGTCTTTGAACATTGTTGGCCAATAAAAGCCACTTTGTAATACTTTAGACACTGTCTTTTGCATGCTGAAGTGTCCTGCATAATCTGATGAATGACAATGGTGCAGAATACTTGACACTTCTTCTTCAGGCATGTTAGGAATGTAGGATTTGATGAAGCTGCCAAAATATAATCTAAGTCTAGAGACTCAAAGAACCGAAGGTATAAGAGTCGAAGAGTCGAAGTTCGTAGAAGTGAAACTGTCATAGGACGTATTGGCAAGAGACTCGTAAACTCGTAGAGTCTAGAGACTCGTAGATCCAAGGTCGAAGGTCATAGAGTCATAGTACGGAAAAGCGAGTGTTACTATAAGCATCAATGAGTTCTGAGACTCGTAGAGTTGAAGAATTTTTTAAGAACAGTAACCAAAGCTAAATGACTCGTAGACTAGTAGACCCGTAGACTCGAAGACTCGTAGAGTCATAGGGTCGAAACCTTCGAACACTGTTAAGAAAATAGGACTCGTAGACTCATAGATCGAAAGTCGCAGAGTCGAAGCCTTCGAATAGTGTAAAGAAAACCGGACTCGTAGACTCGTAGATTGAAAGTCATAGAGTCGAAGCCATCGAACACGGTTAAGAAAACTAGACTCGTAGACTCGTAGGTTGAAGGTCGAAGAGTCGATGCTATAAAGACTGGCAAACAAATGAAACTGTAACTCAAGGCTCGTAGAGTCGTAGACTTATAGACTCAAGGGACACAGTCACTATAGAGAAATTGCCACACTTCCAGACTCGGAGATTGATGGCGGAGAGTTGTAGCTAAAGGGTCGTAGCTGTACAGTAACTCAGTTTACGAGCCTCTGTGAAAGACTAAGGAAGAAAAGCGAAGTTGAAGACTCGTAGAGTCGAAGATTTTCAGACCACTTAGTCAAATATAGTAAACTGAGAGACCCGAAGGTCGTAGACCCGCAGAACCAGAGTCGTAGACTCGTAGCTACAATAACAGGTAGATTAGCTGAACTCGAAGAAGTCACTCTAAGCGTTATTCGAAGAGTCGCAGACTCGTAGAGTCGTAGACACGCATAGTTGTAGACTTTAGTTAACAGAGTGACATAAAAGGCTAATCCAACGTGACCTCTAGCCTCGAAGACTCGAAGATGTGAGTCGTAGACTCACAGAAACACCATAAAGCCTGAAGCAAAACTTCGCAACTTTCTACAGGTGCTAACTGAAATCTTTGACTCACCGAACCTATGAGGCATCTACCTCTGAGGCAAACTTACAACCCTAAACACAACCACTTAGCGATATTGTCAGCTAGGGTTTGTATAGCAAGTCTGTGCCGTCCTGAGCAGTTGAGCGCATTGATGACACATTAATTGCTGCCAACTACCATCCACGGATGAACGGCCAAGATCGACTGCATGCCAAATACGCAGTATGGGCATCTAATCTGCAAATCAAAGCAGATCAACCCATCCCCTGACACTCCACATTTTCAGTGGTGGGAAGTCAGTCTGTCGGGATGGACATCTTGGCGCATGAGCACTTTAATCTTAAAAATATATCTCTCACGCACGTAACGACAAAATCAAGAGTTTAACCTCTCTCTAAAAAGAAGGAAACACACAGAACACAAGATATTGGTTCTGACGAACTTAGAGAAAAAAAAAAGACTAAGCAGAACTAACAGTTAGAGTTCCAACACTAGAGAGAGAGACTACGAGAGAAAAATTGAAGTAGTGCTGTGCGCAATGTGAGTCAAGAAGAAGAGCAATCTGTTTGAGCATTCACGAATCTCTTATTCATCAAAGATCTAGCACTTTTATTAAATCTTGATCTCTGTGTTGTTAGTTTTCCACACTTCGATCTATCATAAACCATCTCTTTCACAACTGAGATCTGTTGAGAAAAGAGCATTTACTCTTATCTCAGTTTTGTCTGATAGTTCATTATCACTCACCTTATCCTTACAATACTTTTGTCATCTTCTCCATAAATACTTCCATCATAGTCATCTATAGCAGGAATCCAAACACCAGCTAACAGTCTAGCTTCCGCGGACAAAGAAAGTCTATTCACCCCCCCTCTAGACTCACTTTGGGACCTACAATTGGTATTAGAGCAAGTTCTACAACTCTGTAGAGATCCTTATTGGCCAACATGGATTCCAGCAGCGCAGCTCCAGCTCCCGAGCAAACTCCAGTTCCTATTGAGGAACTTGAAGCCAGTCGTGTTCCAGTGGAAGGAGCGACTGGAGACCAGGAGCAGGACGAACCGAGTACCAGCAGCAATAAGAAAGAACAAGAAGACTTCTATGATGTTTTGCCTGGCTCATCCTCCCAAGTACCCATGTGCACACCCGCATGCTTTTCCAAATGGAAAGCGAGAATGAGAGCACACCTAGACATGCTCGACACCTATCTCTGGGAAACAATAAAGAACGGACCTTTCACACCAAAGAGTATGTAGAGAGGTCGGCTAATGACGAAAGACCTAGACAGTTGATCTAAGGTGGAGCAGAGGAAAGTAAAGCTTAGTTTGAAGGCAAAAGCCATACTTTTCTTTGCACTCGACGATGACATGTTAACGGATATGCAGGATCTTGAGACTACTAAGGAGGTATGGGACAAGCTCTGTCTCATCTATGAAGGAGATGAACAGATACATGACAACAAGATCTCCATGCTCAAACAAGAGTATGAAGCCTTCAGATGTGAACCGAAATAGTCATTGGACAGTATCTACAAACGGTTCACAAGTCTGATTCAACAGATGAAGACTTATAACGTTGAGATCTCTCAAAAGGACAAAAATGACAAATTTCAGAGATCTCTACCCTTGAGACTGCTGATAAAGACATCAGCCATCCGTCAGCTGAAGGAATGGAAGACTTGTGCCTTGGAAGCATTATCCGGGGACCTCAAGACGTTCGAAATGCAAAAGGAAGAACTTGAGGCATTTGAGAATCCTTCCAAGAAAAAGGAGAAGTCTGTTGCCTTTAAGGCTGCTGCTGAACCACGGGAACCATCTTCAGAAGAGGAAGAAGATGAAGATGAAGCTGATGAACTTGGCTCAGAGAGTGCCTCAGATGAAGAAGTGGCATTTCTAATCAAGAAACTGCTGAAGAGAAGGGGGAACTACAGAAGGAAAGCAAGACAGTCTTCCTCGTCTTTCTCTAAGGGAAAAGATAAGGACAAGTTGCAATGTTATCACTGCAACAAGCCCGGCCATTTCGCTGCTGACTGTTATAAGCTGAAGAGGGAGAAAAAGGAGGTAGTTGAGAAGAAGAAGAAGACCAAAGGCTCCTCAAGCAGAAAGGATGACAAGAGGAAGAAGGCTCTTGTCACCAACAAGTTTAATAGTGAAACCGAGGAGGAAGAAGAGTCATCTGATGAGGAGAAGAAGGAAAAAAGTCTCATCTGTTTCATGGCTGACCATTCACCTCCCCTCAACGTAAGAACTTATGAACAGCTCTACAATGAATATGAAGATACCTATAGAGCTCTTAAACAAATGGAGGAACAATTTCTTCCTTTGAAAGCTGACAAAGAAAGATACTATTCTAAACTGGAACGGCTTTCATGTGAATATAGAGATTCTATAGATGATTATGAAAGAACAGAGAGAAGATTAAGGGCTGAAGTAAGTGAGATGAGAAGCAGACACGATGATCTTTTGGACAAAGCTGGTCAACTAAAATTAGCTAATAAAGACATCGATAGGCTTGAAAAGGAACTAGCTGAAACCAAAGCAAAACTGGAAAAGGAAAGACAAATCCGTCAAAAGTGGCAAGACTCTGTTGAGATTGTAGCCCACTTTAGGACTACTCCAGATGTTAAAAGTCTAGCCTTAGGTCTAGGTTTCTCTGAAGACCAAATAGCCAAGGCCCAGACTTACCCTGTTCAGACCAAGTGTCTTGCTAGCTTTATTCCTGCTGGCAGTGTGCTCGTTGAGTGTGGAAAGGAGGTACAAATGGTTGTTGCTAGTTCACCCAAACAAGTAACAGCCGAACTTATAGACCTGGGTACTGTTGCATCTCAGGACAGTGATGTAGTAGTTGCTAAGAAAGAACTGAAAGCTGAACCCTAAGTCAACCTGTCCTCTACATCCCAATGCAAGGGTAAGGGTGTAGTTATCTCAGAGACAAAACCAAGTAGACACACTACTACATTTGAGACTGGTTCATCTAGTATGGCTGCTGCCTTCCAGCCTAAGTTTGTCTCTAATGGAGGAGTTAAGAACGGTCTAGGATATGTGAGAAAACCTAGGAAACCTCTTAACACTCCAGCAAAACCCTTGAGACAGAGTGTTCAACCTAAACCTGTCACATGCCCCATCTGCTGTGAAGTTGGACACCTCTCCTATCAGTGCAGATTCTACCCTGAGTATCTTAGGAAGGAGATTGCCACAGAAATCAGGGTAAATCTTAAGCAACTTAATTTCACTAAAAATCTGCAGTGCAACAGCAACTCTGATAGGAAGAAACATAACAAGCACACAGGCTACCCATTCAAAAGACTTAAAGACCAAGCCTGTGAAGAAAACTGACAAACCTGTGCCTGCTAAAGCTGCTAAAGACAACAATAAGGAAGAAAAACATGCTAAAGCTCTAAAGATTAACCTTGCTAATAAATCTAATAAAGGATCACCAAGATTAGTATGAAAAGTTAAATCGGTCCCTTCTTATTGGAAACTTAAACTGTCAACAGCAGCTTTCACTTACCCAAAGCCCAATCTTAATTGGGCCCCCAAGACTTAGTTGCTCATTGTGCAGAACAGGTACCTGAAGCTGAAAGCAGCCACCGGAAACAAAAGATCAATTCCAGCCAGTAGTATCTTGATAGTGCCTGTTCTGTGCACATGACAGATGATGCCTCTCTATTGAGTGAGGTAAGGGAGGTTGCAGCTTCATCTGTCACATTTGGGGACAATAAAAAGGGTAAGATTGTTGGTAAGGGTACTCTCTCTAATGTTCTGTGCCCATTCAAAATGTATCTGTTGTTCAAGGTCTTAAACATAACCTGTTGAGCAAAAGTCAATTATGTGACAAGGGTTATGAAGTTTTGTTCACTAAACACACCTGCACAGTTATGGACCATGTCTCCAAAGAGGTGAAACTAAATGGGCATAGACAAGGTAATGTCTACTAGTTGGTCTTTGGTAATGCTCAATCTGATGAACCAATTTGTTTTCTGTCCAAAGCTTCACCTGACATTAGTTGGTTGTGGCATAAGAGATTCGGCCATTTAAACTTTAAGACTATGTCTAAATTGGCGTCTCTGGATTTGGTTGAGGGCTTACCCAAGCATGTTTATGAGAAAGAACACCCGTGTAGGGATTGTCAGCTGGGTAAGCAAGTTAAACATTCTTTTAAGAGTATAGATAAAACCTCAATCATACAACCACTCGAACTTCTGCACATGGACCTATGTGGACCAATAAGTGTGTCTTCCTTATCTGGTGCACGATACTTTCTTGCAGTAGTAGATGACTATACCAGATACACATGGGTCATGTTTCTCAAAAACAAATCTAAAACATTTGAGAATCTTGTCGAACTCTTCAATTGGGTCACAAATGTTAAGAGTCTCTCTATTAAGTATATTCGTAGCGATCATGGCAAGGAATTTGAATTTTCTGATATGTTAGAGTTTTATACTGAACATGGTATCCAGCATAATTTCTCAGCACCAAGAACTCCACAACAAAATGGAGTAGCTGAAAGAAAGAATCGAACATTAGTTGAAGCAGCTAGAACCATGTTGATAGGAGCTCAGTTCCCAAAATTCCTATGGGCTGAAGCTGTTGCCACTGCTTGTTATGTACAAAACAGAACTCTAATTAACAAACGAGCCATGAAAACACCCTATGAGTTATGGAAGGGAAGAAGACCAAACATTGGGCACCTAAGGATCTTCGGGTGTACTTGCTACATTCTGAACAATGGCAAGGATTACTCGAACAAGTTTGATGCCAAATCAGATGATGGATATCTTGTTGGATATTCCATGACTAGCAAGGCTTATCGTGTATTTAATAGAAGAACCAAAGTTGTTGAAGAGTCTATTCATGTTTCCTTTGATGAGACTAACCATGGAATGCAGAAAGGAGACACAAATGTAAATGAAGTGCAGGACACTGTCATTATAGAAGACCAAGACACAGATAATCCCACTACAACAGAGACAAAGGAACATGTACCCAAACCTGATGAACATAGAGCTGAACCGGTTGCTGAGGAACCAAGTCAAAAATCAGTAGTAAACCTTGAATTTAACATTCAACCTGTTCAGACTCTGTCACCTATACCAGCCCAAGAACCTAACATTGAGCAATTGGGCATTCATCATGAAGAAAGAGAAGACCTTCCAAAGACAAGAAGAAGGTTAAAGGACCACCCTTCTGAACTGATAATTGGAGATCCAGCTGCACGAGTTAAAACAAGGGCTGCCACAGTTCATGAAAATCTGTATATGTGCTTCCTATCACAAGTGGAGCCAAAATCAGTTGACGATGCAGTTCAGGATCACCATTGGATTGATGCAATGCAATAAGAATTGAATCAGTTCAAAAGACAGAAAGTGTGGGAGTTGGTCAACAGGCCCAGATCACAACAAGTCATTGGCGTGAAATGGATTTTCAGAAACAAAGTTGATGCTGATGGTGTTGTAATCAAAAACAAGGCTAGCCTAGTTGCAAAAGGATACAGACAAGAAGAAGGAATCGACTATGATGAAACCTTTGCACCAGTTGCTAGACTGGAGGCCATTCGCATGTTCTTAGCATATGCAGCATTCAAGGACTTCAAAGTTTATCAGATGGATGTCAAGAGTGCTTTCTTGAATGGAGACCTCCAAGAAGAAGTCTATGTTGAACAACCACCTGGATTTCTAGTGCCAAACCAAGAGCATAAGGTAGACAAATTGAAAAAGGCTCTTTATGGACTAAAACAAGCTCCCAGAGCGTGGTATGAAACATTGTCAGAGTTTCTGATCAAAAACAAATTCAGAAAAGGTAAAATTGACCCCACACTGTTTCTCAAGGAAGGAAAAGGATCACCCTTGATAGTCCAAATCTATGTGGATGACATCATATTTGGATCAAGGGACAAAAAGCAATGTGAAGACTTCTCTCATCTAATGAAAAGTGAATATGAAATGAGTATGATGGGAGAACTCTCATTCTTTCTTGGATTGGAGGTCAAGCAGTTAGAAGATGGGATCTTTATCAGTCAAACCAAATATACAAAGGAGATTCTGAAGAAGTTTAAGATGACTGATGTGACACACATGAAGACTCCCATTCCTACAAACGCCAAACTAGATATGGATGAAGCAGGGAAGCAGGTGGATATCTCAGAATACAGAAGCATGATTGGATCCTTGCTGTATCTGACAGCAAGCAGACCTGACATAATGTTTGCAACATGTATCTCTGCCAGATACCAAGCTAATCCCAAGGAATCCCACTTGTCACATGTCAAGAGGATCATGCGGTATCTGAAGGGAACTGAGAATTTGGGACTATGGTATCCAAAAGAGTCTGATTTCAAATTGAGAGGATATTCATATGCGGACTTTGCCTGGATGCAGGATTGATAGAAAGAGCACAAGTGAAACATGCCAACTTTTAGGCAAGGACTTGTATCCTAGTTTAGCAAGAAACAGAATTCGTTTCAACCTCCACAGCTGAAGCTGAATATATTGCTACAGGAAGCTGTTGTGCTCAATTGCTTTGGATGGCCAGTCAACTATCAGATTATGGGTTTGACCTGAAGGCCGTTCCTCTGTATTGTGACTGTTGGACCCCATTTTGTCCGGGTTGGACATACTAACCCCATTTGATATACCTTTTTGCCCATGCCATATACCTTGTTGAACAGGTCCACAATGATCTCATACTTCCAAGGAATGGTTCGGAATTGATGTTAGCCCCAATTTGCATGAGACGGATACAATTGACACGAACGGGGGAGTCCAAAATTAATGACTTCTGCTACAAGTCCTTGAAGCACCCCAAGCCAACACCAGGTGATAGAGGATGAAAATTGGAGATTAACGCACTTGACCGAGCTCAAATCGGACTTAAAATGAAGAAGTTATGGCCAAAACAACTTTCGTTGGAAAAAGTCGAAACTCGCCAAAAGACAGTCAATGCCCCTGGTCAAATCACCCGAAAAGGTGACCATGCGAAATTCTTCAAAGCATCAATTTAGACGAATACGGGTCTTCCCAAACAATCCCCGGAAAGTTGTCCTTTTTTGCATTTTAGGTGAAGGGTAAGAAGGTAATTAACAGTTTTCAAAAAAAAAAAAAGAGAAAAAAAAAAAGAAAAGAAAGGTTTCCAAAAACAAAACAAAAACAAACAAAACAAAAACAAACAAAAAACGTTTTCATGTTTTCAAACCAAAACAAAAAACCAAAATTAGTACTTCAATTTCCAAAAGCAAAAATGAAGCAAAACAAAAACAAAATGTTTTTTTACAAAACACAAAAACCAAAAAATGTATGTTTTGTAACCCAAAAAAACCAAAAAAAGGGGAAAATAAAAAAGAAAAAAAATCATATTTGAGGACTTCAAATTCCAAAATAAAACCAAACACCAAAGCTAACCCGTAGGATCTCATTATCCACTTCAAACAGAAACCCAAAACCTTTAGGATTCCCTTTAGAAATTTAGGGTAAATCCATTTTCACCATGACTTCAATAAATAACTTAGCTAAATAAAAATCAACTTTTTAGGAAACTTAACCCAGTCATGGCAGTACAAATAAAATAAAAAATCTCCTCCTCCTAAATTAGATACCGAAAGGGTGCTGTAGGGGTGCTAATCTTTCCCTACACGTAACCAACTCCCGAACCCTTCTCTGATAACGCAGACCACACACTTGAAACGACTGAAAGAAAAGGGTATCCAACTGTACCCCAAAAACAGTTGGTGGCGACTCTAAATTTCTCACCATTGGTCTAGTTTGAGCTCACCCCAAACGGGCCCGGACGAAAACTAGTGATGACAGCTGGCGACTCTGCTGGGGAATCCAACACTTTAGAGAGTTAGGTCTAGAACTAGGATTAGGAGGTTGTTTTTTTGTACTGTTGTATATATTTAACTGTTGTGCTAAGTTATTTTTTTTTCTAGATAAAATTGTGATTTACTTATTTTTTAACAGTTGTCATTTATCTTTACACTGTGATTTATTTATACGCTTTAACTACCATGATAGTTATGATTTACTGCTTTCCATACTTGTTGCATTCATGCATAACCCTATACCCGGGTTTAGCACAATTTAGGTTAGCGAGGTTCAGTACAGTTCCCAGCGCGTTGATCATTATCCACAATGCGGCCTCGGACTCCTCACTCAAGCTTGAGGTTCTTTTAAGGCACGTCCTTTTAAGATCCCCCTCCAGTAAATCCCATGGTGTATGGAGCCCTCTATTGAGGAAGTTTGGGAACCAACGAATAAGATAGGTGTAGCAATAGAAGCCCATCAGGGGCATTGACCCACATTTTGTTTGCTCATTCCATACCATGCTAACCTTTGTTTTGTAGGGTAGTCCTTAAGTCATTCCCTACACATATTAGCTTTTTTTTTTTACTATTGGTTTATTCTTTATCCTGTCTGACTGCCTTGATATATATTAACTTGTCATCCTAACCTATCATCATGCATAACACGACATTCATATAGGCATGGCAACTTTCAGTCATCTCCTAAAAGGCCCCCAGGACAAGGAGGCTGTCGCAGTGGTAGCCCAAGCATCTGGAGACATTCAACTTCGCCTTGGAGATTTTCCGCCAGGAGAAGCCCACAAGGCGGTACATGTTATCATAGAAGATCAGCTGGACTACACTAAAGAGGTACAGACAATATGGAGGCAGTGGTCAGATGAAAGGAAAAGCATATACATACAACAGTTTGGGGATTTGCTCCATGTGACTGAGCTACTGGCCGATAAGGATATGCTTGGGGCAGCCATATATTTCTGGGAGCCTCGACGGCGGTGCTTTGACTTCAACCGCATAGATCTTGTTCCCACAATAAAAGAATACAAAAGATTATTGGATATCCTCGTCGAAAACAAAATGAAGATCTATCTACCGGAGCCCAGAAGATCATGTCGAAGGGCCTTTGCTGAGATAATGGGAAAGCTAGTATGGGACTCACCGGCGGTCACAACCTATGGTGGGCGGGAATATCTTCCATGCACAACAATCAAAGAAATAATATAGACCACAACAGAAGCAGGGGCACACAAACTGCTTACACTAGCTATATATGGGCTAGTCATTTTCCCGAGGATACCGGCCCACATCGATGGAGCAGTTGTAGATTTGGTCCAGCAGGTGCTCAAAGGATGTGACCCTACTCCTGCTATCTTGGCCGAAACCATTCGATCTCTTACTTATCTGAGGAGTAAAGGCTCGAGACAGTTCATGGGGTGCATACCTCTCTTATGTACCTGGTTGCAAGGTCATTTCCCCTGTAGTTTTCATCGTTTTCCTGTTGTTTATCAAGTACCGGCCACAACAGTACTAGATATTCTGCTCAGCAAGTGGAGCCTACCGAAAGACTTTGAAAGCTGGAAAAAGAAATTGGAGAACCTCATAGAAGTTGACATTACCTGGACTGCTCCTTGGATGCCGGTGGTCTCCATGACATATAGCTGCGGGGACTACAATTGGGTTCCACTTTTAGGTCCCTAGGGAGGAACTGCATATGCACCACTGCATGTGGGAAGACAAGTGGGGCGTCATCAGATTATCCCCGTGCTATTTGGCATGGAAGAGTGTGACTTCACTTACAGCAGAACCATGCTCACAGAAGAAGGCAACAAGATGTATCAGGCATGGTCCACACCACACAAGATCCAACCCAACAGTTCAAAACCTGGTGTTTACCCCGCATACATATCTTGGAGGGCACAACACAAGCCACAGCTAACTTCAAACATGAAGGCTATCCTCCAGGAGAATCAGACTTTAAGGCAGCAGATCCAGAGGCTAGAAGCATCGTTAGAAGGAACTCTTCAGAGGTTGCAGCTGAGGGAAAAACAAATAGAGACCATATTAAAACAAAGGGAGGAAGCAGGTGAGCGACCACCCCAGAGGAAGAGGTGCCGTGCTACTTAGGAGATGACTGGAAGAGTGATTTAAGATCATGTAGCACTAGCCTTCATTTTACATGGCATTTCAGCATTGAATGTTTGTACTGTGTATTTGGTTTGTAATAAAGTTGTTTGTTTTTCTAACCCTCCGCATATACATTCCATGCATACATGCATATTAAATAAAAAAATCAAATAAAAGTTCCCTTGTACCCACGTGGGTAGCACCCTCTCTCCAGGATTACGCACTCTTACAATCTCAGATCTCGCCGCAATCAAGTATCACAACCACAACCGATGGCAGACGAAGCAGAGAACAGACTCATGGGTTTAGAACAATCACAAGAAGCCTTGCAGGGGCAAATGGCTTTGATGATGGATATGCTCACCAAGATGACTGAAGAAAGAGAAAGAATCCCGGCAAGAGGAACCCCGACAGGGGGAACTATCAATCACCACCAAGAGCAGGGGCAAGATGCAGTTCAACCGCCCAATCCGGCTCCAAGCCAGGCACCCACCTATCATCCTGCTATGGCACAACCTCCAACTCCAAATCAAACTCATTTCACTATGCCCACATCGAGACATACAATGGAGGTAATGGGTTCCCCAGCTCCTTAGGAAAATATTGAGTCTCCCGCTCTATGCCGACTCAAGGAAAGATTGAAAGTCGTAGAAGGCATTGACAGCTATGGCATGATCAGCCCACAAGACTTATGCTTAGTCCCTGGAGTGGTGCTGCCACCAAAATTCAAAATGCTCGAGTTTGAAAAGTTCAACGGGACCCGGTGTCCAAAGACACATTTGGCCATGTACTGTCAAAAGATGGCTGCTTATGCTGGTGAAGACAAACTCCTCATGCATTGTTTCCAGGAAAGCCTAACCGGGGCATCCCTTCGCTGGTACTTTCAACTAAATGGAAACCGCATCAAGACATGGAAGGAATTGGCTACCTCTTTCTTGGCACAATACAAACATGTCACCGAGCTGGCGCTGGATCGATTAACCCTGTAGTGCATGGAAAAGGGATCCGAGGAGAATTTCAAAGATTATGCACGAAGATGGAGAGAGGCCACTGTGGAGGTCCAACCTCCTCTTACCGAAAGAGAACTCACCACTCTTTTTATCAACACACTAAAAGGCGTATACTACGAGAAGTTGATAGGCAACGTCTCCAACAGCTTTGCAGACTTGGTTGCATCCAGTGAACGTGTAGAAAGTGGAATTAAAGGAGGAAAGCTAAAGGGTGATGCGGCTGAGGCATCAAAACGGTTTCAACCACCAGCAAAGAAGAAGGAAAATGAGAGCAACCTGGTATACCAAGCGCACCAGTCAATACAACCGATATTCTACCAAGCACCGGGGTACTATAGGGGATCACCCGTGGCCGCCTACGCTGCACCTGCACCACCTCCCCAATTCATGCCATACTTGCCACAGGGAGGGGTTCCATTTCCATATCCAATGACACCTAATCCGTTTCAACCAAGAGCGCCTTACGCAGAGCAACCAAGGCCAGCAACTCAGGAAGGACCAGGAGCCTCATTCCAAGGACAGGGGCAATCGAGGGCTTAGACCCAGCAAGCAGGAGCGAATCAAGCTTCTTGTCGATCATGACAAGAGTTTGATCCAATTCCAATGACTTATGCGGAATTATACCCCAAGCTCTTAGAGGCAAGGATGGTAACCCCTATACCCTTGGGAGAAATAAAGACGCCTCCCCCCGCCTGGTATAAGCCAGAGGCCAAATGTGAATATCATGCAGGTGGAGCTGGACATGATATCGAAAACTATATAACATTCAAAAGGAAGGTTCAGGCATTAAAGGATGCAAAGTGCCTGGATATTTCTGCACTGGCTGGGACACAAAATGTGAACAGTAATCCGCTTCCAGAACATTCCCATGATGTGGCCAGTATCACAACAGAAGGACGGCTAGAGAAGGTTTCACAAATACAAATGGAGAAAAGCTACTTGTTTAACCTGCTGCAGGAATATGGATATATACGTGCTCCCGACACATTGAAGACAGAGAAGGGGACAGAGTTGGAGAAACAATGCCTTTATCACAAAATGTCACGGGGGCATGACATCGAACACCGTAGCGAGTTTGCTAGCATGGTACAAAAGCTCATGGACCAAAGGATGATCGAATTCTCAAGAGGAGGAACGGATAACCAAAGCCACATGATCTAAGGAGATGATCCACACAAATCGCCATGGGTGCCAACACCCTTTGTCTTAAATTTTAAGGCTCCGGAGATCCCGCTACTGCCACATGGAATCAAGCCTCTCACTATCCACGCCTCAAGTCTCATGCCAGACAAGGGGGGGAGAACCAAAATCCCACAACCACCGCATGGAATTGCACCTCTCACCATAGGTGTTCCTGCTCCTTTCGCTTATAAGACTGATAAGGCAGTCCCATGGAACTACGGTTGTGAAATAGTTCAGGGAACCGCAGCAGCAGAGAAGATAACTAGGAGCGGTAAGGCTTATGCCCCTGATATGGTAGACAAAGCAAGGAAGGTGTAATGACCCGTGTTTACGGGTGGCCTTTTGAGTGGAAATTGTTGGGTTTTAAGGGGTTTTTCTTTCCACACACTTTGGCTAAATCATCTTGTATGTTAATGAGCAAGCAAGAGGCAAAGTTTGAGCCCAATAAGGAGTGCACGTGAGAATGCATGTGAGAATGGCTTTTCACGTGCAGTGATATTTTTGCATGGGAGCCTTCCTGATGTTGTTCTAAGGCTTATGGAAAAATTCTTGGCCATTTGGAGCTGCACGCGAGAATGCACGTGAGATGGCCTTTTCGCGTGCAGGCATGTTTTTACATGGTTGTCTTCCTTTTGTTTTGCTGATGATTTCTTCCTAAAGGACCAAGTTCAAATAGTGAGTATTTTGGTGTGTATGGATGTGGGAAGGTCATAGCTTGTTTCATCAAAACTACGTCGTTTTGATGCTGGATTCACTTAATCAAAACTACGTCGTTTTGATGTTGTGTTGTCTATATAAGGAGGAGAAGCCCCTCTGTTTTAGGTTTAGGGTTTGTTGCTCCACCAGCCGTCACAGAGAGAGAGAGAGAGAGAGAGAGAGAGAGAGAGAGAGAGAGAGAGAGAGGGAAGGAGAGCTCCTGGTTGCTGCCAGGCGTCTTGCGTGGGTGGACGGTGTTCGGCGTGGGAACAGAATATTGCTGTGTTGTTGCGTTTTACTTGAGGTAGGGGTTCTGTTCTTGCTAATCCCTCTCTGTCCTAGGGTTCTTAGGTAGAATTCGGTCTATACCTGCTATTATATATATATATATATATATATATATATATATATCAATCCATATAGGTGTGATCTCCTATATGGATGTTGGCCTTCAATGGCATTTTGGTGTGATTCTGTTGTTGGGTGGTCAGTGCATGTTACATGTTCGATGAAATGCCTAAGTGAATATTGCTGTGTGTATATGCCTAGTACATGTTTGATAATATGCTTGTGTGGCTGGACTTGTGATTTGGTGTATGTATGCATGCTGGGTGTTTGTTCTATTGCCTAAATGGTTGGATTTGTACACTTGTGAATGGGTGCACACCAAGTGTTTGGTTTTATGCTTGAGTGACCGTGGTGTATGTTGTGTGCATGACTGTGGTATCTGGCCTGAAGAGGCGGTTAAATTACTTGCTTGAGATGTGGTTTGTTAGCCAGTGTGGCTGGGGCAGAGGTTATGCCCGTTTGTGTGGAACGCTTTATTTTCTAAATACTGCCACATCATTACACCTGTGCACATGCATGTAGCCGCTAGGAGCATGGGAAGGGTTGGGGAGACTTGATCCCTACTGAGCTATGGTTGCTCACCCCTCCTACTGTGTTTGCTTGTTTTCCAAGGACTTACAGGCGTTAGGTGGATACACCAAGGTGGAAGACCACCTTCATTTTATTGTTCACTTCAGTAATGTAATTTTATAATTTATGTAACCCAGGGGGGGAAATGTACTAAGGGATTGAATTGTAGTAAGGAACATGGTTGGTTTGTGAACCTTTGATGTTTGAAATTAAATAAAGATGTGGCTTGTTTGATTTATTGTAATTGTTAGTCTTGCTTGTGTGGCATCCAGTAATCCAACCCCGTTGCCCTCCGTGTGGGTGAATGGGGAGTCACGTACCGGTTTCCCCGAGTCAGAAATCCAGGGTGTGACAGAAGGAGAACACTGTGGAATTAGAAATTGAGCCAACGTTAGAGGCAACAAAGAAAGAAGCACCAGTCACTGAAAAAGAGACATTGGAATTCCTGAAGCTCATGAAGCAAAGTGAGTATAATATTGTGGATCAGCTAAGTCGACAACCGGCTCGCATCTCATTACTCTCATTAATGATGGATTCCCAACCTCACCGGGAAGCACTATTGAAAGTCCTGAGCCAAGCTTACGTTCCTCCAACCATCTCAGTCGCGAATGTAGATGGACTCACTAGTAACCTCATCATGAATAACGTTATTAGCTTTTGAGATGACGAGCTACCCCAAGAAGGAAAGGGGCACATAAAAGCTTTGCACATCACGGTCAAATGCAAGGAGCACACCATAGCCCGTGTACTCATTGACAACGGCTCTGCCTTGAACATTATGCCCTCGCATATATTGCAGCAACTTCCAATCAACACATCCTATATGCGTCCCTGTACGATGAAGGTACGGGCATTCGATGGAGGAAAGCGTGACGTGGTGGGAACTCTGGATATTCCACTCATGATTGGGCCAACTACTTTTATGGTGGAATTTCAAGTGATGGACATCACGCCATATTACAGCTGTTTGTTGGGAAGACCCTGGATCCACATGGCAGGGGCAGTGCCGTCAAGCCTCCACCAAAAGATGAAATTTGTGATGGGAGACCAACTCATTTGCATCTCTGGAGAGACAAGTTTCCTCGTCACCAAACCGGCATCAGTACCTTATATTGAAAACAACAAGGATGTACCGGAATGTTCCTATCGATCCTTTAAGGTCGTGAACATCACTTCTATACCAAGCTATCACCTCTGAAAGGCATCAAAGATGGTTGCAACCACCATGATCAAGCAAGGGTAGAAACCAGGGCAAGGATTAGGTCCAAACGCTCAAGGAATCCAGAAACCCCTGACCATCCGAGAAAATACTGAGATATTTGGGCTGGGCTACATGCCTACTAGAGCTGACAGACAGAGGGTAGCTATCACAAAAAAAAGGCAAGGTTGCAAAAAAGGGCAGTTCAAGAAGAAAAGAGAAGCTTTCCCCCCTTGAATGTTACATTCTGGAGTGGAGGGTTCATCCATAAAAGCCAACTTGAGCCCGGGCCTGAGTTTATAGCCGTATTGGATGCAGACGAGAAAGTGCTGAGTGAGATGACTCTGGTGGTGCGAGAGGATCCCAACCATCCATTAAACAATTGGACCGGCCTGGACCTCCCCATAATGTAATGCTTACGGGGTCACTGAATTTAATGTATTCTATTTTAATGTCTTTTGAAGCGGTGAACATTTGTTTTTATCAAAAGCTTTTCAATAAAATGCACTTTTCTTCAAATCTTTCACGGTGCATTCCATTCATAACATATGCATATCATATTTGGTTACCAACTTGTAATTCTCTTATAAGCAGGTATCACAATGTCAATGAAAACATCATATGCGAAAGCGAAACGAGATGCCTAAGGTTTGACCAAAGTCCAAACTGGGAGCAGCCCGTGTTTGAAACTGACAAGAATGAGGTAGAGGAGACACCTGAGCTACCAGGGGAGATTATACGCCTATTGGAAAGGGAAGACCGTTTATCCATTCCAAGTGAAGACCCAGTAGAAACAGTGAATTTGGGGACGAGCGCTGAACCAAGAGAATTGAGGGTAGGATCCTTAATAGCTACCGATATCAAGAAGCAATTAATTGAGCTGTTAAGGAGCTACATAGATGTTTTTGCATGGTCGTATCAAGATATGCCAGGATTAGACATAGACATAGTGCAGCATCACATACCAGTGAGGCCGGAATGCAAGCCAGTTCAGCAGAAATTGAGAAGAATGAGACCAGAGATGCTACTGAAGATTAAAGAAGAAGTCAAAAAGCAATGGGACGCAAGTTTCTTAAGTGTCTCCCATTATCCAGAATGGGTGGCCAATGTTGTACCAGTACCGAAGAAAGGAGGCAAGGTCCGCATGTGCATTGATTATAGAGATTTGAATTGGGCTAGTCCAAAAGATAACTTCCTACTTCCTCACATTGATACGCTAGTGGATAATACGGCAAAGCATGCTCTATTCTCATTCATGGATGGTTTCTTGGGCTATAATCAAATTCGTATGGCCCCCGAACACAAAGAGAGGACCACATTCACGACACTTTGGGGCACTTTCGCTATAATGTGATGCCGTTTGGTCTAAAGAACGCAGGAGCCACCTATCAGCGAGCCATGGTGACTCTATTCCATGATATGATGCATAAGGAAGTCGAAGTATATGTGGAGGACATGATAGCCAAATCACGAAGCACTGAAGATCATATCGAAGTACTCCGTAAGCTCTTCAATAGGCTACGGAAATATCAGCTGAAATTGAACCCCGAAAAGTGCACTTTCGGAGCCATGTCGGGAAAACTATTGGGTTTCATTGTGAGCCAAAAAGGAGTTGAAATCGTTCCAGATAAAGTTCGAGCTATCCAAGAGATGCCGCCACCACGGACCATCAAGGAGGTTAGAGGATTCCTAGGGCGACCGAATTACATTGCCCGATTTATTTCCCAATTGACAGCCACCTGTGAACCCATTTTCAAGACTTTACGAAAGAACAACCCAGAAATTTGGAATGACAAGTGTCAAGAAGCTTTTGACAAGATCAAACAATATATGTCTAATCCACCTATTTTGGTCCCACCAAGACCTGGGATAAACCTCGATCTTATACTTGACCGTTCAAGAGTCAGCGATGGGTTGTGTCTTGGGGCAACACGATTCTACAGGCAAGAAGGAGCAGGCCATTTATTACCTCAACAAGAAGTTCACCATCAATGAAGAGAACTACACACCCTTGGAGAAGACGTGTTGTGCCCTTGTTTGGATAACAAGACGATTGAGGCAATACACTCTTTATCATACCACATGGCTGATTTCGAGGCATGATCCACTCAAATATCTCTTGGAAAAACCATCCATTTCTGGAAGAATCGCCAAATGGCAGTTGATCCTATCAGAGTACGATATCATTTACGTACCTCAAAAAGCCATAAAAGGAAGGGCAATAGCCGACTATCTGGCAGACAGAGCACTAGAAGATTACGAGCCCATGACTATTGGCTTCCCAGATGAGCACATCAACATCATTTCGGCCAAAGTATAAGACATATGGGCGATGTGGTTCGATGGAGCCTCCAGTCTCTTAGGTCACTGTGTTGGGGCCATCCTGATATCCCCAAATGGCGAACATTTCCCTATGGCAGCAAAGCTAACCTTCCCTTGTACAAATAATGTAGCAGAATATGAGGCTTGTGTAATGGGACTTCAAGAAGCCATTAACAAAGGAATCAAAAAATTACGAGTGTTCGGCGATTCGGCACTCGTCATTTTTCAAGTAAGGGGTGAATGGGAGACTCAAAACCACAAATTAATCCCATATCGGAAGCACGTTACGGAGTTAGCCGAGCAATTCGAAGGCATCACGTTTGAGCATATGCCCAGGGAATACAATCAGATTCCTGATGCGTTGGCCACTCTAGCCTCCCTCCTTCGACTAGACACAAAGTTAGAAGTCCAGTCTTTCAATATCCGTATACAAGATGCTCCTGCACATTGCATGGCCATTGAAGGAAATACTGAAGAAAAGCCCTGGTACAATGACATCAGACAGTACTTGCTTAAACAAGAGTATCCAGCTGAGGCCTCTGAGTCTGATAAAAGAAATATCTGAAGGTCAGCATCCAACTATTATCTTGATGGCTTGATTCTGTATAAGAGAAACCATGACATGGTATTATTGCGGTGTGTGGCAAAAGAAGAATCGACACAAATAATGAAAGAAGTGCACGAAGGGGAATGTGGTTCACATGCAAACGGACATGCATTAACAAAACAAATCATGCGAATGACTATTATTGGGTCACCATGGAAAAAGATTGCATTGAATATGTGCGCAAATGCCTCAAGTGTCAAATTTATGGCGATAAGATCCAAGTGCCGCCGTCCAAACTACATGTGATGGTTTCCCCATGTCCATTCTCACTTTGGGGCATTGACGTTATCGGACCAATATCTCCGAAAGCTTCTAATGGTCATCGTTTCATTTTGGTAGCCATTGATTACTTCACCAAGTGGGTAGAAGCAGCATCATATGCTAATGTGACACAGGCTGTGGTACTTCAATTTATGCGGAACAACATCATATGCCGATATGGGCTTCTCGAGCAGATCATAATGGACAATGCTGCCAATTTGAACAACTGGATGATATGGAGGTTGTGTGAAACACACAAAATTCAACACCGCAACTCGACCCCCTATCGCCCAAAGATGAATGGAGCAGTCGAGGCCGCCAACAAGAACATCAAGAACATTATCAGAAAGATGACTAAATCATACAAAGATTGGCACGAGAAGCTACCATACGCTTTGCATGCTTATCGTACCTCAGTGCGTACATCGATCGGGGCAACTCCGTTTTCTTTGGTCTATGGCATGGAAGCAGTTCTACCTGTCGAAGTGGAGATACCTTCCCTCCGAGTACTTAAGGATACTCAGCTCGAAGAAGTAGAATGGGCAAAAAGTCGTTATAAGCAGTTGAATCTAATTGAAGGCAAGCGCTTGGCAGTAGTTTGCAGAGGACAGCTGTATTAACAAAGAATGATCAACAATTACAATAAAAAGGTGAAGCCCAGAAGCTTTCAAGAGGGTGATCTTGTCCTCAAAAAGATCTTGCCAATCCAGCATGACCATCGAGGCAAGTGGACTCCCAATTATGAAGGCCCATATGCTGTGAAAAAAGCATTCTCGGGAGGCGCATTAATCCTTGCCAAAATGGACGGAGATGAGCTTCCTAATCCAGTGAATAGTGACGCCGTCAAAAAGTTCTATGCTTAACTCTCATACCTCTCAACAAGATTCTCATTCCTATAATGAGCGGACTTGGTGAAAACCCGAAAGGGCACCAAGGGTAAAATACAAAGCTCCAACAAAAGACAAAAAAAAGAAAACAAAGGCGGACTTGGTGAAAACCCGAAAGGGCACCAAGGGTAAAATACAAAGCTCCAACAAAAGACAAAAAAAAAAAGAAAACAAAGGCGGACTTGGTGAAAACCCGAAAGGGCACCAAGGGTAAAATACAAAGCCAACAATAAATCTTGAAAGGGTGAAATCAGTTAGAATTTGAAAGGATCAGGACCACAACAAATAGGGTCCTTTGCAAACAGTGGAGACAACATCATCCAAAAACAACGGCTGCAAACAATGGAAGACTTGGTCAAACCTGCAGCATGCTCAAATCAAATTTGTATATTATGCTTTTTAAAGACTTGTAATTCTGTTTATCAGATTATAACAATAGGACACTTTTTATGATATAAATATGTTTTGTGGAATCAAACCAGCAAAATCCCATTTTATATCCTTAATCATATTTTATCCTCTTCATTTCACATTTAAATAGAATATCTCAAATCCCCAGTGGAATCTTTTGGCATTACCTTATGAGTAGGGTCAAGCTCAAAATCCCCAAACAAATTAAGTCCCCAACTCAGTGTACTCATATCTCCACAGAATATCACTATCCTCAGAGAAGCCGTCAAGTCAAGCTCCTTAATATGGCGAAGCTAAATTTAACAGACCCTTCATCCACAAAAGGGAGTTCCCCAGTAAAGACAGAACGGACTCTCCATCTAAAGAGCACATTGTTCCCCAACAAGTTGAAAGTTAGCCAACCTCTCCAACAGCATTGAGATAGATCTCTAGTCCTGGCCAAACCTTCAGTGATACATCACATTGCATTCGATGCATACATCGCATCGCATCACATAGCATCATATGGCACCACAGGTTGAGGTTTATGCATCCCCGTATACAGCACATTGTAGTCCATGCATCATTTACATACATTCAGCATACTCTGTAATTTCAGGAATGTTGCCGTCTCTGAAGATCCTAAGAGCTCATACCCAGCAAGCTTCTCATTAAGCTATCCTAGCTTTCTTTGTTCAACTTTACAAACTCTTTCTTCGCAATTTCCTCAAGCTCTAAATGCATCCTTTTGGCACTTGACAAACTTTTTCCCCTTTTGGGTCACCTCATAGAGCGATCTCCTTGAGTGAACTCGTAGAGGGAGCCCAAATTGGGTTACTTCCCAAACTCCCCAATTCCTTAAAGCATCTCCCCAAATACCAATTGATGTCTCCAATAAGTCTTTCTAGTTTAAGCCTATCGTTGTTGTGGGCTTTCCATTTTCAATTCGAGCCTATCGTTGCTGTGGGCCTTCTAATTTTTAGTTCAAGCCTATCGTTGCTATGGGCATTTCCATTTTCAATTTAAGCCTATCGTTGCTATGGGCTTTCCATTTTCAATTCGAGCTTATCGTTGCTGTGGGCCTTGCAATTTTTTAGTTTAAACCTATCGTTGCCATGGGCTTTTCCATTTCCAGCTTAAGCCTATCGTTGCTGTGGGCTTTCCATTTTCAATTCGAGCCTATCGTTGCTGTGGGCCTTTCAATTTTCAGTTCAAGCCTATCGTTGCTGTGGGCTTTCCATTTTCAATTTGAGCCTATCGTTGCTGTGGGACTTTCAATTTTCAGTTCAAGCCTATCGTTGCTGTGGGCTTTCTATTTTCAGTTTAAGCCTATCGTTGCTGTGGGCCTTTCAATTTTCAGTTCAAGCCTATCATTGCTGTGGGCTTTCTATTTTCAGTTTAAGCCTATCGTTGCTGTGGGCCTTTCATTTTTCAGTTCAAGCCTATCGTTGCTGTGGGCCTTTCTATTTTCAGTTTAAGCCTATCGTTGCTGTGGGCTTTCTATTTTCAATTCGAGCCTATCGTTGCTGTGGGCCTTTCAATTTTCAGTTCAAGCCTATCGTTGCTGTGGGCTTTCCATTTTCAATTTAAGTCTATCATTGCTGTGGGCCTTTCAATTTTTAATTCAAGCCTATCGCTGTTGTGGGCTTTCCATCTTCAATTCGAGCCTATCGTTGCTATGGGTTTTTCCATTTTCAATTGAAGCCTATCGTTGTTGTGGGCTTTCCATTTTCGATTCAAGCCTATCGTTGCTATGGGCTTTTCATTTTTAATTCAAGCCTATCGTTGCTGTGGGCTTTCCATCTTCAATCCGAGTCTATCGTTGTTGTAGGCCTTTCCATTTTTCAGTTTAAGCCTAATGTTGATGTGGGCTTCCCACTGTCAATGAAAGCCTATCGTTGATGTGGGCTTTTCATTTTCAATTCAAGCCTATCATTACTGTGGGCTTTCCATTTTTCTGTTCACGCCTATCATTGCTATGGGCTTTTCACTTTTCAGTTCAAGCCTATCATTGCTGTGGGCTTTTCATTTTTTAACCAAAGTCTATCGTTGCCGTAGGCTCTCTTTTTCAGTTCAAGCCTGTCATTGTTGTAGGCTTTCAATCTCTAATAGCTTTACATCGTAGGCAGCCTTAGATGCCTCATCAAAGTCTCATCCACGTTCACCAACCTGTGAAGCCCTTTTTGCCTCTCGGGGACGGACCCAACCGTCACATAGTACTCTCCTTCTGCTTTAAAACCAGGTAAGTCAGGTAAGTGCTCCGACCCGTCCAAAATGACTCCCTTTTATCTTTGTACATTGTTTGTACACAAACAATGCACAAAGAGGGGCAGCTGTTGGACCCCATTTTGTCCGGGTTGGACATACTAACCCCATTTGATATACCTTTCTGCCCATGCCATATACCTTGTTGAACAGGTCTACAATGATCCCATACTTCCAAGGAATGGTTCGGAATTGATGATAGCCCTAATTTGCATGAGATGGATACAATTGACACGAACGAGGGGAGTCCAAAATTAATGACTTTTGCTACAAGTCCTTGAAGCGCCCCAAGACCAACACCAGGTGATAGAGGATGAAAATTGGAGATTAACGCACTTTACCGAGCTCAAATCGGACTTAAAATGATGAAGTTATGACCAAAACAACTTTCGTTGGAAAAAGTCGAAACTCGCCAAAAGATAGTCAATGCCCCTGGTCAAATCGCCTGAAAAGGTGACCATGCGAAATTCTTCAAAGCGTCAATTTAGGCGAATACAGGTCTTCCCAAACAATCCCCGGAAAGTTGTCCATTTTTGCATTTTAGGTGAAGGGTAAGAAGGTAATTAAAAGTTTTCAAAAAAAAAAAAGAGAAAAAAGAAGAAGAAAGGTTTCCAAAAACCAAACAAAAACAAAACAAAAAGAAAAAAAACGTTTTCATGTTTTCAAACCAAAACAAAAAACCAAAATTAGTACTTCAATTTCCAAAAGCAAAAATGAAGCAAAACAAAAACAAAATGTTTTTTTACAAAACACAAAACCAAAAAATGTATGTTTTGTAACCCAAAAAAACCAAAAAAAGGGGAAAATAAAAAAGAAAAAAATCATATTTGAGGACTTCAATTTCCAAAATAAAACCAAACACCAAAGCAAACCCGTAGGATCTCATTATCCACTTCAAACAGAAACCCAAAACCTTTAGGATTCCCTTTAGAAATTTAGGGTAAATCCATTTTCACCATGACTTCAATAAATAACTTAGCTAAATAAAAATCATCAACTTTTTAGGAAACTTAACCCAATCATGGCAGTACAAATAAAATAAAAAATCTCCTCCTCCTAAATTAGATACCGAAAGGGCGCTGTAGGGGTGCTAATCCTTCCCTACACGTAACCAACTCCCGAACCCTTCTCTGATAACGCAGACCACACACTTGAAATGACTCAAAGAAGAGGGTATCCAACTGTACCCCAAAAACAGTTGGTGGCGACTCTAAATTTCTCACCATTGGTCTAGTTTGAGCTCACCCCAAACGGGCCCGGATGAAAACTAGTGATGACAGCTGACAATACAAGCGCCATTGCAATTTCCAACAATCCTGTTATGCATCCCAAAACTAAGCACATTGAGGTCAGACATCACTTCATACGTGATCATGTGCTAAAGAAAGACATTTCTCTGAAGTATATATCGATTAATGATCAGCTTGCCGACATATTCACCAAACCACGGCAAGAAGCCAGGTTCAATGAACTTCTGACAAAACTTGGCATGCTAGATTTAAATTCATGAGTTTCACAGCATGTCTTGTGGTTCATCTCTAACTAATTACTTGTGCATGAACATACGTATGACACTGTCAATTACTATTTATATCTCCTTGAAAATTAGTAATGGGTAAGTGTGATTCATGCATATCTACTGCGAGAAAGTGAGAAATCACATGGATGAGACTTGCCACCTCTGAACCTGGTTCAAGTTTTTTGTGCAACCAGTCATGAACTCTCAAGTCTTGAGTGAAATGAGTGCAATTCCCCTTACGTTTAAATCATAAAATATTCCCACTACTTGTTATTTTATTCTGAGTGAATATCACCTGTGTGGTATTGCATTCATTAACTAGCAGGAACTGTTGTATCTCATGGTACTGTTGGCTTGCACGGAAAGGATCCTCAATGATTTAATGCTCAAAGGATGACTGAGAATGTAGTATTTGAGAATCATAAAAAGCCTATTACTTTAGAAGAGCCACTATCCTTCACTATAAAAAGGCAAGGTGAAAAAGGCAAAGGCTAGACAATAGATTGACTGCCTATCTTAGGGGGAGTCCTCACTATTCTCCCAATTTGTGTCTGTTAGAATAACAATTGGATTTAAAATTATATGGTCATGTAATTCAAAAAGATACTGTGTTGAGGTCTGTACTTGTAATAAGGCTCATGTATAAGCACTGCAAATTGATGCTCTACTGAAGAAAAGAGACAACTCACGCAGACAATCTGAATGACCAAACTCCAAACTCTACCTGTAATGTGTTGTAAATTAGTCAAGGATAGAGTGTGTGTTCTGATTCTCAATAGGGCCATCTTGTCTCTCGTCCTCAAGTCATCTATGCTAAACTGAAAATCATTGCTGGATCAGGGTTGTGGTAAGATTCGGTTGACCATGAGCTTACCAAACAGTGTAATTCTAGTTCATGAATCAAACTCACATGCTGATCCGAGAGTGAGAGGGTGAGGCCTCCGCTGAGTGAGTTTTGCTAAATATGTGAGGAGACTCAGAATTCATGACTGGGTTGTTACAATTGATAAATCATGGTTTACTGGTTGCTATGTTAACATCGTGATCATTTTCACGCACAAGATGTTGTGTGACGAAGTACTTAATCATTTCTAAGGTAAATGGAGAGTTGAATGGTAGTAATGCAGTAGCCATACATGTAAACCAGGTATTAGGGATGAAAGAAATCAAGTTCTGGATATGTAATTTCAATTCCACCAACAACACTGTTCATCGTGAATAACATTATGTGAATTGTAATATGCTTCTCATGTGTTGTTGAGTGTTGAAAAAGTCCAGAGAAATCCACCGCTTGCTAAATTCGTAGTCGACCTCGAAGCAAACTGCATCGAAGAACTGCGAGATCGAAGACTGCTGCTTCAAAGCCTCAAGGGTCGTAGCCTCAAAGCGTCCTAATGCAGCTTCGTAGAGTCGTAGTCCAAAGGATCGAAGCTAGACGAAGTCTGTCACTTACTATTCAAGCATCGCAGACAGGTCAGCATGTCACTGTGCACTTAAAATGAGAGTTGCACCGACTTAAGGGGTGACGTGGATTCACTGCTTGAATGTTCCATCGGGTGGATCCGAATTATCAAAAGACGGGTCAGAGAAAAGAATGCAGACCATGAAGACGAACCGACAGAGTGAGTGACTTCTACGATACACTTCTCAACTCAAATATAAGTCATTGATAGAGACAGAGCTCAAAGGTAAGTTCATCGTTTTCAAACTCGAACCCTAACCCTAAAACTCTCTCTCCTTTTCTCTCTTTGATTCTATCTCTTTCTCTCTTTCTCTCTCCACTGACCAACTTCGAACCTTACAATCTCTCTCTACGAGTGTCTCCTTCTCTCTCTACAAGCTTAATGGCAGGACCAAGCTCATCGATGGCTGACGATCTACGCAACATCGTCCCGGGATTCATCATCGACTGGGAAGCCATAGGCGACGCCAAAGTCAGCTGGCTGGACGAGTTTAGAAACTGCCTCGATGAAACCGGCATTGCATCCGTCTGCTCAGGGGTGCAAGACTTACTGATAGAAGATGTCTTGGAATTGGACGAGACCATGACACTCGCTGAAGATGACCTGGTGGGAACTTTACACGGAGTGGAGGTTCGTATCTCTGCCGACACAATCCGAGATGCACTTCCACTCCCAAAAGGCACCTTTGATCCTCTTCCTGGTCTTTCCAGAGAGGAGTGTAAATCTTTTCTTGGGTACTCCAATCCCGGAAAGCAAGGTCGGGGAGCCTTGAAGATGGGTTTTTCCGGTCAGGCACTGGCAACTCTCATAGTTACCGGACAGTGCCTGCTGTGTAAGAAGACCGCTCATGACTCTGCAAGTCATGAGCAGATGAAGATCATGCACAGTGTTCTACAGGGAAGACGAGTAGACTGGGGAACACAGATACACTCCATGATCAAAAGCAAGAAGGGACACTTTGGACTTCTTCTCACCAGAGTCCTTAGGTTTCTGCGCCCTAACGTATTCTGCAACAGGCCCTTAGTGCCATTGCTGACCAAATACATATTTAAAAGTATTTATGAGGATGGTCGGCTGGAGATCAAGTCGATGAGTAGGACTGAGTCAGGTGCAAGAAGTCGTGCAGGAGACACAGCCAGCTCTGTACGAGCCCCAGCTCGCATAGCACAACAGCCGGTTCGTGTCTCACTGACTTCTCGGGGCTCCTCTGCATCCGCCGCAACAGTACATATAACTGAAGTGGTGGAGAACATTGCCAGAACTCATCTCCCCACTGATTCTACACCTGAGGAGACCCCTACTGTCAAGCTGCCCAAGGATACTGCAAAAGTAAGAGAACCTGTAGTTAGAGGGCAGACGCTAGCACAGGAAACCCCAGAGGATAGGGGTACTACACCTGTACTGTTGAGCACACTTGGGGAGATTGAGCTAGAAGAGTTTTTTATGGAATATGCCAAGGCTCATATGACCCCCGCTGATTTAGGAAAGGCATGGATCGCTTTTGGTAAACAGATGGTAGATAGAGACCATCTGATTAATTGGTTAGTCGAGCAGGGTCTTGTAAGTAGAGACCCAGTGGAAGCCGTGTCAGTGGTTGCCCCATCTCCTATCATGGTGGACTCACCTGTCACATCTACTCCACATGATGTTGAGGTGGTAGGCATTGTGGTAGAAGAGGTAGCAGAAGATGAAGAAACTCCTGGTGCTGGAGCCAGTGACTCCGATGCAGGAGCTGTCCCACAAGTCCGTGAGACTGTGGAAAGGACTGAGATGGCCACACCATCTGCACCTATTATTCATCAGGTGGCCACTCAAGTGAGTGAGGAGTTCGCAGCCAATATCCCAATGGCTATTCTAGTACCAGCTGCGTTTCACTTATGTTCTCCGATGGCCAAAGAAGTAGATCTTCTGGCAAGCAAGGTCATTGAGAAACTGATCTCCTCTGGCATCCTCAAGACATCAGTATCTTAGGCCTTTGAAGAACAACGGGCTACCATGGAGTCAAGCATGGAAGAGGTATGAACTCAAGTTGAATCATCAGACCATACCCTTGACAAGGTGCAGCAAGAAATGGCATCACTCACAAGTGCAACCACAGATGGGTTTAAACATCTGGAGGAACACTGTGAAGACATCAAAGGAGCTTACCAGAGACAATACAAAGGACTCAGTACCACTCTGGGAGCTATTCTGTCAGAATGTTATCGTCTTGCAAGTGGTGAAATATCTCTTACTGTCAAAAACACACTCCCACAGCCATCAGACCAACCTGCACCTGAACCAATCAATACTCCACAGCCAGCCGACCCTTCTCCGAGTCACTCACCACCTCAACCTACTGCCACTTACATGCGGGGGAGAAAGTGCACACACAGAACCACTGTCATCTCAGATTCTAATGATGATGATGATGTTCCCATTGCAACCTGCATGAAGAAGCAACCTTCTGCTCCCTGCCAACCATCCTCTTCCACTCAGCCAGGCCCCTCCACTTCACATCCAAGTACGGCTGCGTACCCCATGCCTGCCTCACCTACCAAACCAACCGCTACCACTACTGACCAACCTTTAGCCCCACCTCGCATTGTAACTATTGGAGGCACTGACGAACGGGTATTTCGTGAGCAAAACCCAAGTGAGGGTTAAGCTACTGTCGTTTAAATCCCTTCTCAAAATATTAATTCCCTTAACTAATGCTAAATAGAATAGCGACAAGAAAGGGGTCGATCCCACAGAGATTACCAAGTTATCTAGCTTTAACTCAAATCACCAAATTAATCTTGCTTAAAACAATGTCTCGGCAAACAAAATTGTGTTTTAAAATTACTTTACTGAAAACAGAATTGCAATTGAAATAACTAAAAACGTTGGATTTAGAATCAAGGATTAAGGCATCTAGGGTCACAATTTCACCTCCCTATGTTATCTCTACTAGTTCATGGTATTAGGGTTGTCTGATTGAAAACATGCTAAACATAAACCAAGGACAACAAATGGTCATTGAGGTCCTTTTAAGAGTTGTATGCCAGAATGGTCATCTAAACACACAAACATGCAAAGCCAATAAATCATACTTGCAAAAGGATAATGATCACACCAATTACAAATAAGTTATGAATCTCAATCCGCCCCAGACTAGGGCTAAAAATACCAAGGTGTACATCCAAAGATAGAAATTGAGAACAGATTCATAAAACATGCAAAACTTAATCATCCAAACCCAATATTTATAAACACAGCAAAGCAACAAGGGGGCTACATTGCTCCCCTAGATTATAAGAACTACTCATGCATGATTACAAGCAAAACCATAGCAATAAAGCTAAACATCTTCTTCTAATCCACGCACGCAACAAGGCTTCAAATCCAGTCTCCAAAATCGGCGACGGGTGACTGCGATGGCTGCGACGGCTGCTCTCCTAGGTCAAGGAGCAACCTCCAAGTCGTGAAGCCTCCCTCTCTCTCTAAAAACGTGTAGGGGGGTCTAGGATACATAGCATGGGGCGTGGAGCCTCTATTTATAAAGGTTGGATGGGCCTTGAGGTGTGTAACCTAGCCCATCTATCAAAACGACGTAGTTTTGATAAGTGACACTTCAAACTTTAAAATCTCTATCTTCCATGCACAATTTGGACATGGGCCTTCAGGAACAAATGATCAGCATGAAAATACAATAGTATCGGTCCAAAAATATCTCTACACGTCAATTTGCACGTGATATGGTGAATTCACGTGCAGCCCCAAATCAGCTCAAACTTCTCCCCAAGCTTCCTTGCATCCTGTAGAGGCCTGAGAAGCAAAAATAGGCTTGCACGTGAAATGGGTGAATTTACGTGCAGCTCCAAATGCTCTAAAATTTCTGTGGTAGGTAGAGGACATCATTCTAAGCAACTTTTGTTCTTGCACGCCAATTGTTTGAGGCCATCTATTATATCAAAAGTGAGCTCCAAAATCTACCAAAACAGCTTAAAAACGCATGTATTTGCAAATAGCATTTTCCTAGGGGTTAGAGCAAATATATATGATATATGAAGCAATAAGGCTCTAATCATGCTCTTAAACATCCTAAATAAACACTAGAATAACGGCATAAAATGCACGTTATCAGGCACCTCAGCTGAACTGGCTGCATTCAACACTTATATTGCTGGGGATACCACTGCGAGGACCTGCGGCTATGAAGCCTTCTTCACCGGACCTGATCTTTGTTGACTACTCCATAACGGTGAAGAAATGGATAACATTGAGATGACTCAGTTCATCTTCGCCCAGAAGTCCTTTCTCGAGAAGCTACCTCTCCACATTCGTAGAGATACTAGGGTGGAACTCTATTTGCCGATCATGCAGGCTCAGCTGCTCGATGATGCAGCAATGATCGAGATTATACAGGGTCGCAAATATGAGAACTCCTTCCGTCCCTGGGATGAGGTAGACCATGTGCTCATTCCCTACTTGTCAACCTCCCCGCACTGGTTTCTTCTCAACATTGACTTCAAGAACCAACGGATCGTCATCTTCGACTCCAAACCTAGTACCTTACTTATCCATCGGCGTGAACAATTACGTGAATTCAATCGCACTCTGACCCATGTTATGCAGGGATACTCGCATGGGTGTGGTGGTTATCATCTCTCCAAACCGATGGAAATTACGCGAGTCAAGCAAGGTGTTCCTGTTCAGGATGATGCTCATAGCTACGGCTTCTATGTTTGCCATTACATCCGCATCCTGACCACCAACGGGTTCCCAGCTCTCGTGCCTGAATTTGATCCTGTGAGCAGTCAAGCGGCCTCGTTACACTTGACTCCTACTCAACTCCTGCGTGAGCAAGCTACTGTTTTTCTGTTTACACAGAGTGTACTGTACTCTGAATTTAACCCGTAACTGTCTTGTACTCTAATTCCTTGTACACTGCTTCTCTTGCTTTTCACTTTTATGTGTACTTCTTACTGTCAGTTACTTTTTATGTATATCTTTGCTCTGCTGCCTGCTATTCTGTGCTTTCTTATCTTGCTCCCATGAGGTTTGTGTTCTGGTGCTTGTTCCTCACCCTAGAAAGGGGGAGTGTTTCTCAGGGGGAGCAAGCTCGTAGGGGGAGCTATCTTTGACAGGAGCCAGAGAGACTAACGCCTACGGCGGAGAGGAGTGTGCATTTTGAACTTTTGAACTCCTCCAAATTCCTTACATGCAAAGATATCTTCTGCGTAATCTAAAATTGCCCATCAAACTCGTAGTCCCAGACTTCATGTATTTGCCCGTTGTCAGCTTACATTAAATAGGGGGAGATTGTTGGGAATGTAGGATTTGATAAAGCTTCTAAAATATAATCTAAGTCTGGAGACTCGAAGAACCGAAGGTAGAAGGGTCGAAGAGTCAAAGTTCGTAGAAGTGAAACTGTCATAGGACGTATTGGCAAGAGACTCGTAGACTCGTAGAGTCTAGAGACTCGTAGATCTAGGGTCGAAGGTCGTAGAGTCATAGTATGGAAAAGTGAGTTTTACTGTAAGCGTTAATAAGTTCTGAGACTCGTAGAGTTGAAGAATTTTTTAAGAACAGTAACCAAAGCTAAATGACTCGTAGACTAGTAGACCCGTAGACTCGAAGACTCGTAGAGTCATAGGGTCGAAACCTTCGAACACTGTTAAGAAATAGGACTCGTAGACTCATAGATCGAAAGTCGCAGAGTCGAAGCCTTTGAACAGAGTAAAAAAAACCGGACTCGTAGACTCGTATATTGAAAGTCATAGAGTCGAAGCCGTCGAACATGGTTCAGAAAACTGGTCGTAGACTCATAGGTTGAAGGTCGAAGAGTCGATGCTATAAAGACTGGCAAACCAATGAAACTGTAACTCAAGGGTCGTAGAGTCGTAGACTCGTAGACTCAAGGGACACAGTCACTATAGAGAAATTGCCACACTTCCAGACTCGGAGATCGATGGCGGAGAGTTGTAGCTAAAGGGTCGTAGCTGTACAGTAACTCAGTTTATGAGCCTCTGTGAAAGACTAAGGAAGAAAAGCGAAGTTGAAGACTCGTAGAGTCAAAGATTTTCAGACCACTTAGTCAAATATAGTAAACTGAGAGACCCGGAGGTCATAGACCCGTAGAACCAGAGTCGTAGACTCGTAGCTACAATAACAGGTAGATTAGCTGAACTCGAAGAAGTCACTCTAAGCGTTATTCAAAGAGTCGCAGACTCGTAGAGTCGTAAATACGCAGAGTTGTAGACTTTAGTTAACAGAGTGACATAAAAGGCTAATCCAACGTGACCTCTAGCCTCGAAGACTCGAAGATGTGAGTCGTAGACTCACAGAAACACCATAAAGCCTGAAGCAAAACTTCGCAACTTTCTACAGGTGCTAACTGAAATTTTTGTGTCACCAAACCTACGAGGCATCTACCTCTGAGGCAAACTTACAACCCTAAACACAACCACTTAGCGATATTGTCAGCTAGGGTATGTACAGCAAGTCTGCGCCGTCCCGAGCAGTTGAGCGCATTGATGACACATTAATTGCTGCCAACTACCATCCACGGATGAACGGCCAAGATCGACTGCATGCCAAATACGCAGTATGGGCATCTGATCTGCAAATCAAAGCATATCAACCCATCTCCTGACACTCCGCATTTTCAGTGGCGGGAAGTCAGTCTGTCGGGTTGGACATCTTGGCGCATGAGCACTTTAATCTTAAAAATATATCTCTCACGCACGTAACGACAAAATCAAGAGTTTAACCTCTCTCTAAAAAGAGGGACACACACAGAACACAAGATATTGGTTCTGACAAACTTAGAGAAAAAAAAAAGAGTAAGCAGAACTAACAGTTAGAGTTCCAACACTAGAGAGAGAGACTAAGAGAGAAAAATTGAAGTAGTGCTGTGCGCCATGTGAGTAAAGAAGAAAAGCAATCTGTTTGAGCATTCACGAATCTCTTGTTCATCAAAGATCTAGCACTTTCATTAAATCTTGATCTCAGTGTTGTTAGTTTTCCACACTTCGATCTATCATAAACTATCTCTTTCACAACTAAGATCTGTTGAGAAAAGAGCATTTACTCTTATCTCAGTTTTGTCTGATAGTTCATTATCACTCACCTTATCCTTACAATACTTCTGTCATCTTCTCCATAAATACTTCCATCATAGTCATCTATAGCAGGAATCCAAAAACCGGCTAATAGTCTAGCTTCCGCGGACGAAGAAAGTCTATTTGCCCCCCCCCCCCTCTAGACTCACTTTGGGACCTACAAGGCAGACATCGCCGGATTATCTGATCTGCACACTGTTTATAGAGATATGGATCATCCCAAATGTATTTCCGGACTTCATTCAGAAATTTCTTCTTTTGCTGATATGTAAAGTCTTGTGGAATATAGGAATATGCCAAATAATTTATAATATCAGCGAACCACGGCATCTTGACTTCACAAGATAATATAGCCTCATCAGGAAAAGACTCTAAAATTTCTGATTCATCTTTCACTGCTTCTCCTTGTTCAAGCCTTGATAAATGATCAGCTACTGTATTTGATGTCCCTTTTGTATCTCTGATCTCTATATCAAATTCTTGAAGGAGTAATACCCAGCGAATCAACCTGGGTTTTGCGTCTTTCTTACCAAATAAATAACAAATAAAAGCATGATCTATGTAAACAACTACCTTGGTCCCCAACAAATAGGGTCTGAATTTATCACACGCATAAACCACTGCTAATAATTCCTTCTCTGTAGTTGTATAATTCTGCTGAGCTGCCCCAAGAGTTTTGCTCGCGTAATAGATTGCCCTGAAACTCTTCTCTTTTCTCTGACCTAGAACTGCACCCACAACATAGTCACTAGTGTCACACATCAACTCAAAAGGCTGAGTCCAGTCAGGAGTAACTATCACCGGTGTTGAAACTAGCTTTGCTTTCAAAACTTCAAATGCAGTCAAACGGTCCTCAGTAAACTCAATTGGAGTATCTTTCTCCAACAGACAACACAAGGGCTTCGCAACCTTGGAAAAATCTTTAATAAAGCTGCGATAAAACCCAGCATGGCCTAGAAAACTTCTGACTCCTTTTACACTTGTTGGTGGAGGTAAATTTTGAATAATTGATATCTTCGCTCTATCAACCTCCAAACCTTCTGCAGACACTTTATGGCCAAGCACAATACCCTCTCGAACCATAAAATGACATTTCTCCCAATTCAAAACCAGATCTTTTTCCTCACAGCGAATTAGGACTGTCTCTAGATTTTTCAAACAACACTCAAAGGATGACCCAAATACAAAAAAATCATCCATGAACACTTCCATAATTTCTTCAACTAGGCCTTAAAATATCACCATCATACATCTTTGAAAAGTGCCTGGAGCATTGCATAGACCAAAAGGCATCCGTCGAAAAGCAAACGTACCGAAAGGGCACGTAAATGTAGTTTTCTCCTGCTCTGCTGGTGCATTAGCAATTTGGTTGTACCCAGAATAACCATGAAGGAAGCAATAATAAGGGTGACCAGCTAATCTGTCCAGCATCTGGTCAATAAAAGGCAAGGGGAAATGATCCTTGTGAGTGGCCTTGTTAAGTTTTCTGTAATCAATACAGACTCGCTATCCAGTTACAGTCCGAGTAGGTATCAGTTCATTCTTCTCATTCTGGACCACATTCATTCCGCCCTTTATAGGTACAACCTAGACTGGACTAATCCAATTACTATCGGAAATAGCATAAATGATTCCAGCTTTCCGCCATTTTAGTACTTCTCTTTTCACAACTTCTTTTATGGTAGGGTTCAGTCTACGCTGCCTCTCCACTGAAGGTGTGTGTGAATCTTCCATCAGAATTTTATGCATGCAAGTTGCTGGACTGATTCCTTTAATATCTTCAATTGTCCATGCTAAAGCCTTTTTATGCTTTTGCAGTACTTCCAGCAACTGAATACTCTTCTCATTAGAAAAACATGCTGGAACTATCACAGGATACCTGCTTGAAGAGTCAAGAAATTCATATTTCAAATATTCCGGTAACTCTTTTAACTCAAGTAACTCCTCTACTGCCTCTTGCTGCTTTTCTTCAAATTCAGCTAACAGCCCATTTTCTTCCCTTAGACTAGTCTCGGCATAATCCACCTGCTGCAATGCTAAGTCCAAGTCACCTGACATAATATTTTCCCCAAAATAATCATCAACCAAAGTTGCTATATCATCAATCCAATAGCAACTTGAATATTCCTTAGGGAATTTCATGGCTTTGTGCATATTAAAAACAATAGCTTCATCATCAATGCGTAGAGTTAACTCCCCTGAGCTAACATCAATCAACGCACGACCTGTGCGCAAGAACGGTCTTCCGAGGATCAACTGGACTCCTCGATCTTCTTCCATTTCCAACACAACGAAATCTGCTGGAAAAATAAATTGGTTAACTTTTACTAACACATCTTCAATTATCCCCTCAGGCTTCCCCGTTGATCTATCAGCAAACTGAAGTGATATTGAAGTTAGTTTCATTCCTGTCAACCCTAACTTCCGATAGATGGACATCGGCATAAGGTTGATACTCACTCCCAGATCACAAAGAGCTTGCTCAAACTCCGACCCTCCAATGATACAAGGTAAAGTGAAACTGCCAGGGTCCTTCAACTTTGGTGGTAGTTTCTGGTGCACCACAGCACTAATCTCATTTGCCAGAGCTACAATCTCATAATCTTCATACCTTCGTTTCTTGGACACTAGCTCTTTCAAGAATTTGAGATAATTTGGCATTCATGCCAGTGCCTCTATTAAAGGTATGTCCACTTCCAACCTTTTAAAGATTTCTAAAAATTTCGCAAACTGAGGATAAGGAAGAGGAGGCCTATAAGCTAGTGGTCTCTCTACCACTTTCGTGTTACGCGGACTAGTCTCAACTTCTTCAGCTGTTGTCTCTGGCCCTTCCATCTCCACTTTCCCTTTAGCTTTCTGGTTCTCCTCTATATCTTTTGAAACACCAGCATTGGTGGGCTCTTGAACCTCTGGTTCCTCTAAGTGTTTACCACTTCTTAACATTATAGCCTTACAATGTTCCTTTGGATTTATTTCTGAATTGCTTGGGAAGGAACCAGATTGCTTAGCATTTAAAGCATTGGCTAACTGGCCAATTTGCTGCTCCATATTTTTTATTGCAGATCCAAAATCTTGCATTGTAGAGGTAAGAGCATCTATTTTAACCTCACCTCGACTTATTCGCTCATTCGATTATTGAGCAAACTGATAAAAGAAATTCCTCATTTCATCATCTATCTCTTTGTCTTTATCTTTGGCCTGTGGCATCTGGCTATCAGAAGAAGTACCAGATTGTTGAACCGGCTAAGGATTCAAACAATGTTGATTCCCATAAGATAAATTGTTATTAATTCTCTGCCCTGGAGGAATATACTTGTATGAATTCGGCTTCTGGAAATTTTGGAACTAATTTTGGTTTTGTTGTGTTTGACTTTGGTAAAAACCTCTATTACTAACATACTTGGCATCCTCTTGCATCACTGGGCCTGACGAATTGTCACTTGCATTTGAGTTCACTTGACTCCCGTCAAGTTTCAATGCTAATGCAACAACTTGTTGCGTCAAAGCCTCCACTTGTGCTAATAAGTTGCTATGTTGGTCACTATTACTCACTACTGCTACATTCTCAGTTTTAGAGGACTGTATCTCATTTGACCAATAAAATTTGGACATAGCCATCTTCTCTAGTAATTCCATTGCAGCAGTGGGTTCCAACAACATGAAAGAACCGGCAGCAGTAGCATCAACCATATCTCGAACATGGGGCTGCAAACCCAAGAAAAATGATTCCACCTGAAGCCACTCAGGTCTTCCGTGTTGTGGGCATCTCCTCACCAAATCCTTAAAACGCTCCCATGCCTCATATAATGACTCCTGATCTTTCTGACAAAATTGACTAATTTTGCTGCGAAGTTGTATCACTCGTGATGGGGGAAAGAACTTAGCCAGAAAACTTTCTGCCATCTGATCCCAAGTAGTAATGCTGTTAGTAGGCAGAGACTGAAACCAACCCAACGCCTTATCCCTAAGAAAAAATGGGAAAAGCTTGAGTTTAATTGCATGTTGAGAAACTCCATTCATCTTTATTGTTCCACAAATTTGTAGAAACCTCATAAGATGATTATAAGGATCTTCAAGAGCTGACCCTCTATATGCATCTTGGCTGACCATCTGTAGCAACGCTGGCTTAATCTCAAAATTATTCGCTTCAACTGGAATATCTCTAACACCAGATTGATTTTCAGAGTGCACCGGTCTAGAAAAGTCCAGCAAAGTCCTCGGCCCATGAAATCCTCCTTCATCTTGCTACCCAAAATTCTGGTTATGAATAGTATGATCCTATGCCATTATGATACTCTCACAAAGGTCTTCTAATTCATTGAGAGCTTCTTCAGCTTCGTGTAAAGTGAAAAGGGATTGTTCTGCCTTTTCCTTGTCTTTGTTTGCTCTTCGCTTCTCAAGCAAGGTTCTTTCTATCTCTGGATCAAATGGAGCCAACTGCTTACCAGATGATCGTGGCATAAACAACACAATCCAGTAATAACTTCACCAGTCCCTCAGATATTCCTGCAAATACTCAAACAACAAAAAATACTCGATAACTCCGCATAACCAAGTTTTCAGAATAGAATAAACAAAAACAACTTAAAATACTCACAATAACAACTAATAAATAAAGTCCAGGTCACAACCTTTCCTCTTGAACTCAATGTTATCTAATAATTTTTAACACCATTAACAAACAATTCCCCGGCAACGGCGCCAATTTGATGTCTGTTATTTTCTTGACTATTTAATCTCATAGAATAATGGAGTAATTGAGACTCTGGTGTGTGGAACCTTAGGGAATTTATGTAAATCGGTGTCAAATAGATAAGCACCAAGTAGGCAAGTGCTAATTATGCCTAGAAAAATAATTTTAAGTCTGGTAACTCTCAAACAATTATAACTAATTTGTTTTGTATTTTCTGTTTTTCAATTTTAAATCAAAACTGGTAAGAAAATTCAATAATGGAGGTTCCTAGGGTAGCAATTTCACCTCCCATGCATTGCACTCTGACTTTTACAAATGGTTTTTACATTCCATCTCCTGATTTTTAATAATGTTGATTAATACCCATTTCCTTACATTTGGTCCATGCTAAGAAAAATAAAGTTACCCTAAACCACTTGGTCCATGAGAATTGGGATAATCAAAGGTATCAATCCTTCAATTGGCTAAACACTTGGTCCGTATTTTAGCCAATTAAATCAAATCATTTCATCTTCCACCCCAGACTAGGGTTAAGGTAATCTGATTATGCATGAATCAAATTGCATTGCATTCTGAAATTAATTTAAACATCAAAGAATTGTTCCATCATATAACCATGTCAAAATCATCATACAACACAATGGGGGCTACATTGCTCCCCTAAGAAAAGGGATTACCCCAGAATCATGTCCAAAGCAATCAATTTAGAAAGTAAAAACAACCTTGAAGACATTACAGAATAGAGGAAGAGAAATCTTCAAAGGTGCTCCTAGAATTAGCCTCCAACAATCTCCAGCCTCTGCTGTGTTTCATTCCTCTGGATCCTCGCTTCTTCAGCCGTCGTCCCCCTAGCAGAAAACCTTACTTATCCTTTTTGTTTTTCCCCTCCAAATGACAAAGCTGCCCTTTTGGAATTACTAACTTGCTCTCTTGGCCCAGTTCCACATAACCCTTTAAGAAAGCCCAAGGTGAGTAGTTTAGCTTCCCTCTTCTCAATGGCCTAGCTAAACAAAGCCTGAAATAAAAATTAAGAAAAACAAAAACAAAAACACACTCTGCCAAAAATAAAATAAAATACCTAAGTAGATAAATACACTTAACAAGAGTCAAAAAAAGATATAAAATATGTCTAAAATAGAGGAAAAATATACCATAAATGTCTATATAAAATTCACTCATCAACATCCCTAAGACTGCTTTTCGGTGTAGGTATGGGCACTATGAGTGGGTAGTGATGCCGCTTGGGCTCACTAATGCACCAGCGGTGTTCATGCACTTGATGAACCAGGTCTTTGCTCCATACTTGGATTCTTTTGTTGTGGTGTTTAAAGATGATATCTTGGTGTATTCCAAGACTGAGAAGGAACATGTGGAACATTCGGCAACAGTGTTGCAAACTTTGAGGGACCAGCGGTTGTTTGCTAAGTTTAACAAATGTGAGTTTTGGATCCAGGATGTTCGTTTTCTTGGCCATGTGGTGTCAGCAGATGGTGTGAGGGTGGACCCTGCCAAGATTGAATTGAAGCTGTGTCATCGTGGGAGAGGCCAAAAAATGTCTTTGAGATTCGTAGTTTCCTTGGCTTGGTGAGGTACTACCGTCGTTTTGTGGAGGGATTCTCCTGTTTGGCAGCTCTTATGATGGCGTTGACCTGGAAGGCAGTGAAGTTTAAGTGGACTGACATGTGTCAGCAGGCGTTTGAGGCTCTCAAAACCCGTTTGACCAATGCACCGGTGTTAAGGTTACCTAGGGAAGATGCCCCATATGAGGTATATTGTGACGTGTCCAGGGTTGGTTTGGGGTGTGTGCTTATGCAGGAGCAGAGTGTTGTAGCTTATGGGTTGAGGCAATTGAAACCTCATGAGCAGAATTACCCGACCCATGATCTTGAGTTGGCGGCTGTCATCTTTTCTTGGAAGAGTTGGCAGCATTATCTCTTGGGGGAAAAGTTTGTGGTGTTCTCAGATCACAAGAGCCTTTAGTATATTTTTACTCAGAAGAACTTGAATCTGAGGCAGAGGAGATAGGTGGAGTATTTGCAGACCTTTGACTTTACTCTTGCCTATTCCCCGGGCAAGGGCAATGTTGTGGCTGATGCCTGAGGTGGCTGTGAGAGAGTGGAAGATGATGGAGCAGTTGGCAATGTTGCAGCTGCAGCCTATTGTTCGTGATGGGAGGACAGTGCTGAGTCCTATTGTTGTTGTGCCTAAGTTATACCAGTGAGTCCGGGAGGGACAGTTGGGCGATATTGAGTGTGAGGTTCTCTGTTCCCGTATTGAGGCTAGTGAGCTATCTGAGGACTGGACGGAGGGTCCTGAGCATGAGTTGTCTTTTTAGGGGCGGCTAGTAGTGGCTTCTTCTCTCAGAGATGAGGTAATGAGGGAGTTTCATCAGTCTAGAGTTGCTATGTATCCTGGGGGTACGAAGATGTACCATGCACTTCGGGGGTATTTTTGGTGGCCTAGGATGAAGCGTGATGTGGCAAGGTGCCTTACTTGTCAACAAGTGAAAGTGGAGCATCAGCGACCAGCAGGTATGTTACAACCGTTGCCAATAGCCGAGTGGAAGTGGGACCACATAGCGATGGACTTTGTGACTGGTCTTCCACCTACCACTGGGAGGAAAGACATGCTTTGGGTAATTGTGGATCGACTAACCAAGTCGGTCCATTTTCTTGCCGTTCGAGAGCGGGATTCCATCGGGGCCTTGAGTTAGCTGTATGTGAACGAGATTGTGAGACTGCATGGAGTACCATCATCGATTGTGTCTGACAAAGATTCGCGGTTCACTTCCCGTTTATGGGCAGGCTTGCAGGAGGCTATGGGGACGAAACTGCACTTAAGTACAGCCTTTCACCCTGAGACTGACGGTCTAACAGAGAGGACGAATCAGACACTGGAGGACATCCTGAGGGCTTATGTGCTAGATTTTGGGGGTTCGTGGGCAACTCACCTTCCTTTAGTGGAGTTTGCCTACAACAATAGTTATCAGGCATCCATTGGGATGGCTCCTTTTGAGACGTTGTATGGCAGGCCGTGTCGATCACCTTTGTGTTGGACTGAGGTAGGAGAGGCAGCTCTCTTGGGACCATAGCTGGTTCAAGAGGCCACTGAGAAGGTCAAGTTGATTCGTCAACGCTTGTTATCGGCCCAGAGTTGCCAAAAGTCTTACACATATCAGCGGCGGAGACCATTGGAGTTTTCTGTGGGAGATCATGTGTTTCTTTGTGTTTCTCCACGTCGTGGACATCGACGGTTTGGGAGAGGTTCCAAGCTATCTTCGCGGTTTATTGGTCCTTTTGAGGTTATGGCTCATGTGGGGCCCATGGCCTACCGGTTAGCATTGCCACCGCAATTGAGTCGGGTGCACAATGTGTTCCATGTGTCCCAGTTGAGGAAGTATCATCCTGACCCCACTCATGTGATCGATTGGGGGACATTGGATATTGAGAATGACATGCCCGTTCTTGAGGCCCCTATCCGTATCCTAGATCGGCGGGAGAAGCTTTGGCGTGGTCGTGTTATCCCTTTGGTTCGCGTCCTGTGGCAGCACCGTGGCATTGAGGAGGAGACATGGGAACGTGAGTCCATGATGCGTGAGCAAGCACCTAGACTTGTTCGAGGACGAACAATCTTAAGGGTGGGAGGCGGCTGTAGTGATGTGCTTTCTTGCGTTGGTTGTTTATAATTTGGTGTATCTGTATTGTTTGTATTGGTTATTTATGATTTGGTGTATTTGTATTGTCTTTTAGACATGTGTTTATATTTGAGATATGTTTTTGAGATTGAGACTTTTGTTTGTGATATGCGGGTATGTGGCATATGCATTGTGATGCTTGTGGTTATGTATATGCATTGTGATACATGTGGTTATGATTGTGGTGGTGCTTTGTGAGCTTGCGAACGTATGTCCTGTTATGCTGTGTTTGTTATTCCTCGCGGTCTAGTGACATGTAGTTTCTTTTCGAGGACGAAAAGTCTTAAGGGGGAGAGGATGTAATGACCCGTGTTTTGGGAAGAACAAGTTGGAACGAAGATGAACAATACCCTGGGCGAACGCTTGGGTCGAAAGGTGGAAGACTCGAAGATTTGGGTCATAGGGTCAAAGACCGAGGGTCGAAGTTCGAAGGTTTGGGGGTCGAAGGTTTAATCTTTGAGACAGATCTTCGAGGCTGCGTTTCCAGCGAGTCTTCGAGGGAGTGTTTCTACGAGTCTTCGAGGCTTGGTTGTTAGAGAGTGTAATGAGCTCAAGTGGGAGCGTGTAGGGGCTGCGTGTGACAATGACCACGTTCGAATTGTGGGTATTTTGTCCTTGTGGAAGCGGAGTGGTTAGTTCATGTTTCATTTATCAAAACTACGTCGTTTTGATAGTGTGTTTCATTTATCAAAACTACGTCATTTTGATGGTGGGATTTCATTTATCAAAACTAAGCGTTTTGATGGTGGGATTTCATTTATCAAAACTATGTCGTTTTGATAAGTGAGGTCTATATAAGGAGGAGCTCTCTTTGTTTTAGGGTTAGGGTTTTTGTTGTCAACTGCCGCAGCCGTCGGGAGAGAGAGAGAGAGAGAGAGAGAGAAAGAGAGGGAAAGAGAGAGAGTTCTTGAGCACTGTTGCTAGGGTGACTCACGTGGGTGGACGGCATCTAGCGTGGGAGCGTAAAGGATCCTTGAGGTAGGGGTTCTGTTCCTCCTTGAACCTATCCCAGGGTTTTGGCCTTGTGATAAGCAGTCTGTTGTATATTCTGGATATATATATATATATGTAAATCCATATAGGTGTGATCTCCTATATGGATGTTGGCCTTCAATGGCGTATTTTGCTTCGATATTTGTATTTATGCCGTGAGGCTGGAGATTATGCATGCTAAGTGTTTGTTTTTATGTCTGTGTGACTAAGTTTGAGAGCCTGTGAATGTGTGCACGCTATGTGTTCGATGTTATACCTGTGAGACTATGCAAATCATGTGTTTGATGTTATACCTGTGTGGCTTTGTGTGTTGTGTGTTTGTTGGAACCCGGTGGCTGTGGAAGCCCGGGACTATTTATGTTGGCCTGTGTGGCGCCTGAGAGGCTGTGGCAATGTTTGGAACTGTAAATATGTTGGCCTGAGAGGCTGTGGTAATGTTTGTAACTATGGAAATGTTGGCCTGTGTGGCGCCTGAGAGGCTGTGGTAATGTTTGTAACTATGGAAATGTTGGCTTGTGTGGTGCCTGAGAGGCTGTGGATATGTGAGCCTGTGTGGCTGTGGCAATGGTTGTACCTGTTCTGTGACTTCTGGATTGATACTTAACTGTGGAATATAACCTGCTTTTATCCTGTCACTACACTTCACATGCACACGTTCTCATGTAGATGCTAGGAACATGGGATGGGTTGGGGAGACATGATCCCTACTAAGCTGTGGTTGCTCACCCCTCTTACTGTGATGTGTTTTCTTTCAGGAACCTACAGGCATTAGGTGGAAACACCAAGGTGGAAGACGGTTTTGTTTTGTGGCTTGTTTAATGTTATTTGTAGTATGTGATTTTCATGAGACCTTGTAACCCCAATGGGGAGATATTGTAAAGGATTTTGTTGTAATAAAGATTTGTTTGGTTTGTGAATGTTACATATATCTTAAATTTATTAAATGGTGTCCTGTGTGGGAATGTTGTACCCTACCCCTTTATCCTCCTTGTGGGTAAAGGGGAGTCACGAACCGGTTTCCTCGGGTTGGAAATCCGGGGCGTGACACAAATCCCTAATTTTCATACGTGTTTTCCTTTTAGAGAGATAAAAAGAGGAGAGAGAAAGAGAAGGGGAAAGCGAAATTGATGATCCGGACTCAAATCAACTAAATTTGATGTATAGATTAATTCTTCTCACTTATATGTCATTGATTATATTTACTAGAGTAGCTAAAACATGAGAATTAATCCCAAATTTGTGAAATTTGATGTATGAACTCTAACAAGTTGGGGAAACCCATTTTATGTGTTAACCTTCGAATTTAAGGCTGTTTTGGTAACCTAATATGGCTAAGATGAGTTAGAAACTTTTTCTTGGGATGAATTGGTACTTAAAAATGGAGATTTAACTGGTATAACTGGATTTCGAGACGAAACTAAAATGGACATAGTCGACAGATTGCGACTGGTAGACTACTCGACATTGCTCGAGGCTCGAGCGTCGAGCTAGCTTCGAGTAGGGAGTGTCAAGCAGAAGGATTCAAGTAGGGAGTGTTGAGCAGAGCCACATACTTTAGTTACAATGTAAATAAGGAAATACCTCTTATTTGGATTCAAAGAAAAATACTAAAAAAATAAATTCTCACTCCTTCAAAATGTGAAAAATGGGAATTAACACTGAATCTCGAAATAATTCAGTTTTTGGTTCGAGGTGACCATTTGTATACTAGGTTAGACCTCTTAGAAAAATCCCTAAAAATTAGATTGTCTTAGTTATGATATGGGGAACCATTACCGAGACTTTTTATTTCCAGAAAACACCTTCCATGAAAATCCTCTCTCTTGGTCAAGATATGAGGATAGATTTGTGAAGACTGACCTCTATTACAGAGAGTGTTGTGAAACTCTAGTGGTCATGTAGGCCTATGAGGCTACCTTGATAAGCCTAGGAGGGTACTATTGAAGGCCTGAGAGGCATGATTTGTTTAGAGCCTAAGAGACTACTATGCCTGAGAGGTAATATTTTGCTTGAGAGGTAATACTGTGTTTGAGAGGCAATACTATGGTTGAGAGGCAACACGGTGCCTAAGGGGAAATGTTTGGGATTACTTGAGAGGTCATATTATGCATGGGGGGAAACACAGTGCCTGAGAGGTAATGTTTGGGATTACCTGGGAGGCTTGCTTTATATTTGAATGCATGAGTACATGATTAAGTTGGTGATATATATGTAGCATTACATGAGCACATGCTTACACTAGTTTATGAGTTGGAATGGGTCGGGGAGACATGATCGCTACTGAGCTGTGATTGCTCACCCCTCTTATTGTGTTTGTCTTTGTTTATTTCAGCTGCCTATAGGAGCTAGAAGGTTCACCCAAGGTGCAAACACTATTTAGTGTGTTTATTTTATTGGATTGTAATGATATGATGTAACCCCGTAGGGGAAGTAACGTGTATGTATGTGTGTTTGCCTTGTGATTTGAAATAAAATTTCTGTATGTGTGTGATATATGTGTGGTATGGCTTAAGGACAGCAGCCGTGAGGTCTCTTTCTCGATGTTATCACCAACCCCTTGTCCCTTCGGGTGCGGGCATGGGGATTTACTAACTGGTTTCTGTGGGTCGAAAATCCAGGGCGTGACATCACGGAACCACTTCAGGTAGGTGTTCCTAACATTCGAATGTTAGTTTCGAATGTGATGTTTGAATGTGGTTTCGAATATGTTGTTCGCATGTTAGGTTCAAAGGAAGCTCCAAAGGTAAGTTCGAAGGAAGGTTTGAAGGTTGGTTCAAAGAAGAGATTTGAAGCAAAGTGTCAAAGAACAGTTTCGAAGTATAGTTTCATAGGACTCAGGACTATTTACATTGTAAACCTTTATGCAAGCAATTTAGATTCCCCCCCATTTAGGACTCAGGACTCAGGACTTAAGTTACATTGAAAATAAGGAAATATCCCCCCCATTTAGATTCAATGAAAAATACTAGAAAATCAAATTCTCACTTCTTCAAAAAGTAAAAATTGGGAATTAGTATTGAATCCCAGAAAAATTTAGTTTTTGGTTCGAAGTGACTATTTGCGAAGTGTGGCTGGATGTCCCAGAAAAATTCCCAAAAATCAGGATATCTTAGTTATGATATGAGGAACCATTGCCAGAACTTTTTATTTCAAGAAAATGCCTTCTATAAAAATCCTCTATTTTGGTCAAAACATGAGGATAGATTTGTGGAGACTGGTCTCGTTATAAAGGGAGCGTTGTGAACCTAAATACCATACTGGTGTTGGTGTGTTGAGTTGAGAATTTGGGCCTTGGGCTTCGTGACGTGTTTGTGTATTCTCACTGTGATGCAAAGGTTGTGCTATGTGGTTGACGTGATAAGCTGAGGCCTAGGTTGAGCTGTTGAGCTCATGATGATAAACTGTGGCCTGAGTTGAGCTGTTAAGCTCATCGTGCTAGGTTTAAGTGCCCTGAATTGGGATCCTATTGAGGATCATGGACAAGCTGCCAGTTTTAGATAGGTTGGGTCCTAATGTTTGTTTGCAGGCTGAGTCATGATATTTTGCTCACTACAATGTGCACGAGTACACTGAGCATGCATTATAGACTTATTTGTTTTGTATAATATAGTGATGTGGAGTTATGGGATCACCTATTGAGCTTGTAGCTCACTCTTACTTTGTTGTTTACCCCTTTCAAGTGCGACCCAAGACTAGTGGATAACTTTCTTCCAAGAGGACGTGTTCACTAATCTAATGTATGATATAGTATTATATTTCGTATTGATTATGTATTATATCCCAGACATGAGTCCGTGAACAATTGTATTTGCACTGTTCATGATGAGATTTCTGTATGATTGTTTAACATATTGTATGCATGATGATATAGTGGAAAGTACAAGATTACCTTTAATGTATAACTGTACAAGTTTACATGATTGAGACAGCACCTGCGGTATAGTCTCTATTGGTGCTTGTCACCAATCCCTTGACCCTTTGGGTGCAGGCAAGGGGAAGTTACGTTTCTAGTTTCGGGTTCCTTGGAATTCGGGGGTGTGATAGTCAGAATAAGCGAACAAAGACTTGGAACAAACCTTTGTTGTCTGGAAAAAGAAATTATGATTCGGAGTAAGCATCCAAGTCTCAGAAAGTCTCTATTGGTGATAACGTGCATTTATGTCGTTATTCTAGGCCATGTTTAGGGTGTTTTAGAGTGAGATTAAGGCTTATTTGCATCATAATTTGCATACATTTGCTCTAACCCCTAGGAAGACACTGCTTGTGCTATATTTGTGTTTTCAAGTTGTTTTGACAGGTTTTTGGGAGATATTTACTCATACACATTAGCTAGATCACCCTATCTACCTAAGATGAAGCTTTGTTCAGAAGATTAACTCAAAAGAAGGTAAACAAGAGCTGCACGTGACATGGTCATTGTCACGTGCAAGGAGTGAACTGCATGGGAACCTTTTAAATGATTGCAGGAAGCTTGGGGTTGATTTTCAGCTTGTTTTGAGATTGCACGTGACATGGTCATTGTCACATTTAATGGTATAACTACATGGGAGCTTTCCAGATGACGTTGTAAAGCTTTTGGAGAAGTTTGAGGCCAATTGGAGGCTGCACGTGACAACGGCCTTTGTCACGTGCAGCTATGTTTTTGACCATCTACTTTGTTTTGTTATGATTACGATTTCTCTCTAAAGAACCTAGTCCAAATTCTACTTGGTTTGAGTTTTATTGTGAGTTGAAGGAAGAATGGATGTCATTTACCAAAACTACGTCATTTTGGTAAGTGACAACAGCTGGCACTAGGGCACACTTTATGCATGACCTGCAGCCCTATAAAAGGAGAGATCTTGGAGGCAGCAACGTATTCTGGAGAGGCTGAAACACAGACAGAGGCTAGAACGGATGCTGGGAGAAAGAGAAGCAGCTTTGGAGTTGGAAGGCTACGGTTTCTTGTAGAGAAGGAGAAGTGTTGGGGCTGTTAGTTATCTCTATTCCTCTCTCTCTTTCTATTGGGACTGTAATCATGTATTTTTATGGGTTTAAGTTAATTGTGAGAATGATTATGTGTAATGACCCGTGTTTTGGGGTGTGAGGAGTTAGTCACAGTTTTGCCGTTTGAGTGAGTTTTTGGGAGATTTCTTCCCACACACTTTAGGTAAAACACCTTGTATGTTGATGGGCAAGTTTGGGGTAAGAGATAAGCTCAAGAGGCAACCTTTTGGAGGTGCACGTGACAATGCACGTGATATGGGGATGTCACGTGCAAGGAGATTTTTGTATGCCTACCTTCTACATGATGCAAGGAAGCTTGGGATAGAATTTCACAGCATTTGGAGCTGCACGTCATATGGGGATATGACATGCATTATGGCGTGCAGCCATATTTTTGCACCATCACCTTTGTTTTGTTGTTCTGGTAATCTTTTCCCAAAGGACTATCTTTGAATTATGGATATTTTGGCATGTATGGATGCGGGAAGGTTGTGGTGTGTCATCCAAACTATGTCATTTTGATGCTGGGGTTCACTTAATCAAAACTATGTCGTTTTGATATTAAGGTGTCTATATAAAGAGGTGGAGGTCTTCTTGTTTTAGGTTTAGGGTTTTCCATCAGCCACCGCCGCCGTCGTAGAGAGAGAGAGAGAGAGAGAGAGAGAGAGAGAGGGGGGGAAGGAGAGCTTTTGATCTTGCTATGGTGATTCGCGGGAGTGGACGGCGTTTCGCGTGGAGGCTAGAACGTGAAAGATCCTTGAGGTAGGGTTCTGTCTCTTCTAGTACCCATTCCGGGGTTAGACCCTGTGGTGGATAATCTATCAAGTATTATCGTTGTTGTTATAATATATATATATTTATATATATTATATGTAAATTCATATAGGTGTGATCTCCTATATGAATGTTGGCCTTCAATGGCATATTTGATGTGATCTCCTATGTGGATGTTTGTTATCCTGTGCAAGTATGCTTGCTTGATAGGTGTTCGATTTTATACCTGGGTGGCTGTGTTTGTGAGCTTATGAATGTGTGCACGTTATATGTTTGATAAAATGCCTGTGAGGCTATGCCTATTATGTGTTTGATTTTATGCCGTGTGGCAAAAATGTATGTTATGTGTTTGATTGTATGATTGTTAGCCTGAGAGGCTGTGGGAACTATTTGCCTAAGAGGCGGTTAAACTATTGGCCTGAGAGGCGGTTAAACATTTTCCCGATAGGCAGTTAAATATTTACCCGAGATGGTTAAATTGTTAGCATGGAAGGCTGTGAAATTGGTAGCCTGTGAGGCTTTGGAGCCAGTGTGGCTGGGGCTGTGGTCGCGCCTATTTGAGTGGTGTGGTTTACTTTTATTTACTACTACCACGACACTGCACTAGTACACGTTCTCATGTAGTGGCTAGGTGCATGGGATGGATTGGGGAGACTTGATCGCTACTGAGCTGTGGTTGCTCACCCCTCCTATTGTGTTATGTTTTTCTCAGGGACCTATAGGCGTTAGGTGGGAACACCAAGGTGGACAACAGTTCTGTTTGTGATTTTGATTTATGTTAATTGTATTATTATTTTTGGAAGGCTTTGTACCCAAGTGGGGAGATATTGTAAAGTGGATTTTATTGTAATAAAGCCATGTGGATTTGTAAACGTTTATCCTGAATTGAATTTAATAAATTTATGATTTTGTCTTTCTGAATATCAGCTGTGTAGTGTATGATGTCCTATGTGGGAGTATTGTATCCTACCCCCTTCTCCACCGCGTGGGTAAAGGGGGAGTCACAAACCGGTTTTCTCGGGTTGGAAATTCGGGGCGTGACAATATGGTATCAGAGCATGGTCTAGTTGGCCTAGGGTAGTGGGCGGATCTGGTTATCTTGAGTCCTTTGGAGGAGCCTGGAGGAACGTGCTTGATTAACACGGTCCTGTTGGAGCCTCTAAGGTGTACTTGGGGTAGTCCAGACCTGAGGTAGGATTTGCATTCATTTGCATTAAGGCACTAGTTTCATTTGTTGCTAAATTGAAAAAAAAACATGAATAGCGTGATAAAGTGTGAAATGTGCGACTCTGAATTTTCTTGGAATACCTTGAGCATGAGAACTCCTTGTTTAATTGAGCTCTGTGAAATGTGAATTAAGCTGTGTGCAATGTGGATTGATGCAATGTATATGTGTAATGCCATATGATAGTGGAATTGATAAGTGGAATAGAGGTAGTGACACGCAATAGATTCGAATTCGTTTCGACGTTTGTGTTCCTTACTTCTTATAGTAAGAATGCCACCGAGGAGAGTGACACGTGCGTCTGGGGCAGTGGCTGATGAGTCATCTGCCCACGAGGGTCCTGGTGCGGGGCAGCCCGTTGGAGGACATGCGCTGTTGTTGGCACAACTGCGAGAGAGCATCCGACTGGAAGTCCGAGAGCTCAAGGAGGGTCGGCAAGAGGTTCGGGAGGAAGTGCACCGTGAGATGGCAGCATAGTAATGCCACCACCACCACCACCGCCAGTAAGGGAGTTACCTCGTGAGCGTGAGAGTTCGCTGGGTGGCGTACCGATGCATCGTGCAGAAGATGATGTTGTGACGAGGTTCCGAAAGGAACAACCTCCGAGGTTCAAGGGAGAGGGGGATCCAGTGATAGCGGAGCATTGGTTGAGGTAGATCGAGCACGTGTTCTCCTTTCTCCTACCCCGGGAGGAGGATAAGGTGAGGTTGGCCATCCGACAGTTGGAGGGGAATGCCTTGGAGTGGTGGCTGAGTGTCGCAGGAAGCCATGCTGTGTAGTACATGTTGTGGGATGAGTTCTTATAGCTTTTCCATGACGAGTTCTTCCCCAAGTCGCTGAGGTGGCAAAAGAGGGAGGAATTCAGAAGTCTGAAGCAGGGATCGAAAACGGTGCCCGAGTATGAATGCGAGTTCCGGAGCTTGAGTAGATTTGTTCCCGAGACTGTGGCCAAGGAGGACCTGAAGGCCCACAAGTTCACTTTGGGCCTTAGGCCAGCCCTTAGGCAGAGGGTGGTGATACTGCGTTTGAGGACTTATGCTGAGGTTGTTGAGACGACTCATATAGCTGAGAGAGAGCTAGATGATGGGAGGCAGGCCCATCATGGTCGCCCGTTGCAGGGTGAGTCAGATTGTCACGCCCCAATTTCCTTACACCTGGAAACGGTTAGTGACTGCCCATGCCCGCACCCGAAGGGTCAAGGGGTTGGTGCAAGCACCTAGACTGGACTTATGCAACGAGTGTTGTCCCAATACTACACATCCGGGCTAACATGCCAAAGGATAGGCCCCTGATTCCAAACCATACACACAATCATCATTTAGTCAAAATACCATACCACAGTTTACTTCATTTCAAAGAGGACTCAAGTCCATTACAACTCAAATGGGGAAAAGCTCCCAATAAACCCACAATACCAACTTCAGTTTACAAAATAGCCCAAACCAAAACAGAAAGCCACAGATACATTAACAACCAAATAAAGAGGGTCCCATAGCCTCTATGGCCAATCACCTCAGCTCTGTCACCTATCGCCGGCTAGACCCTGCAAAGAGAACAGTTCAAAGGAGGGGTGAGCAAACCACAGCTCAGTAGGGATCAAGTCTCCCCGGGCCCATCCCACTCTACTGGAATGCATATTTAGTGGATGCTTGTGCTAGTGTAGTGAACTAGTTGAAACCAGACACAAAAACCATCAAACACATCCCATATTCAAAGAGGGGGGGGGGTTCCAGTGATATAACTGTCCCATACTCAAGGCTCTAGTCTAGTGACTGTCCCGTACCCAAGGCTCCAGTCCAATGACTGTCCCGTAATCAAAAGGGTTCCAGCTTAGCAGCTGTCCCGTGGATCAAAAGCTCCAACTCAACAGCTGTCCCGTAGCATACAGCATTAAGCACTCAAACAAAACTCAGTGAAATACAGCCACATAACTCAGCACAAGGTGCCCAGCAAGCATAATTTATCTCAATACAAGATGCTCAACAAGCATAATACAACTCAGCACATATCAGTATGATTACGATGCACTCAGTTCATGTAGTGCAGCCACAATCTCAGTAACATTCACAGTATACAGTTCTTTTCCCATATCAGTGTTCCTTAACCATTATGGTAAGTTTTTTAGGTAAATTAACTCCAAGAATTTATCCCAATCACATTATTTTCCACTCAAGAACTTTCTGGCTAAATGGGGAAGCCAGAGGAGGCAAAATAAGGGGGTGCACGTCATATGGGCCATATGACGTGTAGGGGGATGTTTGGCTCCCTGCCCTCTACACATCTCAAGGAACGTTGGGGTAAAATTTCAAACCAATTGGGCTTGCACGTGAAATGGGCTTTTAACGTGCACAAGGGTTTTTGGCTCCCTGCCTTCTACACCTTTCAGGGAAGCCCGCGGTAAAATTTCAGACCAATTGGGCTTGCACGTGAAATGGGCTTTTCACGTGCAATATGGCGTGCAGCCATATTTTGCACAGAGACCTTTGTTTTGTTGTTTTAATCACTTTTCTCTAAAGGACCTCTCTCAAATTCTTTTTAGATTGTGAGTTATTAGACTCTGAAGTTAGGGTACATAGCCTGGTTTCAACTCCAGTTATGTCCCTCATATCAACCTACCCATCCAGACCATCCCAGATTATTTTATTCACTGTTAACTATCCAGATATAATGGAAACCTCACAATCAATCATCATATGCATGTGGGGGCATAAACTCAACATCAACATGAAAAGGATCATAACAGATACGTACCCAGCAAACTCAGTAATCGCAACAAAGGGTATAAACCCAGAATTCTCAATATTCATATCAAAGGGTATAGAGCCAGAATTTTCAGAGGAAGGCATGAATATGAACACGAATTCCCTACCTCAAAATCGGAGAATACAACTGGTCGTTGTATTCTAGCAATCACGTCTCCGGGCTCTCGTCCACCGTAGGAACCTTGGATCGTCCTCGGCGTCTCAGGCCGTGTCTCCCTCTTTCTGATAGTCTCCCTCTCTGGCCATGTCTCTCTCTCTCTCTCTCTCTCAAGGGATGACGACTACTAGGGTTTTGGAATGAGAATCCCCTAATTTCCAAGCCTTTTTCCTTTATATATTTTCCCACATAATCAAAACGACGTAGTTTTGATTAATTTAAAGCCCAGCATTTATAAACCCAAAGGCCAAGGTTTTCTAATCCACTTCATTAAGCTCTACAGCCCAACAATTAAGCCCAAATTATATTTTAAATAAAACTCTCAAATATATATTAATTAGAATATTTTAATTCATGTGAAATTCCCAAAAATACCCCTCAGGGCTTCGAACTCCGAATCGAGCCCAAGCATAGTCAAAATTCTCCATTTGACGAGCACATCACTGTGCTGATGTTCATTCTCTAAAAGAAGGCCTCTTACTCAAGGCTAACTCCAAGAACCCCTCAAATACGGGTCCTTACACAGATCGGGATTCAGGATCCAAGAGGCCCAAAACCGAGGAGAGAGATAGTAGTTCCTTCCGTAGCCGGGGTCAACCATCTATGAACCCAGGGAGGTTCACCTTTGGCGGCAATAGACACATAGGTTCAGCAGGTGGTCTTCCTAGCGGTTGTCTTTGTTGTGGGGAGCAAGGCCACATCAAAAGGGAGTGTCCCAAGAAAGATTGGCAGTGCAACAACTGTGGACGGGAGGGCCATTTTCGCAGGGTTTGTAGGAGTGGCAACAGGGGAGCAGGAGGCTTGGCATCCAGCATAAGGAGTGATGCTAGTTTCCGTGCACCAGCGGAGAGGCCAGCGCGTCTGTGGCAGGCTAGTCAAGCAGGATCTAGCCAGACCCGACCTCAGGGGAGGCCTGAGCGGTAGCAGACTGAAGCGGGAGGCAGCCATGGTGGGAACCCTCCAGTGGTGGAGCTGACTAGTGGCACGGGCCAAGGGAGGGTGTTTGCACTGAATGCAACACCCCAAGAGGAGGCTGAGCTACCACCTCCACCGGCGGAGGCTGGGGCTGGACCATCGGTGGTTAGAGGTACCCTTTTTGATCTCTTGTACACTTGTTTATGCACTTTTTGATACGGTTGCATCTTGTTCATTTGTCGCTGAACTTCTGATTGAGGGATTGGGATTAGCATGTGTTGAGGCAGAGAGGCCACTAGCAGTGGAGTCTCCAGTGGGGGGTATGATTGAGGTGCGGCGCATATGTCGTGACTGTGTGTTAACTGTAGGGGATGTGGAGCTTAGTTTTGATTTGTACGTGATGCCCTTGCGTACATTTGACCAGATCTTGGGTATGGATTGGCTTATGGATTTCCTGGCCAGGATAGATTGTTATCGGCGGCGTGTATCCTTCGTGACACCTGCAGGGACTTCTAGCACCCTGCAGGGGGAGTGGGATTGTGAGGCGAGTTGAGCTGGGCCAGTGCTGGACCAGTGGGGTGCCATTACCCACAGGTTGGCAGCCCTGACCTTTGCTGAGGAGGGGAAAGTAAAAAAGAGAGTGTGCCTAGCAGTTGTTGACCAATTTCAGGATGTCTTCCCTGACCAGTTGAGGAGTTTACCTCCTAAGAGAAGTGTGGAGTTCACCATTGAATTGGTACCGGGGACTGGCCTAATCTCCCAGGTAGCATATCGTATGGTGCCAGCCGAGTTGAGGGAGCTTCAGAGGCAAATAGAGGAGTTAGTGGACCAGGGGTATATCAGACTGAGTACCTCACCTTGGGGTGCTCCGGTGCTCTTCGCAAAAAAGGTAGATGGCACGCTTTGCCTTTGCATTGACTACAAGAAGTTGAATTCGGTGACTGTGAAGAACAAGTATCCATTGCCTCGGATAGATGACCTGTTCGACCAGTTGAATGGGGCCCAGTGGTTTTCCAAGATAGATCTGCGATTGGGGTATCACCAGTTAAGGGTTAGGGAGGAGGACATCCCTAAGACGGCTTTTCGGTGCAGGTAGGGGCACTATGAGTGGGTAGTGATGCCTTTCGGGCTCACTAATGCACCAACAGTGTTCATGCATTTGATAAACCAGGTCTTTGCTCCATATTTGGATTCCTTTGTGGTGGTATTTATAGACGATATCTTGCTGTATTCCAAGATCGAGAGGGAGCATGTGGAGCATTTAGTGACAGTGCTGCAAACCTTGAGGGACCAACAGTTGTTTGCTAGGTTTAGCAAATGTGAGTTTTGGATGCAGGAGGTTCACTTTCTTGGCCATGTAGTGTCAGCTGAGGGCGTTAGTGTGGACCCAGCCAAGATTGAGGCTGTGGCATCGTGGGAGAGGCCAACCAATGTTTTTGAGATTCATAATTTCCTTGGTTTGGCGGGGTACTATCGTCGTTTTGTAAAGGGATTGTCCCGTTTGGCGGCTCCTATGACGGCGCTGACCCGGAAGGGAGTGAAGTTTGAGTGGACTGACGAGTGTCAGCAAGCGTTTGAGGCTCTCAAAACCCATTTGACCACCGCACCTGTGCTGAGGTTACCTAGGGAGGATATCCCATATGACGTATATTATGATTCGTCCAGGGTTGGTTTGGGGTGTGTGCTTATGCAGGAGCACAGTGTATTAGCTTAGGGGTCGATGCAGCTGAAACCTCATAAGTAGAATTACCCTACTCATGATCTTGAGTTGGCGGCTGTTATCTTTGCCTTGAAGGGTTGACAGCATTACCTTTTGGGAGAGAAGTTTGTGGTGTTCTCAAATCACAAGAGCCTTCAGTACATCTTTACTAAGAAGGACTTGAATTTGAGGCAGAGGAGATGGGTGGAGTATTTACAGACCTTTAACTTTACTCTTGCCTAAACCCCAGGCAAGGGCAATGTTGTGGCTGATGCATTAAGCAGGAAGGGGAAGGTTGAGGTGGCCGTGAGAGAGTGGAAGCTGATGGAGCAGTTGGCGATGTTGCAGTTGCAGCCTATTGCTCGTGATGGTGGGATAGTCCTGAGTCCTATTGTTGTTGTGCCTGAGCTGTACCAGCAAGTCCGGGAGGGACAATTGGGGGATATTGAGTGTGAGGTTCTTCGTACCCGTATTGGGGCTAGTGAGCTATCTGAGGATTAGACAGAGGGTCCTGAGCATGAGTTGTCTTTTTAGGGGCGGCTAATAGTGGCTTCTTCTCTCAGAGATGAGGTGATTAGGGAGTTTCATCAGTCTAGAGTTGCTGTGCATCTTGGGGGTACGAAGATGTACCATGCACTTCGGGGACATTTTTGGTGGCCTGGGATGAAACGTGATGTAGCTGCTTTTGTTTCGAGGTGCCTCACATGTCAGCAGGTGAAGGCTGAGCACCAGCGGCAGCAGGTATGTTGCAACCATTGCTGATCGCGGAGTGGAAGTGGGACCCCATAGCGCTGGTTAGGAGGCAACCCAATGTTTTATTTTATTTATTTTTATTCAACAATTTTGTTTGCAAGCTAACCCTGGTGCGGTAGATTTTGTTTCTTTCTTGACTAACCATTTGCAGGATGAGCCAAAATTATTGGGCCTTGGACTTCTGAATTTATTTTAAGGAACAAGTCCTGGAGCAAGGAACAAGTGAAGCCCACAAGTACTTGAATTTAAGCCCAACGAATTGGCATGCAAGCATAGAAGTTGATCCATACTGCAAAAGCAACTCAGCGAAAAAGTTTGGGCTAATTTGGGCCTGCACGCCATATTGAACGCCAATTGACCAATTGGCGTACACCTCTTTTGCCTCTGCAAATTTCTGGGCCAGTAAATAAACATCACGTGAAGCACTTTACCTCTTGCATGCCAATTTCTAGCTGTCATCTGAAGGGATAAGAAGGCAAAATATCGATTTTGACCCTCCTAGAAGCTTCAAGAATATCACGTGTAGAAGAGACTATTGCTTGACAGCTTATGAGGGACCCACCACCAAAATTTGGGACATTTCTGACCTACATGCCAATTCACCCATATGACGTGCAAGGGCTAAAATGGTCCAAACGCTCTAAAATTTTGGGAGCACGTGTATTATTGCAATTGGAGCACATGTCCTTCTGCACGCTATAAGTAAGGAGGCCTGCATCTAGGTCTTCCACACCAAAAACGATTTCAGATCTGAAATTGGGGATACACTGTTCTTCGCTCTGTTCTTTGCTCTGCTCTTTGCTCTTTGCTCTTGCTCTTGTTTTAAATATGGTGCACACAAGGAGGTCAGGCAAGGACGAGGTGCACTCACCTAGTGCTGATAGCAGTACTGAAGAGGAGATACTCTTGGGGCATGCTCTGGATATGCATGCTTTGGAGGAATCAGAGCTGGGTTGGGCTAGAGAGGTGGCTTTGAAGATTCAAAATCTGGGTTTACATAGGTTAGTCTCTGCTCAATGTGCCATTTCCTACCCTGCCCTGCAAGAATTTTATGCATCTGTCTATGTGAATGAGGAAGAAGATGAATTGATAGGGACTGTGCAGGGGGTTATGTCCGAATTACCCTTGATGTTATTAGAAATTGCTTTAACATCCCTGCACCCACTGATAGCTTCCCTCATTTAAGCTTAGGAGAATTTGGTACTGCCTGCAATTATGCTAGAAAATTTGAAAGTAGAAGGTAGTATACTAAGAATGGCTTTGTGGGAAAATTTAGATGCCTAGCATACCTTGTAGGAAAGTGCTTATTCATTCAGACTAGTGGAAGGGATAGTGTGCCTAAGCCACATCTGGAATTCATGTACAGTATGGATCATATGTTAAATGTGGATTGGGCCACTACCATTTTTAAGTGGTGGAAGAAGAATTCAACAAAATAGATTAATGGCAGAATTTTGTGTTTGATATTCCAAAGCCTGCCTATTTTGAATTTTTCTGCCATGAATAGCATTCCTTTCCCTCCTCACTGGGTTTTAAGAGTATTGCATACTGAAGGAGGTTTGGGGGTCAGTACAAGAGGTCATTAGGCAACTAGTGTTCCTCCTCCATCACAGCCATCTAGGCACAACGTTCATGTGGAGAGATCCACTGACTTTGCAAGGGACACGTCTATTCCAATGGATGACAGGAAGCAAACTCTCTCCAGACTCACTGCCATGTACATGCAGTTTAATGTGCACAAGGAAGATATTTTTAACTTCTTTCAAGGTATAAGTGGGCAGGTAGTGAGTGAAGTGGAAGTTATAAATTGGGCATTCACCAATGGGCACATCACTAGTGCCCAGTTTGAAGAGTTAATGGCCCTTATCACTCAAGATCAACAAGCCACTTCCAGACCTAGAACCAGAGCATGGGGAGCCCCTGAAGCTCCTGCTACTGCATCTACTGAAGCGTGGAGACAAAAAACACAAGAGCTCAGGGAGGCAAATGCTAGAACACAACGCGAAGTGGAAGCATTAAGGAAGAATAACAAGGAAGTCAAGGGCCTCCTAGGCAAAATTTGGAAGGCCTTGAGAAAAAAGAAAGCATCCAAACACTCTCCTGTAGTTGAGATATCTAAAGAAGACTCACCTTCAGTCCATGAAGACTCTTATCATGCCCGGGAAGACCCACCACAACCAGAAACTTTAGCCAGGCAAGGTTATTATCCAACGGAGGTAGAGCCAGAAGCAGGGCATTCACCTTTTCAGCCCTTTATGGATCCTACCTATTCTCAGGCTATTGTGCATATGGTGCTTCCTGTCTCATGGGGGACATACATTCCTGCTGCACCTCAAGACCTACTTGGAGAGCCTATACACTTAACCATAGATCCAGCCCTATCATCTGCTGAGAGTCAAGCAGAATTTGAGAACTTCATTAACTCACAGGTGTTAAGGGCTCGCTTTGCAAGGGATATGGACCTCTTCACCTCGTTTGTCCTTCAACGGATCTTAGGTGATGAATATCTATACACAGATGAGGTGGACTTATTTTGCAGGACTATGCGTTTTGTAGTGGAGGCTGAGCCTCATAACTACCCACTGTCCTAGTATACCTCTATTATGCTGTGCGAGCTTTATGAGCAACCTTTGTCTGAAAGTGTATGGCGCCAGCGTATAAATGGTTAGAATAAAGGGCACCGTCCTTGGCATGGTATACACGAGGTGCTGATCCCTGTTCACATTGATCGTCACTATGTCTTGGTGCGTGTGGATTTGAGTGCAGGGCATGCAGTGCTTTATGATCCAAGCCAAGGCGAAGGGTTCACCAGAAGAAAGAGACAGCATGTTCGTGGGCTCATAAAAAGAATCAAGGATGCTATGAAAAAAGAAGGATTGTTGCAGGACAAGCTCCCTCTTATTCACCTCAACGAAATGCAACTCCCTCAACAGCCTGACCAATTCAGCTGTGGGTTTTTGTTTGCTACTATATGATGGCTATTCTGCAAATGAGGGAAAGCTGGGAAATACGCAGAGAAACCTCAGCTGATTTTGTTACTCATACACGTCGAATGGTGCCCAATGTTATCTACTACTATAGCTTGCCAACTGAGAGGTAAGTATTTTCCTACTCCCTATTTCATGCCATGAGGACATAGCATATTGTAAGTGTGGTGTATTAGGGAGTGACTTGAGCCACTTGCTTGTCTTTTATGTTGTGTGATTGCATGTTTTATTTATGGTGTTTGTTCTTAGATTGTTTGTTAGTCATTTCAAAAAAAAAATGTTCTTAGATTGTTTGTTAGTTATTCCAAAAAAAAAAAAAAAAAAAAAAAAACAACAAAATAAATAAATAATACATTTTTTTTATTTGCATGATTTTTTGAGTTGTCTGCTTGAGTGATTTGCATGTGGAGACATGGATATTAAGTATGCAATTTTGGCCTAAAAATTTTACTTTTTGTGCCACATTAGTATCATGTTATGATAAGGGTGTTAAAGTAGTTAAAATGTGCTCTGATTTGGTTTAATCATGTCTTTATCTTTTGAATGATATCACCATGTTTTTGGAGCTAAAGTTTGAATATTAGCTAAGCATAACATCCTAAGATAGACCTTAGTGACCCTTAAAGTTGAGTGACGAAGAAAATAAAAAGAAAACATGAGAAAAGCTTCTTTTTAGCCCTTGAGTGCCATTTTTGGGCATGGGTAATAGTTTGCTTACTCTTGTCTGCTTTCAACATTGGTTATTTAATGGTAGGAGTCAAGTAAGCATGTGATTACTTATTAGTGCTCAGTGTTTGGTGTGTAGTTAGGGTGCAAGGCCTCTAAGTCACTTTGACTGTCTATGCATCCTTTTCTTTATTTTGTGGTGTTGGAAAGTAAAAGAAAGGCTGTGATGCACATTGTGAAAAGGGTATGCATTAGAAAAATCCAGCCTTCTTATGTGTTTGTAAGTATTGTTATTTCATTATAGCAAGAAAAAAAAAGGCAAAAAGAAAAAGTGAGCATGAATAAAAAAAAGAGTGAATAATCCATCAAGGGAGAGCATAAAATGCAACCTTGTAAGGTTAGTACTTAAAAGAAGTGTGAAAAAAAAAAAAGAAAAGAAAAGAAAAGAAAAGAGAGATTCAAAATAAAAGTCACAATGGCTTGATGTTTATATGAGTAATTAGTTAGTTTTGTAGCCACAATGGCTGAGTTTTGCTTGCTTTGAGAGTGTTGAGCTCAATTCTTAGGCTCAAGGTGTGTTTTATCAGTTATTAGAGTAGAGTGTGAGTTTATCGAGATTTGAATAGCGTGTGAGTTTCAAATAAAGTAGAATAGAGAGTATGTTTTCTTTGATGAGCACAATAGGGAACTCTTATGATTGCTTGGAAAGTACTTAATCAATAGCTGATGGCAAATATAGTGAGGAGTTTACCAATCCTTTGTTAATTGTTAGGTACTGTCATTGGGCTTGAGATTGAGAGAAAAGAGAATTTATATTTGAGTGAGGCAGCTTTATCCTTGGTGAGAACTTAAAGGGAAACTAGGTGCTATTTTATCATGGAATACTTGTTGATATCTGAATTTTCAGTGCTGAAATTGCATGGTTGTTGGACTTAGGAATATGGATATGAATGAACTAAGCTACGACTCATTTTGGTTGCTTAAATTCCCATTTCATCATGATAGAGTGCATGCTTAAGAAACCATGATTCTCCTTGATTGTTATTTTATTTTTCTTCCAGTTTGATTGAGTGTTTATTTTATTTCTGTATGCTTGTATTTTTTTTGTTTGCTTGAGGACAAGCAATAGTTCAAGTGTGGTGTATTTGATCACGTGCATTTATGTCGTTATTCTATTGTCTATTTAGGGGTGTTTAAGAGCATGATTAGAGCCTTATTATATCATATTTCATTTATATTTGCTCTAACCCCTAGGAAGATGCTATTTGTATATACATGCGCTTTTAGGCTGTTTTGTCAGATTTTGGAGATTAATTTTGAGCAAGTAGATGGCCTCAAATTAATTGGTGTGTAGAACTAAAGTTTCTCAGAATGATGTCCTCTACCTTCCACAGAAGTTTCAGAGCCAAAGGCCTTGAACGCCAACTGGACCAATTGGCGTGCAAGCATACTACTGCATACCAGCCTTCTACATGATGCAAGGAAGCTTGGGGAAGAATTTCACCTAATTTGGAGCTGCACGCCAATTGGGAATATGACGTTCAAATTGACGTGCAGCCATATTTTTGCACCGATTCAGTCGTTTTGTTATGCAGATCATTCTTTCCTAAAGGACCCTGTTCATATTGTGCTTAGATTGAGAGATTTTAATGTTGGAAGTGTCACTTATAAAAACTACGTCATTTTGATAAGTTGTGACAGATGGGCTAGGGCACACTTTATAATACAGCATTCAGGCCCATCCAACAGATATATAAGGAGGTCTACACGTCCTTGGAAGAGAGGCTTCACAACACGTTGGAGGGCTTCATAACACGTTAGAGGCTTCACAACACATTAGAGGCTTCACGTTTTTGGAGATTTTTGCAGGGTTTCACGTTTTTGAAGGAAACCTAGGGAGCAGCCGTGATTTTGGAAACTTGGATTGAAGCTCTGTTGCGTGGGTGATTAGAAGAAGATGTTGAGTTTTTCCTGTTAGTGTTTGCTTGTAATCATACGTGAGTAGTCTTTTAATCTAGGGGAGCAATGTAGCCCCCTTGTTGCTGTGCTGAATTTATGGATATTGGGTTTGGATGATTGAGTTTTACGTGTTTTATGAATCTGTTCTTATTCTTCTATCTCGAGGAAGTATACACCTAGGATTCTTAGCCCTAGTCTGGGGCAGATTGAGATTCATAACTTATTTGTAATTGGTGTGATCGTTATCCTTTTACAAGTATGATTTATTGGCTTTGCATGTTTATGTTTTGATGACCATTCAAGAAATTGTGACGCTAGATGCCTTAATCCTTGATTTAAAACTCCAACGTTTTCTAGTTGTTTCCATTACAATTCAAATTTCAGTATATATAATTTAAGTCTTTGAAGAGAACACAATTTATTTGCCAAGACTTTATTTGAAGCAAGAATAATTTGGTGGTTTGAGTTTAAAAGCTAAATAACCTGGTAATCTCTGTGGGATCGACCCCTTTCTTACTGCTGTTCTATTTAGCATTAACTAAGAGAATTAATAATTTTTGGAGAAGGGATTTAAAAGACATTAGTTTAACTCTTTTAGGGTGACGCTATAAATCCACGTTCGTCAGGTTCATGATTTGGTGTATTTGTATTTGTATTTGTAGACTGGTATTTATATTTATATTGAGATGTGTTTTGAGATTGCAATGTGTTTAAGATGTCCTGTTATGTTGTGTGATCCATTTGGGTATTGTGCCTTGCCATTTTGCAAATGGGTAGCATATGTTTGTTATTCCTTGCATGTTGTTTCTTTTCGAGGACAAAAAGTCTTAAGGGGTAGAGAATGTAATGACCCGTGTTTTGGAGTGTGAGGAGTTAGTCACAGTTTTGCCGTTTGAATGAGTTTTTGGGAGACTTCTTCCCACACACTTTAGGTAAAACACCTTGTATGTTAATAGGCAAGTTTGGGGTAAGAGATAAGCCCAAGAGGCAACCTTTTGGAAGTGCATGTGACAATGCATGTGATATGGGGATGTCACATGCAAGGAGATTTTTGTATGCCTGCCTTCTACATGATGCAAGGAAGCTTGGGGTAGAATTTCACAGCATTTGGAGCTGCACGTCATATGGGGATATGACGTGCATTATGGCGTGCAGCCATATTTTTGCACCATCACCTTGGTTTTGTTGTTCTAGTAATCTTTTCCCAAAGGACTATGTTTGAATTATGGATATTTTGGCATGTATGGATGCAGGAAGGTTGTGGTGTGTGATCAAAACTACGTCGTTTTGATGCTGCGGTTCACTTAATCAAAACTACGTCATTTTGATATTGAGGTGTCTATATAAAGAGGTGGAGGTCTCCTTGTTTTAGGTTTAGGGTTTTCCATTAGCCATCGTAACCGTTGAGAGAGAGAGAGAGTTAGAGAGAGAGAGAGAGAGAGGGAAGGAGAGCTTTTGATCTTGCTGTGGTGATTCGCGGGAGTGGAGGGCGTTTGGCATGGAGGCTAGAACGTGAAGGATCCTTGAGGTAGGGGTTCTGTCTCTTCTAGTACCCATTCCGGGGTTAGACCCTGTGGTGGATAATCTATCAAGTATTATCGTTGTTGTTATAATATATATATATATATATATATATATATGTAAATTCATATAGGTGTGATTTCCTATATGAATATTGGCCTTCAATGACATATTTGATGTGATCTCCTATGTGGATGTTTGTTATCCTGTGCAAGTATGCCTGCATGATAGGTGTTCGATTTTATGCCTGTGTGGCTGCGTTTGTAAGCCTATGAATGTGTGCACGTTATATGTTTGATAAAATGCCTGTGAGGCTATGCCTATTATGTGTTTGATTTTATGCCTGTGTGGCAGAAATATATGTTATGTGTTTGATTGTATGATTGTTAGCCTAAGAGGCTGTGGAAACTATTTGCCTGAGAGGCGGTTAAACTTTTGCCCAAGAGGCGGTTAAATATTTGCCCGAGAGGCGGTTAAATTGTTAGCCTGGAAGGCTGTGAAATTGGTAGCCTGTGAGGCTAGGGCTGTGGTCGCGCCCATTTGAGTCGTGTGCTTTACTTGTATTTACTACTGCCATGACACTGCACTAGTATGAGTTCTCATGTAGTGGTTAGGTACATGGGATGGGTTGGGGAGACTTGATCCCTACTGAGCTGTGGTTGCTCACCCCTCCTATTATGTTCTGTTTTTCTCAGGGACCTATAGGCGTTATGTCACGCCTCCGAATTCCAGGGAACCCAGAACCGGGTACATGACTTCCCCTTGCCCGCACCCGATAGGTTAAGGGGTTGGTGACTAGCACCAATGGAGACTACACCGCGGGTGCTGTCTCAAATATGCAACCCTGTACAGTCATACATCAGGGGTAATCCTGTACTTTCCCATATAATACAATGAGTCAAACAGTCATACAGACATCACATCATACAGTATGCAAATACAACTATCCACAGACCCATGTCCGGGATATCATATAAAACAATACAGAATATAACTGTATCATACATCATAGTAGTGGGCATCCTCCTGGAAGAAAGTCCTCCACTAGTTTCGGGTCACACCTAAAAAGGGTAAACAACAAGTAGGGGTGAGCGACAAGCTCAGTAGGTGATCCCAAGACTCCACATCATGCAACACATATATGTCTATACTATATGCTCAGTGTACTCGTGCACCGTGTAGTGTGCACAATCATAAGGACTCAGCCTGCAAACAAACATCAGGACTCAGCCTGCCCACACAGGACAACTTGTCCACGATCCTCCATGGGATCCCAGCTCAGGGCACTCAGCCCTAGCTCCACGAGCTCAACAGCTCAACTCAGGCCTTAGCCTGTCCACGCGCAATATGCCCGGCCACAGTCGCCACACAGGCCTGCCATCGGTGCATATGCCTGCCACGTCAACCACATAGCACCATCAGTGCATCACGGTGAGAACCCAAACAAGTCACGGAGTCCATGCCCCAATACCTCACACCAACATACTAACATTAGTATGGCATGTCATTCTCAACATTTCCTTTAAAACTGTAGCCCGTATTCACAAGTAAATCCTCAATCCTTGATTTATGAAGGAAGTACCCATAGTAGCTATTTTCTTGAAATCAAAAGTCCCGGCATTGGGTTCCCATATCATAACTAAGATAATCTGATTTTTGGGGATTTTTCTGAGATGTCTAACCCCACTTTCCAAAAATTCACCACTACGAACTTTTGGGTTTTTCCGAGATTTTAGACTAAATCCCAATTTTCACATTTTGAAATAGTAGGAATTAATTTTTCTAGTATTTTTCTTTGAATCCAAATGGGGGGTATTTCGTTATTTAGATTGTAACTTAAATACTTAAATGTGTAGATGGGTAGAGGTTGCAATGTAAATAGGTCTAGTCCAGTGCTGTACAGTGTCCAGTTACACTGCAGGAGCTGCGACTCATAGCTCAGAACCTGCAACTCGTAGCTACGGAATGCGGAGCTGCAGCCCGCCTCGAAGACTCGAAGCGAGGCTACGACCTTCGACCTACGAGGCTACGAACTTCGACCCTTCAACTACGAACTATGGTTCTACGAACTACGAGTCTACGAACTTCGAACTACGAGGCTACGAGGCTACGAACTACGAACCTTCAAACTACGACCCTACGACCTTGGATCTTCGACCCTTCGACCCAGAACTTCGGATTTTCGTCAGTTCAATCCAGTAACGCGCCCAGGGTACTGTTCATCATCGTTTTTGCCTGTTCTTCGTCTGGAATCAACCCAGCAACCCCCAGACATGCACAAACACGCATTCTACGCAACAGACTGCGATATTTACCTTAAAATGCGTCCAAAATGCCTCTAAATCGCGCAGAAACAATAGAAACACATATAAAATTCCAGATTTCCAGAAATCTAGATCTAAACCTAGAATTTCATGGTTGACTTATCAACCTTCATGAAAAACACAAATAATCAACCCCAAAATCACAGAAACATATATCCACAATAATATAAAATAGTTCTTGTCATCACTGGTTTTCGTCTGGGCTCTTTTGGGGTGAGCTCAAACTAAACCAATGGTGAGAAAATTTAGAGTCGCCACCAACTGTTTTTGGGGTACAGTCGGATACCCTCTACTTTGAGTAGTTTTAAGTGTATGGTCTGCGTTATCAGAGATGGGTTCGGGAGTTGGTTACGTGTAGGGAAGGATTAGCACCCCTACAGCGCCCTTTCAGTATCTAATTTAGGAGGAGGAGGTTTTATTTTATTTATACTGCCATGACTGGGCTAGTTAAAAAGTTTGTGATTTTTATTTGGCTAAGTTATTTATTAAAGTCAAGGTTAAAATGAATTTATCCTAAATTTCTAAAGGGAATCCTAAAGGTTTTGGATTTTTGAAGGGGATAATGAGATCCTATGGATTGGTTTGTTTTTTTGGTTTTGCTCTTGAAAATTGAAAATCCTAAAAAATATTTGTTTATTTTTCCCCCTTTTTTGGTTTGGGTTAGAACATGTATTTTGTGTTTGCTTTTCTATATTTTTTTGTTGTTTTTTTGTTGTTTTTTTTTTGTTTTTTTTTTGTTTTTTGTTGGAAGACATTTGAAAAACATTTTATGAGAACATTTTCAAAACATGTTGTTGAAGAGATTTTTTTTAAAAAAACATTTTATTAAAAAAACGTTTTGTTTTTTTTGTTTGTTTTGTTTTGTTTTGTTTTTTTTGTTGTTTGTTTGTTTTTTTTTTGGTTGTTTTTTTTGTTTGTGGTTTTTTGTTTGTTGTTTTTTTTGTTTTAGAAATTGAAGTACCAACTTACGTTTTCTTCCTCTCTTTTTTTTTGTTTTGTGAACCCAAAATCTTAAAGCCAATTTAGGAACATATGCATAAAAATAAAAACATGGAGTGTGTGATTATGGCATCCACAAAAAAAGAAAATCACTCTTTTTTTTTTTTTTTTTTTTTCATGTTCTCCCTCTGCTCTCTCCTTTTTCTTTTTTTGTTTTCCTTTTTTTTTACTATACTTTACATATTACAACATACACATAGGAAGAAATGCAGGAAAATACAATGAAAAAGGTTGAAAAGCAATTACATCAAATATAGATAAGCTAAAAAACGAAAATTAGAAAAATGCTAAAACAAAAATTACACCAAATATAGATAAACTGAAAAAAGTATTGAAAAGATAAGGGCTGAACCGACTTTGAAGCTTGCAACACCAATCTTCTGTTTGAACTCCTATCGGCGCTGATAATCACTTGCTTAGAACCAACAAAATCTGACAGGGAGGTTTGCGAGGGGGATTTCTTGGTATTTGAAAAGTGGAGTGATGTATTTTCTGGGTTTGAGTTTTTTGATGACTAGAAATAAGGAGGGTAGGCGTGAGAAATAGGGGATTGGAAAGGGATTAGTGTCTGTTATGTTTTTTCCTTGCTGAACACGCAGAAAAAAAAGTGCTGAAGTTGGGGCCGTTTTTTGTGTTTTTCCTTGCTAAAAAAAAAGCTGGCGTGAGAGGAGGGAAAGAGGATGAAGGGGTGATGTTGATTGTAGAAAACTGGGCGTTTAATCTGAGAAGATGAGGCTGGGGCGTTTCTCTCCTTTCTTTCTTCTTCAATGATCTCTCTCTTCTTTTTTCTCAATGATCTCTCTTTTTTTTTTCTTTCTTTTGCTGTTTTTCTGCACTGGAATGATGGAGGGTTCCCTCTTGCTCTTTTTTGATGGCTCTCTTTAACGAAAACTCAACCTCTCTCTTTTTTTTTTCTTTTTTTTTTAATTTTTTTAAAAAAAATTTTTAAATTTTTTTTAATTACCTTTTTACCCCCACCAAAAATGCAAAAATGGATAACCTTCCAGGAATTGTTTGGGGAGATCCGTATTCGCCTACATAGGCATTTTGAAGAGTTTCGCATGATCACTTTGCGGGTAGTTTGACCAGGGGCATTGACCGTCTTTTGGCAAGTTTGACTTTTTCCAACGAAAGTTGTTTTGGCCATAACTTCTTCATTTTAAGTCCGATTTGAGCTCGGTCAAGTGCGTTGGTCTCCAATTTTCATCCTCCATCACCTGGTGTTGTTCTTGGGGCGCTTCAAAGACTTATAGCAGAAGTCATTAATTTTGAACTCCCCCATCTGTGTCGATTGTATCCATCTCGTGCAGATTGGGGTAGACCATTCCTTGGAAGTATGGGATCATTGTGGACCTGTTCAACAAGGTATATGGCATAGGCAGAAAGGTATATCAAATGGGGTTAGTATGTCCAACCCGGACAAAATAGGGTCCTACAGCTGCCCCTCTTTGTGCACTGTTTGTATACAAACAGCGTACAAATATAAAAGGGAGTCATTTTGGACGGGTTGGAGCACTTACCTGACTTACCTAGAGGAAGAAGTGCGATGGTTGGGCTTGTCCCCGAGAGGGAAAAGGGGCTTCACAGGCCGGTGTGCTTGGATAATACCTTGATGAGGCATCTAAGGCCGCTTGATACCGGAGATTGAAAGCTTACAACAATGACAGGCTTGAACTGAAAAAGAGAAAAGGCCCACAACAATGATGGGCGTGAACTAAAAGTTGAAAGGCCCACAGCAACGATAGGCTCGAATTGAAAAATGGAAAAAGGCCCACAACAATGATGGGGTTGAATTAAAAACTGAAAGGCCCACAGCAACGATAGGCTCGAATTAAAAATGGAAAAAGGCCCACAGCAACGATAGGCTTAAACGGAAAAATGAAAGGCCCACTGCAACGATAGGCTTGAATTGAAAATGGAAAGCCCACAGCAACGATAGGCTTAAAGTGAAAACGGGAAAGCCCACAGCAACGATAGGCTTGAATTGAAAATGGAAAGCCCACAGCAACGATAGGCTTAAAGTGAAAACGGGAAAGCCCACAGCAACGATAGGCTTGAATTGCAAATGGAAAGCCCACAGCAACGATAGGCTTAAATTAAAAATGGAAAAGCCCATAGCAACGATAGGCTTAAATTAAAAATGGAAAAGCCCACAGCAATGTTAGGCTTACACTGAAAAATGGAAAGCCCTACAGCAACGATAGGCTTGAATTGACAATGGAAAGCCCACAACAACGATAGGCTTAAATTGAAAATGGAAAGCCCACATCAACGATAGACTTATACTGGAAAGACTTGTTGGAGACATCAATTGGTATTTGGGGAAACGCTTTAAGGAATTGGTGAGTTTGGGAAGTAACCCAATTTAAGCTCCCTCTACGAGTTCACTCAAGGAGATCGCTCTACGAGGTGACCCAAAATGGGAAAAGGTTGTCGAGTGCCAAAAGGATGCGTTTAGACTTTGGGGAAATTGCAAAGGAAGAGTTGTACAGTTAAAGAAAGCTAGGACAGCTTGAAGAGAAGTTTGCTGAATATGAGCTCCTAGAATCTCAAGAGGCAGCAACATTCCTGCAATTACAGAGTATTGAATGTATGCCAATGATGCATGGAATGCAATGTGTTGTATGCAAGGATGCATAAACCTCAACTTGTGGTGAAATATGATGCAATGTGATGCTATGCGATGTATGCATTGAATGCCACGTGATGTATTACTGAGGGTTTGGCTGTTGTTGGAAAGGTTGGCTAACATTCAACTTGTTGGGGAACAACATTCTCTTTGGATGGAAAGTCCGTCCTGTCTTTGCTGGGGAACTCCCTGTTGTGCATGAAGGGTCTGTTAAATTTTGCTTTGCCATATTGAGGAGCTTGATTTGACGGCTTCTCTGGGGATAGTGATATCCCGTGGAGATATGAGTACTCCGAGTTGGGGGCCTTAAGTTGTTTGGGGATTTTGAGCTTGGCCCTACTCATAAGGCAATGCTAGAAGAGGTTACTGGGGATTTAAGATGTTATACTTAAATGTGAAATGAAGACGATGTAACATGATTAAAGAGATAAAAAAAATTTTGCTGGTTTAATTCCATAAAACATATTTATATCATAAAAAGTGTCCAGTTGTCATAATCTGATAAACAAAATCGCAAGTTTTTAAAAGCATAATGCACAAATTTGATTCGAGCGTGCCGCAAGTTTGACCAAGTCTTCCACTGTTTGCAGTCATGTTTTTGGATGATGTTGTTGCTACTGCTTGCAATGGACCCTATTTGTTGTGGTCCTGATCCTTTCAGATTCTGACTGATTTCACCCTTCAAGATTTATTGTTGGCTTTGTATTTTACTCTTGGTGCCCTTTCGGGTTTTCACCAAGTCCGCCTTTGTTTTCTTTTTTGTCTTTTGTTGGAGCTTTGTATTTTACCCTTGGTGCCCTTTTGGGTTTTCACCAAGTCCGCTCATTACGGGAATGAGAATCTTGTTGGGAGACATGAGAGTTAAGCATAAAACTTTTTGACGGCGTCACTATTCACTGGATTAGGAAGCTCATCTCCGTCCATTTTGGCAAGGATCAATGCGCCTCCCGAGAATGCTTTTTTCACAACATATGGGCCTTCATAATTGGGAGTCCACTTTCCTCGATGGTCATGCTAGATTGGCAAGATCTTCTTGAGGACAAGATCACCCTCTTGAAAGCTTCTGGGCTTCACCTTTTTATTGTAATTGTTCATCATTCTCTGTTGATACAACCTGTCCTCTGCAAACCGCCGCCTGGCGCTTGCCCTCAATTAAATTCAACTGCTCATAACGACTTTGGGCCCATTCTGCTTCTTCGAGCTGAGTATCCTTAAGTACTCAGAGGGAAGGTATCTCCACTTTGACCGGTAGGACTGCTTCCATGCCATAGACCAAAGAAAATGGAGTTGCCCCAATCAATGTACGCACTGAGGTACGATAAGCATGCAAAGCGTAAGGTAGCTTCTCGTGCCAATCTTTGTACGTTTTGGTCATCTTTCTGATAATGTTCTTGATGTTCTTGTTGGCTGCCTCGACTGCTCCATTCATCTTTGGGCGATAGGGGGTCGAGTTGCGGTGTTGAATTTTGTATGTTTCGCACAACCTCCCTATCATCCATTGTTCAAATTAGCAGCATTGTCCGTTATGATCTGCTCGGGAAGACCATATCGGCATATGATGTTGTTCCATATAAATCGAAGTACCACAGCCTGTGTGACATTAGCGTATGATGCTGCTTCTACCCACTTGGTGAAGTAATCAATGGCTACCAAAATGAAATGATGACCATTAGACGCTTTTGGAGATATTGGTCCGATAATGTCAATGCCCTAAAGTGAGAGCGGCCACGGGGAGACCATCACGTGTAGTTTAGACGGCGGTACTTGAATCTTGTCGCCATAAATTTGACACTTGAGGCATTTGCGCACATATTCAATGCAATCTTTTTCCATGGTGACCCAATAGTAGCCCATTCGCATGATTTGTCTTGTTAATGCATGTCCGTTTGCATGTGAACCACATTCCCCTTCGTGCACTTCTTTCATGATTTGTGTTGATTCTTCTTTTGCCACACACCGCAATAGCACCATGTCGTGGTTTCTCTTATACAGAATTGAGCCATCAATATAATAGTTGGACGCTGACCTTCGGATATTTCTCTTATCGGATTCGGTGGCCTCTGCTAGGTATTCTTGCTTAAGCAAATATTGTTTGACGTCCTTAAACCAAGGTTTTTCTTCAGGTATGTCCTTCAATGGCCATGCAATGTGCAGGAGCATCTTGTATACGGATATCGAAAGACTAAACTTCCAACTTTGTGTCTAGTCGAAGGAGGGAGGCTAGAGTTGCCAGCGCGTCAGGGAGCTGGTTGCATTCCCTGGCATATGCTCAAATGTGATGTCTTCGAATTGCTCGGCTAACTCTGCAACGTGCTTCCGATATGGGATTAATTTGTGGTTTCGAGTCTCCCATTCACCCCTTACTTGAAAAATGATGAGTGCCGAATCGCCGAACACTCGTAATTTTTTGATTCCTTTGTGAATGGCTTCTTGAAGTCCCATCACACAAGCCTCATACTCTGCCACATTGTTTGTACAAGGGAAGGTTAGCTTTGCCGCCATGGGGAAATGTTCGCCTTTTGGGGATATCAGGATGGCCCCAACACCGTGACCTAAGAGACTAGAGGCTCCATCGAACCATATCGTCCATATGTCTGATACTTCGGCCGAAATGATGTTAATGTGCTCATCTGGGAAGCCAATAGTCATGGGCTGAAAGTCTTCCAATGCTCTATCTGCCAGCTAGTCGGCTATCGCACTTCCTTTTATGGCTTTTTGAGGTACGTAGATGATATCGTACTCCGATAGGATCAACTGCCATTTGGCGATTCTTCCAGAAATGGATGGTTTTTCCAAGAGATATTTGAGCGGATCATGCCTTGAAATCAGCTAAGTAGTATGATAAAGGGTGTATTGCCTCAATCTTCTCGTTATCTAGACAAGAGCACAGCACGTCTTCTCCAAGGGCGTGTAGTTTTCTTCATTGATGGTAAACTTCTTGCTGAGGTAATAAATGGCCTGCTCCTTCTTGCCTGTAGAATCATGTTGCCCCAAGACACAAGCCATCACTGACTCCTGAACGGTCAAGTATAAGATCAGAGGTCTATCCGGTACTGGTGGAATCAAAATGGGTGGATTAGACAGATATTGTTTGATCTTGTCAAAAGCTTCTTGACATTTGTCATTCCAAATTTCTGGGTTGTTCTTTCGTAAAGTCTTGAAAATGGGTTCACATGTGGCTGTTAGCTGGAAATAAATCGGGCAATATAATTCAATCGCCCTAGGAATCCTCTAACCTCCTTGATGGTCCGTGGTGGCGGCATCTCTTGGATAGCTCGAACTTTATCTGGATCGATTTCCACTCCTTTTTGGCTCACAATGAAACCAACAGTTTTCTCGACATGGCTCCGAAAGTGCACTTTTCGGGGTTCAATTTCAATTGATATTTCCGTAGCCTATTGAAGAGCTTGCGGAGTACTTCGATATGATCTTCAGTGCTTCGAGATTTGGCTATCATGTCGTCCACATATACCTCGACTTCTTTATGCATCATGTCGTGGAATAGGGTCACCATGGCTCGCTGATAGGTTGCCCCAGCGTTCCTCAGGCCAAAAGGCATCACATTATAGCAAAAGGTGCCCCAAAGTGTCGTGAATGTGGTCCTCTCTTTGTGTTCGGGGGCCATACGAATTTGATTATAGCCCGAGAAACCATCCATGAAGGAGAATAGGGCATGTTTTGCTGTATTATCCACTAAGGTATCAATATGAGGAAGCGGGAAGTTGTCTTTCGGACTGGCCCAATTTAGATCTCTATAGTCGACACACATGCGTACTTTGCCTCCCTTCTTTGGTACTGGTACAACATTAGCGACCCATTCTGGATAGTGGGAGACACTTAGGAAACCCGCATCCCATTGCTTTTTGACTTCTTCTTTAATCTTTAGTATCATCTCTGGCCTCATTCTTCGCAATTTCTGCTGTACTGGCTTGCACTCTGGCTTCACGGGTATGTGATGTTGCACTATATCTGTGTCTAACCCGGGCATATCTTGGTATGACCATGCAAAAATGTCGATGTAGCTTCTTAATGCTCGATTAACTTCCTCCCGATGTCGGTAGCTATCAAAGACCCCACCCTCAATTCTTTTGGTTCGAGTGTCGTCCCCAAATTCACTTGTTTCTACCTGGGTCTTCACTTGGAACGGATAAACGGTCTTCCCTTTCTAATAGGCGTATAATCTCCCCTGGTAGCTCAGGTGTCTCTTCTATCTCATTCTCATTAGCTTCAAACACGGGCTGCTCCCAGTTTGGACTTTGGTCAAACCTTTGGCATCTCGTTTCGCTTTCGCATACTATGTTTTCATTGACATTGTGATACCTGTTTATAAGAGAATGACAAGTTGGTAACCAAATATGATATGCATATGTGATGAATGGAATGCACCATGAAAGATTTGAAAAACACATTTTATTGGAAGGTTTAAGGAAAAACAAATGTTCACGGCTTCAAAGTACATAGAATACATTAAACCCCAAAGAACTTGTAAGCATTACAATATGGGGAGGTCCAGGCTGGTTCAATTGTTCAATGGCCGGTTGGGATCCTCTCGCACTAAATGAACCATCTCACTTGGTGCATGCTCATTTATGTCCAGACGGCTACGGTCCCCGTCTTGGGCTCATGTTGGCTCTTGTGGATAAACCCTCCACTTCGGAATGTAACATTCAAAGGGGGAAAGCTTCTCCTTTCTTCTTGTCCTGGCCTTTTCTGCAATCTTGCCATTCGACTTCCCTCTTCTTGATAGCTTCTCTCTGTCGTCGGCTTTTGTAGGGACATAGCCTAGCCCAAACGTTTCGGTATTTTCTCGGATGGTCGGGGGTTTCGAATCCCCCGAGCCGTCAGGCCTAATCCTTGCCCCGGTTTGTACCCCTGTTTGATCATAGTGGCCGCAACCATTTTTGCCGCCTTCGAGAGAAGATGGTCGGGGCTGAAGCGACGTTCACCATCTCAAAAGCCCGATAGGAGCATTCCTGGCACATCTTCGTTGCTTTCAACATAAGGGACCGATGCCGGTTTGGTGACGAGGAAACTTGTCTCTCCAGAGATGCAGATGAGCTGGTCCCCTATTACAAACTTCATCTTTTGGTGGAGACGGACGGCACCGCCTTGCCATGTGGATCTAGGGTCTTCCCAGCAAACAACTGTAATATGGAGTGATGTCCATTACCTGAAATTCCACCGTAAAAGTAGTTGGCCCAATCATGAGTGGAACATTCAGAGTTCCCACCATGTCACGCTTTCCTCCATCGAATGCCCGTACCTTTATCGTACAGGGACGCATATAGGACGTGTCAATTGGAAGTTCGTTGCGGTATATGCAAGGGCATAATGTTCAAGGCCGAGCCGTTGTCAATAAGTACACGGGCTATGGTGTGCTCCTTGCATTTGACCATGATGTGCAGAGCTTTTATGTGCCCCTTTCCTTCTTGGGGTAGCTCGTCATCTCCAAAGCTAATTACATTATTCAGGATGAGGTTATTGGTGAGTCCATCCACATTCGCGATTGAGATGGTTGGAGGAACGTAGGCTTGGCTTAGAACCTTCAGCAGTACTTCCCGGTGAGGTTGGGAATCCATCATTAATGAGAGCAAGGAGATGCGAGCCGGTTGCCGACTTAATTGATCCACAATATTATACTTGCTCTGCTTCATGAGTTTCGAAATTTGTGGTTTCTTCTTCAGTGATCGGTGTTCCCTTCTTTGTTGCTTCCAGGTGTAGGCTCAATGTCTTGTTCTACAGCTTTTTCTTTCCTTGCTTTGTCAACTATCTCAGGGGCGTAAGCCCGACCGCTCCTGGTCTTCTTTTCTGCTATAGCGGCTCCCTGAACTACCTCACAGTTATAGTTCCACGGGACTGCATTATCCGTCTTGTAGGGGAAAGGGGCAGGCACCCGTATGGTGAGAGGTGTAATTCCATGAGGCAGTAGCGGGATTTCTAGAGTCTTGACATTCAAGACAAGGGGGGTTGGCACCCATGACGGTGTGTATGACACGTCTCTTTGAATCATGTGGCTTTGACTGCCTATCTCTTCTGTGGAGAATTCGATCATCCTTTGGTCCATGAGTTTTTGCACCACCTCGAAAACTCAGGACATTCCGTGATGTCATGTCCCCGTGACATCTTATGATAACGGCATTGCTTTTCCCCATCTGTTCCTTTCCCTGCCTTTGGCGCGTCTTTAGCCGGCATATATCCATGCTCCCGTATCGAGTAAACAAATACATTTTCTCCATTTGTACTTGAGAGAACCTTTCCCGTCGCCCTTCCTTCTCGATACTAGAAACATTGTCGGAGTATTCTGGGAGAGGATTGTTGTTCACATTTGGTGTCCCAGCCAGTGCAGAAATATCCAGCCACTTTGCATCCTTTAATGCCTGAACCTTCCTTTTGAACGTTATACAGTTTTTGATATCATGTCCAGCTCCACCTTGCATGATATTCACACTGGCATCCGGCTTGTACCAGGCCGGGGGGAGGAGTCTTTATTTCTCCCAAGGGTATAGGGGTTACCATCCTTGCCTCTAAAAGCTTGGGGTATAGTTCGGCATATGTCATTGGGATCGGGTCAAACTCTTGTTGTGGTTGACGAGAAGCCTGATTCGCTCCTGCTTGCTAGGTCGGGGCCCTTGGTTGCCCCTGTCCTTGGAATGCTACTCCTGGTCCTTCCTGAGTTGCTGGCCTTGATTGCTCTGGGAATGGCACTCTCGGTTGAAATGAGTTAGGTACCATTGAGTATGGAAATGGGACGCCTCCTTGCGCGCGGTATGGCATGAATTGGGGATGTCACGCCCGGATTTCCAACCCGAGGAAACCGGTACGTGACTCCCCATTCACCCATACGGAGGGCAAAGGGGTTAGGATACAAACCAAGAACCGAACATTTTAAACATTCACAACACATTCAAGAAAAATAAAGTCCATCAAGTAGTCCACAAACCAAATCGGTCTTTAATACAAAGTCTTCTTTTCAATCCATCCCCATTGGGGTTACATCGATTCCCATAATAAAATAACATAAACAATAAAATAAATAAGGTCTTCCACCTTGGGGTATCCACCTAACGCCCGTAAGTCCCTGGAAAACAAACAAACACGGTAGGAGGGGTGAGCAACCACGGCTCAGTAGGGATCATGTCTCCCCAACCCATCCCATGTTCCTAGCATCTACATGCCATGTGTACAAGTGCGGTGTTGTGTTACAATAATTTCAACAAACATAATAACAACCACATCAACGATATACAATCTTCCACTGCCACACAGGCTAACACTTTAACCACAAGTGATTTAACCGCCTCTTCAGGCCAAGTTGTTTAACCGCCTCTTCAGGCCAAGTGATTTAACCGCCTCTTCAGGCCACTGGTTTAACCGCCTCTCAGGCAAAGTTATTTAACCGCCTCTTCAGGCCAGATACCACAGTCAAGCACACAACACACATGGTCACTCAAGCATACAACCAAACACTTGGTGTGCACCCGTTCACAAGCGCACAAACCCCAACCATTCAGGCCATAGAGCAAACATCCAGCATACATACATACACTAAACCACAAGTCCTCACACGGACATATTACCAAACACTTAATGGGCATATTCACACAGCTAAGTTCACACAGGCATTTCATCAAACATGTAGCAGGCATGTCGGACAGGCATTTCATCAAACACTTTCATGCATCACACAAACACCGAAACACCAAAATCGCCATTGAAGGCCAACATTCATATAGAAGGTCACATCTATATGAATTTACATATAAATAATATAACGAGATATAACTTACTTTCTGCCCTAGGACCCTAGGACAGAGGAGGATTTAGGAAGAACAGAATCCCTACCTTAAAACAGATCTTCCTTGCTCCCGCGCTAAACGCCATCCTCCCCACGCAAGATGCTCCAAGAAGACCAAAGAACTCCCCTTCCTTCTCTCTCTCTAGCTCTCTCTCTCACGACGGCCGCAAAGAATGAAGAGAACCCTAAACCTAAAACAGAGAGCTTCTCCTCCTTATATAGACAACACAACATCAAAACGACGTAGTTTTGATTAAGTGAATCCCAGCATCAAAACGACGTAGTTTTGATCACACAAGTTAGCACCTTTCCGCACCCATATAGGCCAAAATACTCGGAATTTCAACATGGTCCTTTGGAGAAAGTTCCTTAGAATGTCAAAACCAAGGGAACCATGCAAAAATATGCCTGCACGCCAATTTGCACGTGAATTCCCCAATTCACGTGCAACTCCATATGCACTCCAAATGCTCTCAAACTTCACCCCTAGCCTCCTTGCATCATTTAGAAGACAACCACACTTGCACGTGAATTGGACCCATATCACGTGCACCTCACATACATGTCCATTTGGCCTGAAACTTCTGTGGTAGATAGAGGACAACATTCTAAGCATCTTTCCTTTTGCACGTGAATTCATTGGAGTCCATTTACTAGGTCAAAATCTAGAAAAACTCTACTCAGGAGGCAAAACTGACTAACTCAAGGTACGGGTCCTTACATCCTCTCCCCCTTAAGACTTTTCGTCCTCGAAAAGAAATGACATAAGAGGAAAACAAACACAAGCTACCCATTTGCCACACGGCGAGCCACAACACCCAAATGGGTCATACACCACACACAAGACAACAAGACATAACAGTACCACCATAATCCATAACCACAATAATGCACATAACACATGTCCACATGGCACGAATACACATCTCAAGGCACATCACAAATAAGAACACATGTCTTTAAAAGACAATACAAATACATCAACTAATACAAGAAAACACATCACAAGAAAACACAACACTATCCCTTGGCCAACAGCCAACGACCACCTCCCACGCTTAAGATTGTTCGTCCTCGAACAAGTCCAGGTCTTGCTCACGCATCACGGACTCACGTTCCCATGTCTCCTCCTCAATACCACGGTGTTGCCACACCACGCGAACCAAAGGAATAGCACGACCACGCAATAGCTTCTCTCGCCGATCAAGGATACGGATAGGGGCCTCAATGACGGACATGTCATCCTCAATGTCCAACGTCCCCCAATCAATCACATGAGTGGGGTCAGGGTGATACTTTCGCAATCGGGACACATGAAACACGTTGTGCACTCGACTCGACCGCGGTGGTAACGCTAACCGGTAGGCCACAGGCCCTACACGATCCAGAATCTCAAAAGGACCAATAAACCGCGGAGATAGCTTGGAACCTCGCCCAAACCGTCGATGTCCACGACGTGGAGAGACACGAAGGAACACATGATCACCAACAGAAAACTCCAAAGGTCGCCGTCGCTGATCCGCATAAGATTTCTTCCGACACCGAGCCGACAACAAACGCCGACGAATCAACTTGACCTTCTCGGTAGCCTCTTGAACTAACTGCGGTCCCAAGAGAGCCGTCTCCCCCACCTCGGTCCAACACAAAGGGGATCGACACGGCCGTCCATACAACGCCTCGAAAGGAGCCATCCCAATGGATGCCTGATAATCGTTGTTGTAGGCAAACTCCACCAAAGGAAGGTGAGTTGCCCACGAACCCCCAAAATCTAGCACAC